>JAFMOC010000259.1:110000-140000 GCA_019802505.1 Corydoras sp. C115
CATTTCTTTGCTCTTCAGGAAATCTGGTTCCTCGTTATGGAAATGAGAGATGGTACAGATCGGGGATGTGGCCCCGTGCTTCCGCCACGTGGACGGTGGTTGCTCTGAGATCCGGTGCCGTTCTGCGTGTGGCGCTCAGCTGGGTGGCGATGTCCGGGTGGAGTCCCTTTCTCGGTCTGGCGGGCGGGAACGCATCATTGAGTTTTTGTGCACTGCTGTAGCCGAAGCAATTATTGGCGTGCGTGAAGTCGCCGGACGGATTTGCATGCGGCAGTTATGAGCGCGCCGGCTGTGTGTGGTGCGGGGAGTGCAGGGTTCCGCTGTTGACCGAAGGGTTCCTCCACCTGAGCTTTTGCTTATTCAAATGAAACGAAAATGAACCTGCGGCTGCCGAATGGAATTCGTCTTGAAAGGCATTTGTGCTTAACGTGATCGCAACTATGTCAACATGATCGCACATGTGACATATCCTGTGTACACACACACACACACACACACACACACACACACACACACACACACACACACACACACACACACCCATCAACCACTTTATTAGGTACCACCCAATAAAGCAGCATATCATTTCACAATCAGTACATAGGTGGGCAAGGTGGCTTAGTGGTTAGCATGTTCTCCTCTCAGCACTAGGGATTCCCGCTTCCAATCCCAATCTGGGTGGAGTTTCCATGTTCTCCCCGTGTCCGGGTGGGTTTCCTCCGGGTTCTCCGGTTTCCTCCCACAGTCCAAAAACATGGAGCAAGGTCAATTGAGTTCTCCAAAATTGCCCCATATAGAGTGTGTTTGTGAGTGAGTGATAGATTGGCCTGTCCTGGGTGTATCTGTCCAGCGCCCGAAACGTTCTCCCCTGGATGGGCATGGGGAACCCCCCCGCGACCCTAATAGAGGATAAAGTGGAAGATAATGGATGGATAAACTTTGGGTGATTACATCTTTGAGTGAAGGTCAAGTTGGGATGGATCAATGTCAATTGAGTTCTCCAAATTGCCCCATATAGAGTGTGTCTGTGTGAGTGAGTGTGTGCCCAGTGATAGATTGGTGTCCTGTCCTGGGTGTATCTGCCCAGCACCCGAAACGTTCTCCCCTGGGCATGGCGACCCCCCCCCCGCGACCCTAATAGAGGATAAAGTGAAAGATAATGGATGGATGGATGTACATAGGTGTTCTTTATCATTGATGTAGCCCAGCCGCTTCAGGAGGACGATTGCCCCCATGAACCTTGGTCCTCACAAGGTTTTTTTTTTCTCTCCAATGTCATTTTAGGTTGTGCTTTGGTTGTCATTACAAGCCTGGGCAAAGCAGAGCAGAGTAAGGGCTTGTATTAATATTATTATTATTATTATTATTATTATTATTATTATTATTATTATTATTATATTATTATTATTATTATTATTAATAATAATAATAATAATAATAATAATAGTGGGCAGCGTGGTGGTGGTGTGGTTAGCACATTCATCTCTCAACGTTGGAGATCCAGGTTCGAATCCCATGTTTCCATGTTATCCACATGTCCACGTGGGTTTCCTCCGTGTTCTCTGGTTTCCTCCCACAGTCCAAAAACATGGCTCGAGGTCAATTGAAATCTCCAAATTGCCCCATATAGAGTGTGTCTGTGTGAGTGAGTGAGTGTGTGCCCAGTGATGGATTGGCACCCTGTTCTGGGTGTATCTGCCCAGCGCCTGAGACGTTCTCCCCTGGATGGGCATGGGGAATAATGGTTTATTCTTCTCAGGTGAAGCAGATGTCATTGTGTCGTGTTATAAGGGTGTATAATGAAATGATATCTCGGTTGCGTGTGTGTGTGTGTGTGTGTGTGTGTGTGTGTGTGTGTGTGTGTGTGTGTGTGTGTGTGTGTGTGTGTGTGTGTGTGTGTGTGTGTGTGTGTGTGTGTGTGTGTGTGTGTGTGCATTCGATTGAATAATGTGACACAGTTTCCGTTTAGTTTGAGATTAATGTTGCAATCGGGTTCCATCGCAGTATGTGGTAAGTGCTTCAGCCAAACCCAGAGTTCTTGTACAGTGTTCTCTGCATGTTGTGACAGAGCACACATGTTCTCGGGGAAAATAAAGCTGGCCAAGGTATTCCGTCATAATTGTTGCTATGGGGTGAATATAGCATTTTGGGCATGTGTCTCTCTCTCTCTCTCTCTCTCTCTCTCTCAATTTCAATTCAATTCATGACAAATTATACATTGTATTGTACAAAATTACAAAACAATTACAAATTTACAAAATTACAATAAAATGTACATAGTATACAAATACAATGAGATAGTATTTTATATATATATATAATCCATCCATCCATTATCTTCCGCTTCATCCTATATCAGGGTCGCGGGGGGTTCCCCATGCCCATCCAGGGGAGAACGTTCAGGCGCTGGGCAGATAGACCCAGGACAGGGTGCCAATCTATCGCTGGGCACACACTCACTCACACAAACACACTCTATATGGGGCAATTTGGAGAACTCAATTGACTTGATCCATGTTTTTGGACTGTGGGAGGAAACCGGAGAACCCGGAGGAAACCCACGCGGACACGGGGAGGACATGAAAACTCCACCCAGATGGGGATTCGAACTGGGAATCCCTAGCGCTGAGAGGAGAACATGCTAACCACTAAGCCACCGTGCCGCCCTTCCATAGAACATAACAAACATTTAATCCACGGAATACTCTTGACTGTAGGTTCTGTCTTTGAGAATCGGTTCTTAAAACGATCTGTACGTTGTGTTTTTAATCAGCCACAGCGTCCGTTCTTATATAATCTGATGGGAACACTCTGTGACGTTCTCACTGTATAACGTCCAATCAAAGTACAAAGTCTAATAACTGCTATCTTTATAACGACAGAGGAACTCCCGTTCTTAAAAATGACGTCACTAGACACTTGGTGGTTTAGTGGTTAACTTGTTCACCTCTCGGTGCTGGGGCTCCGGGTTCGAATTCCGATCTGGGTGGAGTTTCCAGGTTCTCCCCATGTCTGTGTGGGCTTCCTCCGGGTTCCTCCCACTGTCTGCTTTACTCTAACTGCTCTGCTCTATGTAAACCGGACTGTGTGCAATAACTGTATTATGGAGCAATAACATAATTTCCGGCAGATAAAAAAAAAAAAAATCATTAAATATATTTTATAATATATACTGTATATAATTTTTTAAATCCCTTTTATCTAAAATTACATATATTTTATAATATATACTGTATATAATTTTTTTTACCCCTTTTATCTAAAATTAAATGTATTTTATAATATATACTGTATATAATTTTTTTAATCCCTTTTATCTAAAATTACATATATTTTATAATATATACTGTATATAATTTTTTTTACCCCTTTTATCTAAAATTAAATGTATTTTATAATATATACTGTATATAATTTTTTTACCCCTTTTATCTAAAATTAAATGTATTTTATAATATATACTGTATATAATTTTTTCTTCCCCTTTTATCTTAAATTAAATGTATTTTATAATATATATGTATATAATTTTCTTCCCCTTTTATTTAAAATTAAATATATTTTATAATATATACTGTATATAATTTTTCTACCCCATGTCAGCGTTTCCTCCAGGATCTCCGGATTTAAGGTAAATTGAAGGCTCTAAATTGCCCCATATAGTGTGTGTCTGTGTGAGTGAGTGTGTGCCCAGTGATAGATTGACACCCTGTCCTGGGTCTATCTGCCCAGCGCCCAGAATGTTCTCCCCTGGATGGACATGTGGGAACCCCCCCCTCAAAATGACCCTATTAGAGGATTTCTATGTTTCCCTGATCTCCCCGTGTCAGCGTTGGTTTCCTCCAGGATCTCCGGATTTAAGGTAAATTGAAGGATCTAAGGGTTCCTTAGTGGTTAGCATGTTCTCCTCTCAGCACTAGGGATTACCGGTTCAAATCCCCATCTGGGTGGAATTTCCATGTTCTCCATGTGTCTGCGTGGGTTTCCTCCGGGTTCTCCGGTTTCCTCCCACAGTCCAAAAACATGGATCGTGTCAACTGAATTCTCAAAATTGCCCCATATAGAGTGTGTCTGTATGAGTGAGTGTGTGTCCAGCGATAGATTGGCGCCCTGTCCTGGGTCTATCTGCCCAGCGCCCGAAACGTTCTCCCCTGGATGGGCATGGGGAACCCCACCGCGACCCTAATAGAGGATAAAGCGGGAGATAATGAATGAATGAATGAATGAAGGCTCTAAATTGCCCCATATTGAGTGTGTGTAGTTGAGTGTGTGTGCCCAGAGATAGATTGAAACCTGTCCTGGGTGTATCTGCCCAGCGCCCAGAATGTTCTCCCCTGGATGGACATGTGGGACCCCCCCCCCCAAAAAAAAAAAAATGACCCTAGATCTCCGGATTTAAGGTAAATTGAAGGCTCTAAATTGCCCCATATAGTGTGTGTCTGTGTGAGTGAGTGTGTGCCCAGAGATAGATTGAAACCTGTCCTGGGTGTATCTGCCCAGCGCCCAGAATGTTCTCCCCTGGATGGACATGTGGGACCCCCCCCCCCCCCCCCCAAAAAAAAAAAAAATGACCCTAGATCTCCGGATTTAAGGTAAATTGAAGGCTCTAAATTGCCCCATATAGTGTGTGTCTGTGTGAGTGAGTGTGTGCCCAGTGATAGATTGACACCCTGTCCCGGGTGTATCTGCCCAGCGCCCTGAATGCCCACCCTAGTAGAGGATTAAGTGGAACATAATGAGATGAGATTGTTGCTTAGCGGTGCACAGATTTGCTGAGAATCTCTAAAATAAACCCACAGTCTCATTACAGAGAGAACCTTTAAAGCCAAACCCAAACGTCTTGCTGTGAAGCAGAAGCGCCAACCGCTGCGCCAACGTCAGAAAAACGTTCGTTAAGACTGAATGGAAAGACGAAGCTGTTGTAAAGCTGATTAAGCTCACGTGCAATTACACCGCTCGAAACCTCGTTAAATAGCATCATTAAAAACACATGAGGTTTCATTTCAGTTCATCTGCACATGAACTTTTTATTTCCCAAATAAAATACATTTAGGCGGCACGGTGCCTTAGTGGTTGGCATGTTCTCCTCTCAGCGCTAGGGATTCCCGGTTCGAATCCCCATCTGGGTGGAGTTTCCATGTTCTCCCTGTGTCTGCGTGGGTTTCCTCCGGGTTCTCCGGTTTCCTCCCACAGTCCAAAAACATGGATCAAGGTCAATTGAGTTCTCCAAATTGCCCCATATAGAGTTTGTCTGTATGAGTGAGTGTGTGCCCAGTGATAGATTGGCACCCTGTCCTTGGTGTATCTGCCCAACACCTGAAACGTTCTCCCCTGGATGGGCATGGGGAACCCCCCCGCAACCCTAGTAGAGGATAAACCGGAAGATAGATTTCCATGTTCTCCCCGTGTCTTCGTGGGTTTCCTCCGGGTTCTCCGGTTTCCTCCCACAGTCCAAAAACGTGGATCAAGTCAATTGAGTTCTCCAAATTGCCCCATATAGAGTGTGTCTGTGTGAGTGAGTGTGTGCACAGTGATGGATTGGCGTCCTGTCCTGGGTGTATCTGCCCAACACCTGAAACGTTCTACCCTTGATCGGCATGTGGAACCCCCCCCCCGCGACCCTAGTAGAGGATAAAGCTGAAGATAATGGCTGGATGAACGTTTTGCATGTGGAGTCGTTTAAGTGTTTTAAACGTTTCCTGATGGAACACGTCTTCTTGGACAGATGTTAATAACGGAACATGAGACCATGTGTTTGGACCTGAATCGCCTCTGCCCAGCGCCCGAAACGTTCTCCCCTGGATGCCCCCCCCCCCCAAAAGCAGCTTTACAGTTATAAGCCTTTAAACCCCCAAAGAGCAAGCCAAAGAGACAGTGGCAAGACAAAACTCCCTGTTATGTTGATATTTTAAGGAAGAAACAAAGGAATCAATGTGCAACCGGTAGCTGAATGTTTGATAACACAGTGTGTGGTATCCATGCATCCTCTCTGCCCTGGGGATCCAGGTTCGAATCCTAATCTGGGTGGAGTTTTCATGTTCTCCCCATGTCCGTGTGGGTTTCCTCCGGGTTCTCCGGTTTCCTCCCACGGTCCAAAGACATGGATCAAGGTCAATTGAATTCTCCAAATTGCCCCATATAGAGTGTGTCTGTGTGAGTGAGTGTGTCCAGTGATAGATTGGTGCCCTGTCCTGGGTGTATCTGCCCAACACCTGAAACGTTCTACCCTGGATGGGCATGGGGAACCCCCTCCCCCCATGTTTTTGGACTGTGGGAGGAAACCGGAGAACCCGGTTTCCTCCCACAGTCCAAAGACATGGATCAAGGTCAATTGAATTCTCCAAATTGCCCCATATAGAGGGTGTCTGTGTGAGTGAGTGTGTCCAGTGATAGATTGGTGCCCTGTCCTGAGTGTAGCCCAGCACCTGAAACGTTCTACCCTGGATGGGCATGGGGAACCCCTCCCCCCCCCCCCCCCCGCGACCCTAGTAGAGGATAAAGCTGAAGATAATGGCTGGATGAACGTTTTGCATGTGGAGTCGTTTAAGTGTTTTAAACGTTTCCTGATGGAACACATCTTCTTGGGCAGATGTTAATAACGGAACATGAGACCATGTGTTTGGACCTGAATCGCCTCCAGGTTTGAGTTTGAGGTTCTTCGGAACAAAGTCGATGTGCCACCGAATTTCCCCGTCCCATCCATCCACATCCAGACTTTAACGTCAGCGTGTGCCACAAACGGACATCAGAGTTGGTCACTCTGGAACGAGAGCCAGCTCGAGACTCGGACCGTGAGGCTGCGGTGCGGACCTCGTGGTAACGGGTTTATTAGCCCTTTGCCGGCGCTTCATCCGTCTGCTCATAAAACGCTGCTGGGATTTCGGCGGGACGAATGTGGCCTCCAAAATCCTGAGGTAGTCGGGATCAGGTTCTAAAATGGCTTTTCCTTCTGCTTCTCGGGGAAGAAAACAGTCGGGGAATTAAAACTTTGTAGACTTTGGTCGAATCGTTAAACGTGTTTGCACCTCAACTCCTGCAGAGAAACGTTCACAATAAATGACATCAGACCGTCGGAGCAGGAGGGAAGGATTTGGAATAATAAGCCTTTAAAATGTTTGAATTATAAGGCACATGGTTCTCGAGTTGGCGGTGGTTGGCAACGTTCACCTCTCGGCGCTGGGGGTCCAGGTTTGAATCCCGATTTGGGTGGAGTTTCCATGTTCTCCCCGTGTCCACAGGGGGTCAATTCCATCCATCCATTATCTTCCGCTTTATCCTCTACTAGGGTCCTCTACTGGGGGGGGGGGGAGAACGTCTCGGGCGTTGGGCAGATACACCCAGGACAGGGCGCCAATCCATCGCTGGACACACACTCACTCACACAGACACACTCTATATGGGGCAATTTGGAGAACTCAATTGACCTTAAATCCAGATTTGGGTGGCGTTTTCATGTTCTCCCCGTGTCCGCATGGGTTTTCTCTGGGTTCTCCGATTTTTCTCTCACAATCCAAAAACATGGATTCAAGGTCAATTCCATTAATCTATTATCTTTCGCTTTATCCTCTACCAGGGTCATGGGGGGAGGGGGGGGGTGTTTCCATGCCAATTCAGGGGAGAACATTTCAAGCGCTGGGCAGATACACCCAGGACAGGGCACCAATCTGTCACTGGACACTCACTCACCCATTCAAACACACTCTATATGGGGCAATTTGGACAATTCATCTGACCTTATTATTAAGCACATTGTTCTAAAGTTCGAGTTGGCGGTGGTTGGCACTTTCACCTCTTGGCGCTGGAGGTCCAGGTTTCAATCCCGATCTGGGTGGAGTTTCCGTGTTCTCCCCGTGTCCGCATGGGTTTTCTCTGGGTTCTCCGATTTTTCTCTCACGGTCCAAAAACATGGATTCGAGGTAAATTCCATCCATCCATTATCTTCCTCTTTATCCTCTATTAGGATCGTGGTGGGGTTCCCCATGCCCAGCCAGGGGAGAACGTCTCGGGCGCTGGGCAGATACACCCAGGACAGGACGCCAATCTATCACTGTGCACACACTCTCTCACACAGACACACTGTATATGGGGCAATTTGGAGAATTCAATTGACTTGATCCATGTTTTTGGATTGTGGGAGGAAACCGGAGAACCCGGAGGAAACCCACGCGGACACGGGGAGAACATGGAAACTCCACCCAGATGGGGATTCGAACCGGGAATCCCTAGTGCTGAGAGGAGAACATGCTAACCACTAAACCACCGTAAATAAAACCGTGGACTTGATGAATATTCATTCATTCATTATCTTCCACTTTATCCTCTATTAGTGTCTCGGTGGGGTTCACCATGCCCATCCAGGGGAGAACGTCTCGGGCGCTGGGCAGATACACCCAGGACAGGACGCCAATCTATCGCTGGACACACTCCCTCACACGAACACACTGTATATGGGGCAATTTGGAGAATTCAATTGACTTTCATCCATGTGTTTGGACTGTGGGAGGAAACCGGAGAACCCGGAGGAAACCCACGCGGACACGGGGAGAACATGGAAACTCCACCCAGATGGGGATTCGAATCGGGAAACCCTAGTGAGAGAGGAGAACATGCTAACCACTAAGCCACCCTAAATAGAACAGTGGACTTTTATTTTTTATTATTATTATTTTATTTTATTTTTGGTGTAGTGATCTTTTTAAATCAGCAGCTTCTTCTCAGTTTGTACTTTCTGTCGAGTTTCATGTATTAATTCTCTGAACCTAAAAACCAGGAGCATAAACCGGATCGACGCTGCCGTTTGAAATGCAGCCCCATCTGACGATAAAGATCTGAGGAGTAATAACATTCATCTCTCCTCTGTGGACATGATGTTTAAAGCAGGTGCTGCAGAGGGAAATGTCTCTCCCGGAGTCCAGAGAGCCGAAAGTGAGAGACAATGAGCGCTCCTCAGGTTAGGAAGTGAGATAAGGTGGTGCTCATCATCGTCTGGAGGGGATCCAGACTCTGCGGTGGAATACACCCCCGCTGACAGCCGGGCGGTGCAGATAGCACACTGCAGTCGTACTCTGCATTCAACCCGACGCTGCTGTTTCGGGGTTTTCGGCTCTCTGACCTCTCTGACCTCTCTGACCCTGAACACATAGATTTCATTTGTTTTTGGCCAGAATAGCATTTGGTGGCGCAGTGATTAGTCTACCACCTCACAGCAAGACGGTCCTGGGTTCGATCTCCGGTTAGGACGCAGCAAGGTCTTTTCTGTGTGGAGCCTGCATGTCCTCCCTGTACCTCAGTGGGTTTTCTCTTGGCGCACTGGGTTCCTCTCATGTTCCAAAGACAATCAAATATATTCACACACATACTGTACATACACACATAAATATAAACACATGCACATACATACATACATACATACATACATACACACACATATACACAAATATAAACATACACACACACACACACATATATATATATATATATATATATATATATATATATATATATATACACACACACACACACATAAATATATACATACATACATACACATATACACAAATATAAACATACAAACACACACACACACACATATATATATATATACATACATAAATATAAACACATAAATACACATATGCATACATATACACATACACACAAATATAAACATACAAACACACCCATATATATATACACATAAATATAAACACACATATATACATACACTTATACACACATAAATACACATGTACATACATATACACATGCACAAATATAAACATACAAACACACATGAATATACAGACATAAATATAAACACACATACATACATAAATATAAATATAAACACACATACATACATACATAAATATAAATATAAACACACATACATACATACATAAATATAAATATAAACACACATACATACATACATAAATATAAACACACATACATACATTAATATAAACGTACATACATACATATACAAATATAAACACACATGCATACATACATACATACATTAATAGAAACATACATACATACATATACAAATATAAACACACATGCATACATACATACATAAATATAAATATAAACACATATAAATATAAACACACCTATATACGTACATTTATACACACATAAATACACACACATACACACACATTTATATATACAAACGCACATACGCAGGGGAGAACATGTCCATCCCGGGGAAAATATTTTGGGTGATTGGCAGATCTATCACACATGCTCACACAGACACACACAATATATGGGGCAATTTAGATGGGGGCAATTCAAATAGGGGCAATTTATCAAACTCCTTGAATCCATGTTGTTGGGTGGAACTACAAAGTGCATTTATTATGAGTGTGAAAACGAGGAGGCGTCTCTAATGAACTGTCCTGTTTGCAGATTGAGGTAATAAGCTCGGTGCGTTGTGCAGATGTGGTATTTCATGGCTCTCGTCACAGCTCTCATAGCTCTTTCCATGTTGGGGCATGCTGGGAAACACCCTGTTTTTCGCGGCCCTCTCCGAAACGTCAGCGCGGATAATAAACGAGCACGCGGCTTTAGGAATTCCTGCCCCTCCATATTCCCAGCTCACGACGAGCAGGGAGCTCCCGCGCCGTCCCGACAGCCTGCGGTCTGTCATTCGGTCTGGGCTTCCTCGGGTCATTCGGCCGGAGGATCTGAGAACCGGCGCGCCGCGTCCAACTTCTGTGTTTTGTTGTTCCGCCGAGTCGCGGTCTGATGTGTCGGGGTAATCAGAAGCCAGCCATGGTTCACGCCGCCCGACCGCCGTGCGTGTACCGGCATGCCCGTTTGATGGAATGTAAACACGCAGCTTTGACGGAAAGACGTAATGCTGAGTTCATTAAAACCAGAGGGCCACGCTAATAACTAGGGGTGAGCTGCAATATTCGACGATTCGATTCGGAGAACCGTAGTCGACTATGAACCTCATAGTCGAATGTACCATTTTGACCACATGGGGGCGCCCATGGCTGCTGCTAAGCATTAGTTTTTACATGAAATGTCTGTTTTCGTTATATATATAGCCTTTTGTCAAATAAAATCATCCTAATTTCTAGAAAAAAAAAAAGAAAAAAAAAGAAAAACAAACAAAAAAAGGTTTTCTTTTGTTAGAAAAACAAGTAAAATATAAAAAAACCACGCTTATAGCGCCATCTTGTGGTGAAATTTTAACTGATTCGACTATCAGTCGACTATAGGGAAAATCTGACGAATCAGATTCGACTACGAAAATCCTTAGTTGAAGACACCCCTACTAATAACAACCCTGTATATAGGGCTGCCCACTGCACTGGACACGTGTGCACACTTCACTTTGTGTGTGTGTGTGTGTGTGTGTGTGTGTGTGTTACTGCACTGATGAGTTAAAGGTGAAGGACACATTCCCCTGTGTGTAAGTACTGTAGGTACAATAGCACGCTTTACTTTATAAGGTTTAATAGAGAATTAAGTGGGAGATAATGAATGAATGGGACGGCACGGTGGCTTAGTGGTTGGCATGTTCTCCTCTCAGCGCTAGGGATTCCTGGTTGGAATCCCAATCTGGATGAATTTTCATGTTCTCCCCGTGTCCGCGTGGATTTTCTCCGGGTTCTCCTGTTTCCTCCCACAGTCCAAAAACATGGATCAAGTCAATTGAGTTCTCCAAAATTGCCCCATATAGAGTGTGTCTGTGTGAGTGAGTGAGTGTGTGCCCAGTGATAGATTGGCACCCTGTCCTGGGTGTATCTGCCCAGCGCCCGAAACGTTCTCCCCTGGGTGGGCATGGGGAACCCCCACCCCGCGACCCTAACATAGGATAAAGCGGAAGATAAAGGATGGATGGACTTACAAATAGGGGTGGCATGGTGGCTTAGTGGTTAGCATGTTCTCCTCTCAGCACTAGGGATTCCCGGTTCAAATCCCAATCAGAGTTTCCATGTTCTCCCCGTGTCCGCGTGGGTTTCCTCCGGGTTCTCCGGTTTCTTCCCACAGTCCAAAAACATGGATCAAGTCCATTGAGTTCTCCAAATTGCCCCATAGAGTGTGTCTGTGTGAGTGAGTGTGTGCCCAGTGAAAGATTGGCGTCCTGTCCTGGGTGTATCTGCCCAGCGCCCGAAACGTTCTCCCCTGGGTGGGCATGGGGAACCCCCCACCCCGCGACCCTAATAGAGTATAAAGCAGAAGATAAAGGATGGATGGACTTACAAATAGGGGTGGCATGGTGGTTTAGTGGTTAGCATGTTCTCCTCTCAGCGCTAGGGATTCCCGGTTGGAATCCCAATCTGGGTGGAATTTACATGTTCTCCCCGTGTCCGCGTGGGTTTCCTCCTGGTTCTCCAGTTTCCTCCCACAGTCCAAAAACTTAATTGATCAAGTCAGTGAAGTTGTCCAAAATTGTGTGTCTCTGTGAATGAGTGTGTGCCCAGCATCCCAGACGTTCTCCTCTGGATGGGCATGGGGAACCCCCCACGACCCTAATAGAGGATAAAGCGCAAGTGCAGCTACTTGGACTCGATGTGCTGCTCCATGAGGTTCTCCATGTGAGTGTGAATGGAAAACCCACAGTATAGTGTTCTATGGATCTGTGTTCTCTGTACAAATGCAGTCAGATTTAATAGCGTCCCGTTGGTCTCAGCGTTCTGTGGCGTTGGACATGCGTCTGTGTTGATGATCCACCAACTAACCAGATAGAGACCCACGTCTGACTGTCCACGTCTGGAGAGGTTGTTTTCAGTCGGCGGTGCACCGAGATAGAGATACACCAGAAATGTACAGAACACGCCTCATTTAGAGACGGCCACGCCCATCGGGGAGATATATTCACACGCAGCGTTGCTATTTAAACCACGTAAGAGGAAGGCAGGAAAGTCTACTGTTGGCGGGGTGTAAGATAGTAACCTCTTGTACTACATGCAGAAAGAGGCGTGGCTTTGTCCATTTATAACAATCCGAATCAGATTAGAACCGCATCTGAAATAGAACTGCAGATTCTGTCTAAAGTTAAACGAGCGCCGGAGAGATATTCAGCGATGGAGGTCATATAGGATAATTAAATACCCTAAACCCAAAGGAGGAGGTGGAGAACTCACTGAGCCTTCATTAAGACTTCATTAGCATCTCATTAAGGTCGTGAAATCCCATGTTCTGCTTCCACAGAACATCTCCACCTTAAGCTGCTGTGGCTGCTTTTACTTTACGCTTTTAATGTAGTGATTCATTCATTCATTCATTATCTTCCGCTTTATCCTCTATTAGGGTCGCGGTGGGGTTCCCCATGCCCATCCAGGGGAGAACGTCTCGGGCGCTGGGCAGATAGACCCAGGACAGGACGCCAACCCATCGCTGGACACACACTCACTCACACAAACACAATCTATATGGGGCAGTTTTTTTTTTGAGAATTCAATTGACTTGATTCATGTTTTTGGACTGTGGGAGGAAACCGGAGAACCCGGAGGAAACCCACGCGGACACGGGGAGAACATGGAAACTCCACCCAGATTGGGGTTCGAACTGGGAATCCATATAGCTGAGAGGAGAACATGCTCACCACTAAACCCACGTTGAGTTTCCATCCATCCTTTATATTCTGCTTTATCCTCTATTAGGGTCGCGGTGGGGTTCCCCATGCCCATCCAGGGGAGAACGTCTCGGGCGCTGGGCAGATACACCCAGGACAGGGCGCCAATCCATCGCTGGGCACACACTCACTCACTCACACACTCTATATGGGGCAATTTTTTTTTGAGAATTCAATTGAGTTGATCCATGTTTTTGGACTGTGGGAGGAAACCGGAGAACCCGCAGGAAACCCACGCGGACACGGGGAGAACATGGAAACTCCACCCAGATTGGGGTTCGAACTGGGAATCCCTAGTGCTGAGAGGAGAACATGCTAACCACTAAACCACCGTGCCGCCGTTAATTCAGTGATTCTCAATAATTTTCTGTTAAGCCCCCCCTAGGAAGAAGAGAACTTTTTGTGCCCCCCCCCCCACACACACACTCACCCCCCCCCCCCGTACATGACAAAATGGGATGAAAAAGTATTTTACACGCCCTCTGTAGTATCATTTGTCTATAAATTTGTTATAAATACAGCTCTTTTATAACAATGTCTCCTTATTAACAACAAAGAAAACAGAAAAGAAAGAAATATAGATCAACTGAGAACAGAATCATTTTATTAATTTTGTTTTTTAGTTTGTAACAGAAACGAATGAAATCCTTATTTAAACGTGAAACATTGTTGAACTAGGCAGCACGGTGGCTTAGTGGTTGGCATGTTCTCCTCTCAGCGCTAGGGATTCCCGGTTCGAATCCCAATCTGGTTGGAGTTTCCATGTTCTCCCCGTGTCTGCGTGGGTTTCCTCCGGGTTCTCCGGTTTCCTCCCACAGTCCAAAAACATGGATCAAGTCAATTGAATTCTCCAAATTGCCCCATATAGAGTGTGTTTGTGTGAGTGAGTGTGTGCCCAGTGATAGATTGGCACCCTGTCCTAGGTGTATCTGCCCAGCGCCCAAAACGTTCTTCCCTGGATGGGCATGGGGAACCCCACCGCCACCCTAATATAAGACAAAGCGGAAAATAATGAATGAATATTCATCAAGTCCACGGTTTTATTTACAGTGGCTTAGTGTTTAGCATGTTCTCCTCTCAGCACTAGGGATTCCCGGTTCGAATCCCAATCTGGGTGGAGTTTCCATGTTCTCCCCGTGTCCGGGTTTCCTCCGCGTTCTCCGGTTTCCTCCCACAGTCCAAAAAACATGGATCAAGTTCAATTAAATACTATAAATTGCCCCATATAGTGTGTGTCTGTGTGAGTGAGTGTGTGCCCAGTGATAGATTGGCGCCCTGTCCTGGGTGTATCTGCCCAGCGTCGAAACGTTCTCCCCTGGATGGGCATGGGGAACCCCCCCCCCGCGACCCTAATAGAGGATAAAGCGGAAGATAATGGATGGATATATTTTTAGAGTTCTAGAGATCTCAGAACACAACCTTAAGCAAAACCATAGGGACTCATAAAGGATACTCAAAGGATGTTCTCCGTTCTCCGTTTTCCGTTCTTCACACAAACGGATTTTATCGGCTCATTGTTTCCAGATCAAGCCGAGAAAAAAAAAAAATCTGGCCTCAGTCAGTTTGGAGAAGAGAATATGGATTTTTCCTTTAATTTGCATTTCGGAAACAAATTCCAGTACGAGTCTTTAAAATTCAAATCAGGCTGCAGGTTAAAGGGAATGTTTGTAGAACGTCAATGAGCTGTTCACCGTGGACCAGAGTGTGCTTACTGAACGAGAACATGGACGCAACATCTGTGATGTTTAGTATGAGTGACAACTAGAAGAGCACATTTATAAATGGTTTATTTATATGCAGTACCAGTCAAAAGCTTGGACACGCCCCCTTTCACCACATATCCTCCATGTTCTCAGTTCCACGTCCTGTAAAGATGGACTTTGTAGTTCTCCAATTCCATTCTGTAGTCCATCTGTTTGTGTTCTACAGTACATACTGTGTACTCTGTTCTCTAATGCTCAGAAGCCCAATAGTACCACCACAGAGCAGGGGTTATTTGGTGGGGGCATTATTCCTATCCCAGCAGTGTGACTGAGGTGGAGAAATGAAACTCCACTAGAACCCCCCTCACCACATCAGTGTCACTGCAGAACCGACAAGAAACAATCCACCACCCAAATGATACCTGTTCTGTGATGCTCCTGACCAACAGAGAACAGAGAACCAACAGGGACTAACAACAACAAAGAACACCGATGTTCTACAGTCTGGAATTGTAGAACTACAAAGTCCATCTATATGATAAGTGGAGGAAATAGAGGATGGGGCGAGAAGGGGGCGTGTCCAAACTTTTGACTGGTCCAAACTTTTGACTCTGCCTCTTAGTGCTGGGGATCCAGGTTTGAATCCCAATCAGGGTGGAGATTCCATGTTCTCTCCGTGTCTGCGTGGGTTTCCTCCGGGTTCTCCGGTTTCCTCCCACAGTCCAAAAACATGGATCAAGTCAATTGGGTTCTCCATATTGCCCCTTATAGAGTGCATCAGTGTGAGTGAGTGTGTGCTCAGCGATAGGTTGGCGCCCTGTCCTGGGTCTATCTGCCAAGCGCCTGATGTTCTCCCCTGGATGGGCATGGGGAACCCCACCGCGACCCTAATAGAGGATAAAGCAGGAGATAATGAATGAATGAATGAATGGAACATTTTAGGCTTTTAGGTGCGCCTTATAGTCCGGAAAATACGGTACTTAATGTGAGGTAGCTAAACTACGCCTGTAGAACGAATTGTCCGCAGAAGGTCATAAGTGAGGGTTCTGCCGAGCGTTCTGCCGAGTGCTTGCTCTTCAGGACTCGGCTGTTTACTGCGTTTCTTTGCGTGTTCCGCGCTGGAACAATGCAGCAGCTGTGCAGCCCGCCTGCTGTTGCCTTTTCCGGAGGCTATTTTTATCCCACGGCAGCGGAGCTCCTCGGTTAAAGACATCCTTTCCTCCAGAAAGCCCCAGGCTTGCCCTCGGAGAACCCCTCCCGCTCGGTCACCGGGACGAATCACATGACCCCTCGCTCTATTTAAAGCCTGAGCCGGAGCGAAGGTGCTCGGCCCGGAATGGCGCGGGTTTCGTTTTTAGACCGACTGATTAATTTAAACGAGTTTTCTTGTTCGTTCTAATCGTTCTAAATATAGGGTGCCGTGGTGGCTTAGTGCTTAGCATGTTCTCCTCTCAGCGCTGGGGATCCAGGTTCGAATCGCGATCTGGGTGGAGTTTCCATGTTCCTCTGGGTTCTCCAATTTCCAATATCCAAAGAAATATGCCCGTAAGCCCTCTAAATGCCCATATCTAAATTGCCCCTTTATAGTGTGTGTGTGTGCCCATTGATAGATTGCCCCTCCCCCCCCATTATTGGTATATCTGCGCAGCCCCTGAAACGTTCTCCTTAAGATGGACATGTTTGCAGATGGGCGGTGCAGTGGCTTAGTGGTTAGCATGTTCTCCTCTCAGCACTAGGGATTCCCGGTTCTAATCCCCATCTGGGTGGAGTTTCCATGTTCTCCCCATGTCCGCGTGGGTTTCTTCCGGGTTCTCCGGTTTCCTCCCACAGTCCAAAAACATGGATGAAGTCAATTGAGTTCTCCAAATTGCCCCATATAGAGTGTGTCTGTGTGAGTGAGTGTGTGCCCAGCGATAGATTGGCGTCCTGTCCTGGGTGTATCTGCCCAGCGCCCGAAACGTTCTCCCCTGGATGGGCATGGGGAACCCCCCCGCGACCCTAATAGAGGATAAAGCGGAAGATAATGGATGGACAATTAAAGGGCAAATCAGATAGGGGCAATTTAAAACATCCAATTCACCTCGAATCCATGTTTCTACACCGTGGAACGAACACAGAGATGACCCACGCAGACACAAGGAGAACATGAAAACGTTTTAATTCTAATTAAAGATTCTAATTAGCAGTAGGCGGCACGGTGGTTTAGTGGTTAGCATGTTCTCCTCTCAGCACTAGGGATTCCCGGTTCGAATCCCCATCTGGGTGGAGTTTCCATGTTCTCCCCGTGTCCACGTGGGTTTCCCACGGGTTCTCCGGTTTCCTCCCACAGTTCAAAAACATGGATCAAGTCAATTGAATTCTCCAAATTGCCCCATATAGAGTGTGGGTGTGAGTGAGTGTGTGCCCAGCGATAGATTGGCGCCCTGTCCTGGGTGTATCTGCCCAGCGCCCGAAACGTTCTCCCCTGGATGGGCATGAGGAACCCCCCCCCACCCCCCCGACCCTAATACAGGATAAAGCAGAAGATAATGAATGAATGAATGAATAAATAACTAATAAATGATCAAACAATATTAACATAAGAACAGTTTGAAAAATGGATGAATACCCTCATGAAAGGGCAATTAATTAAAGAGGACAGAGGGGGTAATAAGGGATCTGGACTAAAGCCCCTGATGTTTCTGGACAGCTGGACAGATGGAGAATGTGTTTTCTGTCTGCCTCTCTGAATGAAAATACCTGAAGGACATGGTAACGAGGCGTCGGCAGGTTCCGCAAGCCCATCAGATGGACAGCTGTTATTACAGCGATGTGGTGGGACAGGTACCCATGGAAATCAACAGGATATGAACTTAACAGAACGTTCTGCGAGAAGACAGTACAGCGTAGAACACAACGTTTTAGAGCTTTTAGAACTTGTTTCTACACTCATTGTACGATTTGTTAGTTTGATATCTTATTTAGGTGGCTTAGTGTTTAGCTCGGGGAATCCCGGTTCGAATCCCAATCTGGGTGGAGTTTCCATGTTCTCCCCGTGTCCGCGTGGGTTTCCTCCGGGTTCTCCGGTTTCCTCCCACAGACAAAAAACATGGATTGCTCCAGATTTCATCATTTATAGTGTGTGAGTGAGTGTGTGCAATGTCCTCAGTGTATCTGCCCAGTGCCCATATATATATATTCATTCATTATCTTCTGCTTTATCCTCTATTAGGGTCGCGGTGGGGTTCCCCATGCCCATCCAGGGGAGAACGTTTCGGGCGCTGGGCAGATAGACCCAGGACAGGACGCCAATCCATCGCTGGGCACACACTCACTCACACAGACACACTCTATATGGGGCAATTTTGGAGAACTCATTTAACTTGATCCATGTTTTTGGACTGTGGGAGGAAACTGGAGAACCCGGTGGAAACCCACGCGGACACGGGGAGAACATGGAAACTCCACCCAGATGGGGATTCGAACCGGGAATCCCTAGTGCTGAGAGGAGAACGTGCTAACCACTAAACCACCATGCTGCTATATATATATATATATATATATATATATATATATATATATATATATATATATATATATATATATATATATATGAATAAATAGGGTGGAACGGTGGTTTAGTATTTAGCATGTTCTCCTCTCAGCACTTGGGATTCCCGGTTATCTGGCTCGAGTTTCCATGTTCTCCCTGTGTCTGCCCAACGCCCGAAACGTCCTCCCCTAGATGGGCAAGTGGAACCCCCCCCCCTCCCCCGCAACCCTAATAGAGGATAAAGCGGAAGATAATGGATGAATGAATATGAATAAATATCATATAGATGGACTTTGTAGTTCTACAGTTCCAGACTGTAGAACATCTGTGTTCTTTGTTCTTGTTCTTGTTCACTGTGCACCCAAACTGAGGGTGCACTGTGACCTCATAGTCCACATTCTTCCCCAAAATTTCCCAAAGGGTTCGATTCTGAGACCCCCCCCAGAGTCCCGAGACCTGAAGAGCAGAACAAACATTACAGGTTACCACAGACACCACACACACAGACACCACACACACACACACCACACACACACACACATCACACATGCACACACACACACACATCACACACCCACATCACACATGCACACACACACACCCACACAAACCATATACACCACACACACTCCACACCACACATACACACCCACACACAAACCATACACACCGCACACACTCCACACCACACATACACACCCACACACAAACCATACACACCGCACACACTCCACACCACACATACACACCCACACACAAACCATACACACCGCACACACTCCACACCACACACATCACACACACACTGCACACACACCACACACATCACACACACACACCCACACAAAAACCATACACACCACACACACCCACATCACACACAAACACACACACATCCACACACTTCACACACACACCCACACCACACACCCACACCACACCACACACACACACACACACCCACACCACACACACACACATTCCACACCACACACATGCACACACTCCACACCACACACACACACACACACACACACATGCACACACTCCACACCACAGACACACCCCACACACATGCACACACTCCACACCACACATACACACCCACACACAAACCATACACACCACACACATGCACACACTCCACACCACACACACACACACACAAACCATACACACCACACACACACACACATGCACACACGCCACACCACACACATGCACAAACCATACACACCACACACACACACACACCCCACTCACATGCACACACTCCACACCACACACACACACCCCACTCACATGCACACACTCCACACCACACACACCACAAACTTTGTAACCTATAACTATCCAAGTTTCTTGATCTCCCTTCTGGAAAGACTTTCCATGTTCTCCCCGTGTTCACAAGGGTTTCCTCCAGGTTCTCCAGTTTCCTCCCACAATTTAAAAACATGGATTGAAGGTGAATTGGCTTCTGTAAATGCCCCCATCTAAATTGCCCCTATATAGTGTGTGTGTCTGTATGCGTGTGGCTTGGCACACTGTCCTGCGTGTATCTACCCTGCGCCCCAAACGTTCTCCTGTTTGTTCAGAGTATCCAAACCTCCACTAGACATGTTTGCGGACAGGTGGCAAAGTGGCTTAGTAATTAGCATGTTCTCCTCTCAGCGCTGGGAATCCAGGTTCGAATCCCAATCTGGGTGGCGTTTCCATGCCCCCCCCCCCCCATGTCCACAAGGGTTTCATCCGGGTTCTCCGGTTTCCTCCCACAGTCCAAAAACATGGGTTTAAGACGAATCGGTTGGCTCTAAATTGCCCCATATAGTGTATGCCTGTGAATTGGCGCTCTCCCCTGGATGAACGTGGAGAACCCTTGTTTTGACATTCAGGACACATCAGCAGACTATTTATTTGCGTTTTTCTCTCAGCCATTGTTTGCTCCATCCGGATGGGGGTGGGGTTGGTGGGGGGGGGGGGGTTGGGGTGGGAGCAGTTGCCACTGGGGCCGGACGTTACATCCTTGGGTTTGGACGTCGTACAGTCCAGTGGCAACGCGGTTGACGTTGACGAGCTCAGGATGCGTCTGAAGATGTAGGAAAAGGAAGCCGCTCACCTCTTGGTTAGAACCTCTCTCGAAACCATTTCCTGTTTACTGCCTGCTCTTGAGTATGACGGGGGGGTGGAGGGGGTGTGTGTGGTGGGGGGGGGGTAGGGGTAATTCAGAGTCACCTCTTGCTTAGTAGCAAACAAAAGCCGTAATTGTCTTTGGCGCCGCGCTGGCCCGGCGTATGGAAAAGGCTTTTCCTGATGCATGAGGCAGGAGAATAAACAGTAGCCGGCGTAATGGTAATGGCCGCTGACGCCCGTTTAAACTACCCCCCCCCCCCACACACACACACACACACACACACACTTCGTTTCACACAACTCCTATTTCTGTCTGTAGCCTTGATTTACTCGAATAAACAAAACAAACTGACTTATCGTTGCTGGATTGGTCGTGCGGCCTCCGGGAACGGAACGTTAGGGGGGTGTCATCACGGCGGTGATATTACGGCGCAGAACCTGTGTGATGGAGGAGAGCGGTTCTGCTCGTGCCGCCTGCTTTGCATGCCATGGCGATGCAGATCAAAGGCATCGGCGTGGAGAGCGCAGGCGTGTGGGTGTGAGCGGCGTAAATACTGAAAAGAAATCGCTAATGAGGCAGAAAGACCTGCCGCAGAGACGCTCCCACTGTTCCGCTGCCGAACCGGCCATGGGGTGGATCATGAGACCGATGAGGTTTCAATCGAATGGCATTCTCGATGCCTTCACGTGATTTCTGTAACGTTAAATATGAACGCTTTTAGCATTCTGTTTGAAAGGAATTCGTCGGGGCGACACGGTGGCTTAGTGGTTAGCATGTTCTCCTCTCAGCGCTAGGGATTCCCGGTTCGAATCCCAATCTGGGTGGAGTTTCCATGTTCTCCCCAGATAGACAGACACACACACACATACAGATGCAGACCTACACAAACACACACACACACACACACACACACACAGATGCAGACCTACACAGACAAACACTTATGCAGACAGACACACACATACAGATGCAGACCTACACAAACACACACACACACACACAGAGATGCAGATCTACACAGACAAACACTCATACAGACACACACACACCTACACACACACACACACACACACACACACACACACACATACAGATGTAGATCTACACAGACAAACACACATGCAGACCAACACACACAGACAGACGCAGACCTACACACACACACACACATACACACACACACACCCAAACACAGACATACAAATACAAAAACACAGACTTAGGACTGAAAGACCTGACCTGCACAGACAGATGCATACACACACACACACACACACACACACACACACACACACACAAACAGATCCGTACAGACACCCACACACACTGATGCACACAAATACAGACATACACACACACACACACACACACACACACACACACCTACAAATATAAACACACAGACGTAGACACGGACCGAAACACCTGACCTGCACAGACCGACAGATTCACACACACACACACAAACGGATCCATACAGACACCCACACACACACACACACACTGATGCACACAAATACAGACACCCACACACACACTGATGCACACAAATACAGACACACACACACACACACACACCTACAAATACAAACACACTGATGCACACAAATACAGACACCCACACACACACTGATGCACACAAATACAGACACACACACACACACACACACACCTATAAATACAAACACACTGATGCACACAAATACAGACACACACACACACACACCTATAAATACAAACACACTGATGCACACAAATACAGACACCCACACACACACTGATGCACACAAATACAGACACACACACACACACACACACCTATAAATACAAACACACTGATGCACACAAATACAGACACACACACACACACTGATGCACACAAATACAGACACACACACACACACACACCTATAAATACAAACACACTGATGCACACAAATACAGACACCCACACACACACTGATGCACACAAATACAGACACACACACACACACACACCTATAAATACAAACACACTGATGCACACAAATACAGACACACACACACACACACACACACCTACAAATACAAACACACTGATGCACACAAATACAGACACCCACACACACACTGATGCACACAAATACAGACACACACACACACACACACACCTATAAATACAAACACACTGATGCACACAAATACAGACACCCACACACACACTGATGCACACAAATACAGACACACACACACACACACACACACCTATAAATACAAACACACTGATGCACACAAATACAGACACCCACACACACACTGATGCACACAAATACAGACACACACACACACACACACACACACCTATAAATACAAACACACTGATGCACACAAATACAGACACACACACACACTGATGCACACAAATACAGACACACACACACACACACACACCTATAAATACAAACACACTGATGCACACAAATACAGACACACACACACACACACACACCTATAAATACAAACACACTGATGCACACAAATACAGACACACACACACACACACACCTACAAATACAAACACGCAGACGTAGACACAGACTGAAACACCTGACCTGCACAGACACAGACACACACACACACACACACACACACACACACACGCACACACACAGATGCACGCATACACCCATCCTTATAAAAAAAAACAACTGATCCTTTATAAGTTTGTGAATGTGTGAAAGTGGGGCAGCCGTTAATGTAAATCTTCTTCGGCCCGATTTCCCCTCCAGACTGATAAATAAAACAGAGTGTCCTCAGTGTCCTCATTCTCAGATCCTCACTGAATCAGAATCAGAACCAGAACCGTTCCTCTCCTGCTCTCTGTTGGGAACATGTCGATCTTTTACCCGGACACCTCACAGAGTACCTCACTTTACAAACGGAGACAGTAAGCTGCCTCGAAAGCCGCATTTTCAAAGAGTGAAGGCGAGACGGGTGGGGGGGGGGGGGGTTCTAACTCGCCTAGAAATCAAGCGTGGAACCAATAATTTTAAGGTCTTAATCTTTTATTGGACGATAAACATTCCTTTGTTCTCCGTACTGTTAATATTCCGATCTCGTCCGAAAGCCTGGCTGCATCCGAGCGCTTGGCATCTCCAAATCATCATACCCCATCAGAGTTCTCTTTCTTCTTGATCCCAGCTAAACTTCTCATGATCCCAGCTAAACCCTCAATCCAACGGGGGGGGGGGTGGGGGTGGGGCTGGGGGGTGCAGCATCGTATAACGATCAGGTCTGATAATTCTACAGTGTAGCTGGTTTTCTTCATAACTTCTGACTTGTGATGTTCTCATTTGTAAGTTGCTTTGGATAAAAGCATCTGCTAAATGACTAAATGTAATTGTCTTCACATTACAACCTAAAAAAAAAAAAAACATTTTTATTCATTCATCCATTATCTTCCGCTTTATCCTCTATTAGGGTCACGGTGGGGTTCCCCATGCCCATCCAGGGGAGAACATCTCAGGCGCTGGGCAGATACACCCAGGACAGGGCGCCAGTCCATCGCTGGGCACACACTCACTCACACAGACACACTCTATATGGGGCAATTTGCAGAATTCAATTGACTTGATCCATGTTTTTGGACTGTGGGAGGAACCCGGAGAACCCGGAGGAAACCCATGCAGACACGGGGAGAACATGGAAACTCCACCCAGATGGAACCGGGAATCCCTAGGGCTGAGAGGAGAACATGCTAACCACTAAGCCACCGTGCCGCCTTGATTTTTAATATATTCAATATATTTAACCTGGAGGCACGGTGGCTTAGTGGTTAGCATGTTCTCCTCTCAGCACTAGGGGATTCCCGGTTCGAATCCCAATCTGGGTGGAGTTTCCATGTTCTCCCCGTGTCCGCGTGGGTTTCCTCCGGGTTCTCCGGTTTCCTCCCACAGTACCAAAAACATGGATGAAGGTCAACTGAATTCTCCAAATTGCCCCATATAGAGTGTGTTTGTGTTTGTGTGAGTGAGTGTGTGTCCATAGATTGGTGTCCGGTCCTGGGTCTATCTGCCCAGACGAGACGTTCTCCCCTGGATGGGCATGGGGAACCCCACCGCGACCCTAATAGAGGATAAAGCGGAAGATAATGAATGTATATATTTAACCCTGACGACACAGTTAAAGGATCTGAAATAGAGTGGAACCCGAGAATTCATCATGTCTGAATCGAGGCTTTTATGGTTGTACAGACTGCAGGTTAAAGTTCTGGAAAATGTAATGGAAGCTTAAAATATCTCCGTAAGCTCTGTAATAAGAAGTGGAACGTTCCGCACATCAGCACACGAACTACGGAGCAGGATGACAAAGCCGTGTGGATGTTAATTAAGGAGGGGAGCAGGTGGTGGAACTGAAGAACTTAAAAAGTCCTAAACAGGGGTGTAGTTAGACCTGGGCCTTTGGGGCTATAGCCCCGGATGTTTTGTCAGTAGCCCCGGACAGGGGCGTCGTTACACCTGGGCTTTTGGGGCTATAGCCCCGGATGTTTTGTCAGTAGCCCCGGATGTTTTGTCAGTAGCCCCGGACAGGGGCGTCGTTAGACCTGGGCTTTCGGGGCTATAGCCCCGGATGTTTTGTCAGTAGCCCCGGATGTTTTGTCAGTAGCCTCGGACAGGGGCGTTGTTACACCTGGGCTTTCGGGGCTATAGCCCCGGATGTTTTGTCAGTAGCCCCGGATGTTTTGTCAGTAGCCCCGGACAGGGGCATCGTTAGACCTGGGCTTTTGGGGCTATAGCCCCGGATGTTTTGTCAGTAGCCCCTGGAGTCACCGTCACCTGTTTGTGCTTCTAGGCTCAGTGTGTGTGTGTGTGTGTGTGTGTGTGTGTGTGTGTGTTATCCTCTATTAGGGTCGCGGGGGGGTTCCCCATGCCCATCCAGGGGAGAACGTCTCAGGCGCTGGGCAGATACACCCAGGACAGGACGCCAATCAATTGCTGGGCGCACACTCATCACACAGACACACTCTATATGGGGCAATTCTGAGAATTCAATTGACTTCATCCATGTTTTTGGACTGTGGAAGGAAACCGGAGAACCCGGAGGAAACCCACGCAGACACGGGGAGAACATGGAAACTCCACCCAGATGGGGATTTGAACCGGGAATCCCTAGTGCTGAGAGGAGAACATGCTAACCACCAAGCCACCGTGCCGCCCACAAATATACAATATACATATAAATAGTTTAGCACCTCATCTCCTGCCAGTGCCCCAGTTGGTGCTTACATTACAAAAAGACAATGCATTGTGTCCCCAGTGGTGGGTTCTACAGTCCGGACCGACTCGGACCTTTCTGTTTTGATATTTCATGTTCTCCGTGTGTATTAATAAGTCACCTCTGGGAGTTTAGTTTCACTCCCACAATCCAAAAACATGCTTGAAACTGAACTGACCCCTCAGTGTGAACGCCCCTCGATAGACTGGTGACCTCCCCGGGGCATTTCACTGCCTCTTACCCTGTGAACTGCTTTTAAACTCCTGAACTGCTAATCTTATAAACCGGTGTTTTTATTTCTCATTTATTCGGAATGTTTTAACGAAGGCTACGTGGAGACAGATGCGACTGTTTGAAAGGTCTGCGATGACCGATCTGTCGTCCTCACGGCTGACTGCGCTGTATGCAGATGCTGGATGCAAATTCAGCTGGGTGTCTCTTTGAAAATCTGGTGGTTACTTTTCAAACCTCAAATTTACATCGGTTTTACTGTTCAAATTGTCACTAACCAGCAAATACACTACTATACATTCTCAGAATACGCTGATGCCCCTCTTGCAGCTGTATATATGTATGTGTATATATATATATATATATATCCATCCATTATCCTCCGCTTTATCCTCTATTAGGGTTTCGGGGGGTAGGGTCCCCCTGCCCATCCAGGATAGAACGTTTCGGCCGCTGGGCAGATGCCAAGGACACCCAGGACAGGGCGCCAATCTATCGCTGGGCACACACTCACTCACACAGACACACACACATACTGTACACACTCTATATGGGTCAATTTGGAGAACTCAATTGACCTTGATCCATGTTTTTGGACTGTGGGAGGAAACTTGAGAACCCAGAGGAAACCCACGCGGACACGGGGAGAACATGGAAACTCCACCCAGATGGGGATTCGAACCGGGAATCCCTAGCGCTGAGAGGAGAACATGCCAACCACTAAGCCACTGTGCCGCCTATATATGTATGTATGTATTTGTGACATCCAGAGGAGCGCTAGGCAGATACACACGGGACCAAGTGCCATTCTATTGGCACACACTTGCAGGGGCAATTCAGAGCAGCCAATTCACCTTCAATCCATGTGTTTTGGGTACATACACACACACACACATATATATATATATATATATATATATATATATATATATATATATATATATATATATATATATATATATATATATATACAGTATGTGTATATATATATATATATATATATATATATATATATATATATATATATATATATATATATATCAGTATATATATTTGTGTGTATTTTTTATACATAAAGAGCTTATGATGCTGTATCCTTTTCTTAATTAAGCTTGATAAAAAAAAAAAACCTTGATTCTCTGAATAACCCCTATATACTAAGTATGTACTTTATAACAGAGAGAAAAAACTCAAGACAACAAACTAAACCTCATCCACATCATAAAAATATATGATTCTTTTGTGCACAATAGCACTAATCACTCTCTCCACCAATCACTGGAGTTGCTGCTCTAACCACGTAGAGGTGGAGAGACATTTCGAGCTGCTTCTTGGTGTTTGTACAGAGTATATCAAGGCCTTTATTTGTTGTCCTGTCCACCAGCAGGTCCAGTTTGTAACGTGATGTGGGGGGGGGGGGGGGGGAGTGGGGGGGGGTGCACATGTGACATTTCAGACAGACACAAGTAATCCTGAGCGAGAAGTGAGACAGAGACAGACTATGTTCAGACTTTCACGTTCCACATTTTCTGACTCCGTCCTGTAGACAAGCGCAGGTTAGCTTCCATCCATCTTCTGCTTTATCCTCTATTAGGGTCGCGGGGGGTTCCCCATGCCCATCCAGGGGAGAACGTTTCGGGCGCTGGACAGATACACCCAGGACAGGACGCCAATCTATCACTGGACACACACTCACTCACACAGACACACTCTATATGGGGCAATTTAGAGAATTCAATTGACCTTGATCCATGTTTTTGGACTGTGGGAGGAAACGGAGAACCTGGAGGAAACCCACACGGACACTGGGAGAACATGGAAACTCCACCCAGATTGGGATTCGAACCGGGAATCCCTAGCGCTGAGAGGAGAACATGCCAACCACTAAGCCACCATGCCACTCGCTTTTTAAATTTATTTAATTTAAATTGAATTTCTTTTTTTTTGGCCGTCCATCCATTATCTTCCGCTTTATCCTCTATTAGGGGGGTTCTCCATGCCCATCCAGGGGAGAACGTTTCGGGTGCTGGGCAGATACACCCAGGACAGGACACCAATCTATCACTGGGCACACACTCACTCACACAGACACACTCTATATGGGGCAATTTGGAGAACTCAGTTAACTTGATCCATGTTTTTGGACTGTGGGAGGAAACCCAGAGGAAACCTACGCAGACACGGGGAGAACATGGAAACTCTACTAGATTGGGATTCGAACCGGAAATCCCTAGTGCTGAGAGGAGAACATGCTAACCACTAAGCCAAGCTGGCTTTTTAAATTTATTTCATTTAAATTTAATTTCTTTTTTTGGCTAACTTTTGGTTTAAAGTAAGAAATCGAGAGGCTACGACAACATCGTTGTAATGATTGAACCTCCAGCCCACTTTGCCTTTAAAAGAGCGTCCATCTTTTGAAAGGACGTAGGGCGCGGTAGCTCAGTGGTCAGGGTGTTGGGCTATCAATCTGAAGGTTGTGGGTTCAAATCCCAGGTTACCAATGAAGTTACCAATGTGGCTCCTTGAGCAAGACCCTTAACCCTCATTGCTCCAGGGATGTTGTGATGAACCCTGTGCTCACCTTGTAAGTCGCTTTGGATAAAAGCGTCCAATAAATGACCAAATGTATTGTAAATGTAAATCTGCTGTTCTTCAGTGTTCCACGAGCTCTTCACTGGTCTGTAAGCTTCATGCAGAACTTGCCAGGTTCCTTGCGCAGACCTCGGCTGTCGTTCTGCTGTCTTACGTAACTCCGGGATGACTCAGAGATATTGAGAATAAACTTCTCCTGCAGGATTCCTGGATCTGGTACTTCATAGTAAGGATGATTAAACTGAGCACATGTTCTAGACTCACGGTCCTTATGCATATTACAAAACGGGTTGTTCCGTTTCTTAAATCTGATTGGTTGAGCTGTTTGTGGGACGCGGTAGCTCAGTGGTTAGGGCGTTGGGCTGTCAATCTGAAGGTTGGGGGTTCAAATCCCAGGTCCACTGAAGTTACCAATGTGGGTCCTTAACCCTTAACCCTCATTGCAAGACCCTTAACCCTCATTGCTTCTGGGATGTTGTGATTAACCCTGTGCTCACCTTGCAAGTCGCTTTGGATAAAAGTGTCTGCTAAAAAAATGTAAAAAAAATAAATAAATAAATAAATGACCAAATGTCCAGTCATGACATTATAGACACTAACACACCTCTGAGCGCTTCACATTCGTATTAATGAGTGATATACTATAGAGGGTGTGGTAGCTGAGTGGTTACAGTGTTGGGCTATCAGTCTGAAGGTTGGGGGTATAAATCCCAGGTCCAATGAAGTTACCAATGTGGGTTCTTGAGCAAGACTCTTAACCCTCATTGCTCCAAGGGACTGTATCAACCCTCTGCTCTGATCCCAAACGTACAGATGGGATTCTTGTAAGTCACTTTAGCGTCTAAAGTCACAAAAGCGTCTGCTAAATGTTAACACTACACCCATTCATCCATCCATTATCTTCCGCTTTATCCTCTATTAGGGTTACGGGTTGTTTCCCATGCCCATCCAGGGG
>JAFMOC010000259.1:145000-155000 GCA_019802505.1 Corydoras sp. C115
AGGAGCATCACAGAACAGGTATCATTTGGGTGGTGGATTGTTTCTTGTCAGTTCTGCAGTGACACTGATGTGGTGAGGGGGTTTTAGTGTAGTTTCATTTCTCCACCTCAGTCACACTGCTGGGATAGGAATAATGTCCCCACCAAATAACCCCTGCTCTGTGGTGGTACTATTGGGGTTCTGAGCATTAGAGAACAGAGTACACAGTATGTACTGTAGAACACACACAGATGGACTACAGTATGTAATTGTAGAACTACATAGTCCGTCTTTAGAGGAGATGGAACTGAAAAGTCTCCAAACTTTTGACTTGTACTGTGTTTATGTATGTATATATGTATGTGTGTGTGTATATATATATATATATATATATATATATATATATATATATATATATATATATATATATATATATAATATAATGTGTATATATATAATGTGTATATATACAGTATATACACTCACCGGCCACTTTATTAGGTACACCTGTCCAACTGCTCGTTAACACTTAGGAGTGACACCGGGGGCCACTCCTTTCAGCTAAGAACAGGAAACCCTTGGTACCAATTGAGCATCGTTGCAACACCACAGCCTACCTGAGTATTGTTGCTGACCATGTCCATCCCTTTATGACCACAATGTACCCAACATCTGATGGCTACTTTCAGCAGGATAATGCGCCATGTCATAAAGCTGGAATCATCTCAGACTGGTTTCTTGAACATGACAATGAGTTCACTGTACTCAAATGGCCTCCACAGTCACCAGATCTCAATCCAATAGAGCATCTTTGGGATGTGATGGAACGGGGGATTCGCATCATGGATGTGCAGCCGACAAATCTGCGGCAACTGTGTGATGCCATCATGTCAATATGGACCAAACTCTCTGAGGAATGCTTCCAGCACCTTGTTGAATCTATGCCACGAAGAATTGAGGCAGTTCAGAAGGCAAAAGGGGGTCCAACCCGTTACTAGAATCGTGTACCTAATAAAGTGGCCGGTGAGTATATATATATATATATATGTATATGTGTGTGTGTGTATGTATGTATGTATAGTATGTAATATAAGGTTAGGATATTCGTGTCTCAGCGCTGGGGATCCAGGTTTGATTCCCGATCTGAGTTTTGGGGTGTCCGGTTTCTTCCCACAGTACAAAAACATTGATTCAAGGTCAATTGAATGCTCTACATTGCCTCATATGGTGTATGTATATTTGTTTTTCTGTGAGTGAGTGTGTGCAGTGATAGATTGGCGTCCTGTCCTAAGTGTATTTGCCCATCACCCGATACGTTCTCCCCTGGATGCGCATGGGGAACCCCCCTCCCCTCCACGACCCTCCATAGTACCGTATTAAGTGGAAGATAATGAATGAATATGGTTTCTAAGTGTTTTCAAACTTGCGTCACAAGACAACATGAAACATCACATTGGGTCATTGGCTTGGGTCGTGTGTTTTATGTCGTTTTTTGTCTTTTGAAAATGTAATAATTCACAGTTATAATGTAACCATAGTGACGGAGTGAATCCACCATAACTGTATTTAATGCTCCTACTACAACCATGACTACTACAACTGTTACTACATCTGTTTATAATAATGCTCAGCACAGCAGAGTCGGTAAAATGGTGATGATGATGATGATGATGATGATGGTGATGTCACTCCAATGTTAGCAGAGCTTTAGATATATAGATGGAATACTTTATTCATCCCGAAGGAAATTTAGCAGCCAGTAGCAATAACAGTCCAATAAAAAAAAGAAAAAAGAGCGGAATTTGAAAAAAAAAAAAAAAAAAAAAAAAAAAAAAAAAAATATATATATATATATATATATATATATATATATATATATATATATATATATATATATATATATATATATATATATATTCATTCATTCATTATCTTCCACTTTATCCTCTATTAGGGTCGCGGTGGGGTTCCCCATGCCCATCCAGGGGAGAACGTTTCGGGCGCTGGGCAGATACACCCAGGACAGGGCGCCAATCCATCGCTGGGCACACACTCACTCACACAGACACACTCTATATGGGGAAATTTTTGAGAATTCAATTGACTTGATCCATGTTTTTGGACTGTGGGAGGAAACCGGAGAACCAGGAGGAAACTCACATGGGGAGAACATGGAAACTCCACCCAGAAGATAATGAATGATTGAACGGATGCGGTGAAATGGATACATGGGTGGGGTGGGATGGATGGATGAATGGGTGGGTGTGGTGTGGTGGATAGATGCGGTGAGATGTATGGATGGGTGGGGTGGGTTGGGATGGATGGATCGAACATCTTAATGTAGTGTGTAAATGTGGTGTGATGTGGTGTTAATGTAGTGTGTAAATGTGGTGTGATGTAGTGTGTAAATGTGGCTGCTGGTGTAAATGGATGCTCTCCAGCCACAGATGGCAGAAGTAGGCCTGACCTCCTCTGAGGCTCGCTGTGAAATGAGGTCCGCACCTCCTAACGTTTAAGCACTTGCTAATTTGCTGCTATTTAGGGCAGGGTCTCCATATTCTGTAAATCTTCCATAATTACGTTGCCAGATCTCTCCTGCCGCTCTCTGTCCCCGTTTTTATTTTAATTTGGTGACGTGAAATTTAGAGAATCATATCGGCGCACACGCTGCTTCACACTGATGAGAGCAGGACGACGGTGGGACGTTCACAAGAGACACTTTAAAATAAACAATATAACCACTGACTGCCACCGAAGCACATCAAGCCTAATATATATCAAGTTTCAAGTTTATTTGTCATTTGTGCTCCATGTTGGTACATGTGCACATAGAAATTCTTGAGGTGAGGCATCAGGATATAAACTCTACATGGAACATAAAATGAAATACACAATATTTACATATGCATGCGCCATAAAATATATACATATATACAATTTAAATATATATATATATATGTGTGTGTGTATATATATATATATATATATATATATATATATATATATATATATATGTATGTATATATATATATATATATATATATATATATATATATATATATATATATATAAAATAACACACATGCGCGCACACACACACACACACACACACACACACACACACACTGACATATGCACATGCACAAACACACACATACTGACATATGCACACACACACACACGTACTGACATATGCATGCACACACACACATACTGACATGCGCACACACACACTGACATATGCACACACACACACACACATACTGACATATGCACACACACACACACACACACATACTGACATATGCATGCACACACACACATACTGACATGCGCACACACACACTGACATATGCACACACACACAAACATACTGACATATGCACACACACAGACACACACACAGTCAGAGGCAGACACACACACTCACAGACACACACACGGAGAGACAGACATATACACACATACTGACATATGCACACACACACACACGCACGCATGCACACCCAAACGCACACACACTTACAGATGCACACACACTCACAGACACTCACATTCAAACACGCACACAGACAGACCCGCGCACACACACACACACACACACAGTCAGAGGCAGACACACACACTCACAGACACACACATACTGACATATGCACACACACACATGCACGCATGCACACTCAAACGCACACACACTTACAGATGCACACACACTCACAGACACTCACATTCAAACACGCACACAGACAGACCCGCGCACACAGACAGACCCGCGCACACAGACAGACCCATGCACACACACTCACACACACACACACACACACACACACACACAACACACGGCTGCGAAACCCTAGAGAAAGCAAAACAAGCTCTGGTTTCCACTACAGTGAGTCATGAGCCTGAAAGTGACTTCACACCCAGCAGTCGACTCAGAAACCCTGAATAATCCAACATTATGCAACAGAGACCGAACCGTTTGAATTAGCTAACATTTTCTCGCATGAGCCGCTGAAGACGCGCGCCAGAACCACGCCACGCTTCAGCAGAGCGCTGCACGTTCCGGCCTGCACACCCAACGTAAACAAGGAAAGAGATGTCGTCATGTTAAAATAGCAACAGCAGAATTAATGGGGAATGGAAAGCCTCACGTGACCCAAACTAAACCGCTTCCAAACATTCGGCGCGGCCGGAGTTTTCGTAAGCTTTGCTTAGGGAGGCAAATCCGTCACTGACGTCACAATCCCAGTGGACATCACGTTACTGGAAGTTTGGAAAGACAGCAAGGGCTTCTCGTCAATGAGATTGGCCAGGATGTCATATCCTTTGGAATGAGTTAAAGCTCTACGTTCTGCCAATCAGTCATTCTCATAAATAATTATAGACCAAAGGAGCACGGTCAGTGGCAGGCTGTCGTCACTGAACTGCTCCACAGAAAGACTGAGGAGATCTTTTGTTCCGAGGGCCATCAGGCTCTACAATACTACTGTCTTGGGCCGGAAGAACAAATAAAACCACAGGACATTTAAAAACTGTATATTGTATCTTTGCACATCCACTCCATCCATACTGGACACTTTATTTTCACTTTTAGTTTTGATACGACTAACACACACTTGACACTTCATAATAGTAAATTGTAAATATATATATATATATATATATATATATATATATATATATATATATATATATATATATATATATATATATATATATATATATATATATATATGCGGCACAGTGGCTTAGTGGTTAGCACGTTCGCCTCTCAGCGCTAGGGATTCCCGGTTCGAATCCCCATCTGGGTGGAGTTTCCATGTTCTCCCTGTGTCCGCATGGGTTTCCTCCGGGTTCTCCGGTTTCCTCCCACAGTCCAAAAACATGGATCAAGGTCAATTGAATTCTTCAAATTGCCCCATATAGAGTGTGTCTATGTGAGTGAGTGTGTGCCCAGCGAAAGATTGGCGCCCTGTCCTGGGTCTGCACAGCGCCCGAAACGTTCTCCCCTGGATGGGCATGGGGAACCCCACCGCAACCCTAATAGAGGATAAAGCGGAAGATGATGGATGGATGGATGGAGATGTGTATATATATATATATATATATATATATATATATATATATATGTATATGTATATATATATATGTGTGTATATATGTATATATATATGTGTGTGTGTATATGTATATATATATATATATATATATATATATATATATATATATATATATATATATATATATATATATAAAAATTAATTAAATGTAATATTCTAGTGTTGCTGGTTCCCCTTTAACTACTGGCTTGTGTTGTTCTCTTATTTTTAAGTCGTTTTGGATAAAAGTGTCTGCTAAATGTAAATATAATGGGCAAAATTTTTAGTTGGAGTCATTTTTATCTCTGCTAAATATAAAAGTTCTGTGTACACAAACCCCTGACTGTCACGTCCCATTCCGAAAGCCCTGATCATCATGTGCTCGAGGAACATCATGTGCTCCTCTGGGGTGTCAAAATGTTTATTGTGTTAGTGACGGCACATCGGCGGGGATTACAAGAAAGGGTCTTTGTTGGATTTGTTGAGATCCAGAGCCTTCACAGATTACCGCTTGTAGATTAAATTTTGTGGTCTTATATCTTTCACATAATGTTGATTTTAATCCATCCATTCATTATCTTCTGCTTTATCCTCTATTAGGGTTGAGGGGGGGGGGTTCCCCATGCCCATCCTGGGGAGAACGTTTCGGGCGCTGGGCAGATACACCCAGGACAGGGTGCCAATCTATCACTGGGCACACACTCACTCACACAAACACACTCTTCATGGGGCAATTTTTGAGAACTCAATTGACTTGATCCAAGTTTTTGGACTGGAAACTGTAAAACCCGAAGGAAACCCACCCGGACACGGGGAGAACATGGAAACTCCACCCAGATGGGGATTCGAACCGGGAATCCCTAGTGCTGAGAGGAGAACATACTAATTACATGCAGATACCAAATGTGGGACACACCATGCTTCATGATAAACAAAGTCCATCCAGCCATTATCGTCCACTTTGTCCTCTACTAGGGTTGGGGGGTTCCCCATGTCCATCCAGGGGAGAAAGTTTCGGGCGCTGGGCAGATACACCCAGGACAGGACGCCAATCTATCACTGGGCACACACTCACTCACACAGGCACACTCTATATGGGGCAATTTGGAGAACTCAGTTGACCTTGCTCCATGTTTTTGGACTGTGGGAGGAAACCGGAGAACCCGGAGGAAACCCACACGGACACGGGGAGAACATGGAAACTCCACCCAGATTGGGATTCAAACCTGGATCCCCAGAGCATGTGTGTTATCATACATTCAGCTACAGGTTGCACATTGAGTCCCCCACTAAATCTTGGTCCTCACAAGGTTTCTCCCTTAAAATATCAACATAACAGGGAGTTTTTGTCTTGCCACTGTCTCTTCAGCTTGCTCTTTGGGGGTTTAAAGGCTTATAATTCTGTAAAGCTGCTTTCTGACAATGAACTATTGTAAAAAGCACTCTATAAATAAATGACTTGAGCTTGAACTTCACATGCTTCCCTCAGATGACCTCAGAGCAAAACGTCCATCACAGCACCAATGACCTTTGCCTTGGTGGTCATGTGACTGGGATTTGATTTAACGCAAATGAGCCATGAGGGGGGGGGGGGTGAATTTGCCTTTGAGTGTGCAGCGTGCAGAGTGTCCACGTATTGCAGTCGTACACACTGTCAGCGGTGACGTACTCCCAAAAACCAAGACTTAAATGTTCCTGAATGTGGTTTTGGGACTGTTTGTAAAGTGGTCAGTCCGGGGAGGGTGGCACGGTGGCTTAGTGGTTAGCATGTTCTCCTCTCAGCACTAGGGATTCCCGATCCCAATCTGGGTGGAGTTTCCATGTTCCCGTGTCCACGTGGGTTTCTTCCAGGTTCTCCGGTTTCCTCCCACAGTCCAAAAACATGGATCAAGTTCAATTGAGTTCTCCAAATTGCCCCATATAGAGTGTGTCTGTGTGTGAGTGAGTGTGTGCCCAGTGATAGATTGGTGTCCTGTCCTGGGTCTATCTGCCCAGTGCCCGAGATGTTCTCCCCTGGATGGGCATGGGGAACCCCCCTGCGACCCTAATATAGGATAAAGTAGAAGATAATGGATGGATAATAATAATAATAATAATATGGGCGGCACGGTGGCTTAGTGGTTAGCATGTTCTCCTCTCAGCGCTAGGGATTCCTGCTTCGAATCCCAATCTGGGTGGAGTTTCCATGTTCTCCCTGTGTCCGCATAGGTTTCCTCCGGGTTCTCAGGTTTCCTTCCACAGTCCAAAAACATGGATCAAGGCAATTGAATTCTCCAAATTGCCCCATATAGAGTGTGTCTGTGTGAGTGTGTGCCCAGGGATAGATTGGCGTCCTGTCCTGGGTGTATCTGGCCAGCGCCCGAAATGTTCTCCCCTGGATGGGCATGGGGAACCCCCCTCCCCCCGCGACCCTAATAGAGGATAAAGTAGAAGTCCATACATTCATTATCTTCCACTTTATCTTCTATTAGGGTTGCGGTGGGGTTCCCCATGCCCATCCACGGGAGAACGTTTCGGGCGCTGGACAGATACACCCAGGACAGGATAATAATAATAATAGGGGCGGCACGGTGGCTTAGTGGTTGGCATGTTCTCCTCTCAGCGCTAGGGATTCCTGGTTCGAATCCCAATCTGGGTGGAGTTTCCATGTTCTACCCGTGTCCGCGTGGGTTTCCTCCGGGTTCTCCGGTTTCCTCCCACAGTCCAAAAACATGGATCAAGTCAATTGAATTCTCCAAATTGCCCCATATAGAGTATGTCTGTGTAAGTGAGTGAGTGCCCAGTGATAGATTGGCGCCCTGTCCTGTATCTGCCCAGTGCCCGAAATGTTCTCCCCTGGATGGGCATGGGGAACCCCCCCGCAACCCTAATAGAGGATGAAGCGGAAGATAATGGATGGATGGGCAGTGCGGGGTGGTATTTTGTGGCGGTAATGAATGTTGGGTTTTTCCTTTTCTATAATTTTCAGCTCACTCGTGTTTTCGGAGCTTATGATTAACTCCCGTTTCCAGCTTCTGTGTTGGACTGACGGACACAAAATCGAAACAAAAAAATCAAGAACCCGAGTCTCACACACACACACACACACACACACACACACACACACACACACACACAAATAATGTAAATGCAAAGTACAGGTGGAACTCCGATGCCGTATGTTTCTCAGCTCTGCCGTACTGTCCATATTTAGCGAACCCGATTTAAACTCTCTCTCTCTTTCGGAGGCCGAGTAATAACAAGCTTTCCTGTCCTTATATAGCTCTGTGGAGTCTCCGCTCTGTGTGTAAGAGACAAGGACAAACGTACACAGGCACCATGGGAATTGCGTTGTCTTCACTTCCATAACTCGTTATCTGTTTTGTACTTCCAATATTTACTTCTGAAGCTCAGCTTGTCTCACTCTTGGAAATGGTTTTCTGAATTAGAGTCAAACTGTCAGTTATTTATACGATTTTGAAGACTTACATGGAGGAAATGGCACCAAAACATCCATCCATCCATTATCTTCCACTTTATCCTTGATTAGGGTCGCGGGGGGGTTCCCCATGCCCATCCAGGGGAGAACGTTTCGGGCGCTGGGCAGATACACCCAGGACAGGGATCCAATCTATCACTGGGCACACACCCACTCACACAGACACATTATATATGGGGCAATTTGGAAAATTTAATTGACTTGATCCATGTTTTTGGACTGTGGTGCCAGTCCACCACTGGGCACCCAAAACCCATTGAATCTATGTGGACTGTGGGAGGAAATCAGAAAACCCAGAGGAAACCCACGCAGACACGGGGAGAACATGGAAACTCCACCCAGATTGGGATTCAAACTGGAAATCCATAACGCTGAGAGGAGAACATGCTAACCATTAAACCACCGTGCCGCCATCATTCATTCATTCATTATCTTTTGCTTTATCCTAGGGTCACAGAGGGTGGGGGCAGTTTCCATCCAGGGGAGAACATTTCGCGCACTGGGGACTCACTCACACAGACACACACACAGACTATACAGGGTCAATTTTGAGCATTCAGTTCACCTTGAATCCATGTTTTCAGACCATGGGGGTAGTCCATTGTTTTTTAAATTTTTTTATTTGGTCTAAACCTGGATAAGCATGGGGAACCCTGTGTATCCATCCATCCATTATCTTCCGCTTTATCCTCTTCTTGGGTCGCAAGGGGTTTCGGGCGCTGGGCAGATACACCCAGGACAGGGCGCCAATCTATCACTGGGCACACACTCACTCACACAGACACACTCTATATGGGGCAATTTGGAGAATTCAATCGACTTGATCCATGTTTTTGGACTGTGGGAGAAAACCGGAGAACCCGGCGGAAACCCACGTGGACACGGGGAGAACATGGAAACTCCACCCAGATAGGGATTCGAACCGGGAATCCCTAGCGCTGAGAGGAGAACATGCTAACCACTAAGCCACCGTGCCTCCGCCTCAATGACCAGTCATGTATATGGGGCAATTTGGAGAATTCTATTGAATTAATCCATGTTTTTGGACTGTGGGAGGAAACCGGAGAACCCGGAGGAAACCCACGCGGATTGGGATTGGAACCGGGAATCCCTAGCGCTGAGAGGAGAACATGCTAACCACTAAGCCACCATGCCTCCGCCTCAATGACCAGTCATGTATATGGGGCAATTTGGAGAATTCTATTGAATTAATGCATGTTTTTGGACTGTGGGAGGAAACCGGAGAACCCGGAGGAAACCCACGCGGATTGGGATTGGAACTGGGAATCCTTAGCGCTGAGAGGAGAACATGCTAACCACTAAGCCACCGTGCCTCCGCCTCAATGACCAGTCATGTATATGGGGCAATTTGGAGAATTCTATTGAATTAATGCATGTTTTTGGACTGTGGGAGGAAACCGGAGAACCCGGAGGAAACCCACGC
>JAFMOC010000259.1:160000-207500 GCA_019802505.1 Corydoras sp. C115
CCAATCTATCAAGAAAACGCAAGCGAGAACCGTGTCGTGTGTTAGGGCTTTCTGCATCACTCTGCTCAAAGAATCCGAAAAGAAAACATGCAAAATGAAAACGAGGGTTCTTCAGAAATTCAAGACTGACATACTTTAGATGTTTTACATACAGTAGCAAGTTTGGACACGCCCACTTCTCACCCCGTCTTCTATGTCCTCCACTTATCATATAGATGGACTTTGTAGTTCTACAATTCCAGACTGTAGAACATCTGTGTTCTTTGTTGTTGTTAGTCCCTGTTGGTTCTCTGTTCTCTGTTGGTCAGGAGCATCACAGAACAGGTATCATTTGGGTGGTGGATTGTTTCTTGTCAGTTCTGCAGTGACACTGATGTGGTGAGGGGGTTCTAGTGTAGTTTCATTTCTCTACCTCAGTCACACTGCCGGGATAGGAATAATGCCCCCACGAAATAACCCCTGCTCTGTGGTGGTACTACTTTAATCCCTCATTAACAACAGTCGCCACACCTACTATAATCCCTCATTAACAACAGTCACCACAACTACTATAATCCCTCATAAACAAGTCACCACATCTACTATAATCCTTCATTAATAACAGTCACCACATCTACTATAATCGCTCATTAACAACAGTCGCCAAAACTACTATAATCCCTTTTAATTAACAATTGACACATCTACTATAATCCCTTATAATAAGTCACCACATCTAGTTTAATCCCTCATTAACAACATTCGCCACAACTACTATAATCCCTCATTAACAACAGTCGCCACACCAACTATAATCCCTCATTAACAACAGTCTCCAAAGATACTTTAATCCCTCATTAACAACATTCGCCAGAACTACTGTAATTCCTCATTAACAACAGTCACAACATCTTCTATAATCTCTCATTAACAACAGTCGCCACACCAACTATAATCCATCATGAACAACAGTCTCCAAAGATACTTTAATCCCTCATTAACAACATTCGCCAGAACTACTATAATCTCTCATTAACTGTCACAACATCTACTATAATCTCTCATTAACAACAGTCACAACATCTACTATAATCTCTCATTAACAACAGTCACAACAACTGCTATAATCCCTCATTAACAACAATCGACACATTTACTATAATCCCTCATTAACTACAGTCACCACAACTACTATAATCCCTCATTAACAACAGTCGACACACCTACTATAATCCCTCATTAACAACAGTCGACACAACTACTATAATCCCTCATTGACAACAGTTGCCACAATTACTATAATCCCTCATTAACAACAGTCCCCAAAGCTACTATAATCCCTCATTAACATTTGCCACAACTACTATAATCCCTCATTAACAACAGTCGTCACAACTACTGTAATCCCTCATTAACAACAGTCCCCAAAGCTACTATAATCCCTCATTAACAACATTTGCCACAACTACTATAATCCATCATTAACAACAGTCTCCAAAGAAATTTTAATCCCTCATTAACAACAGTCGTCACACCAACTATAATCCATCATTAACAACAGTCTCCAAAGATACTTTAATCATTAACAACAGTCGCCACAACTACTATAATACCTCATTAACAACAGTCACAACATCTACTATAATCTCTCATTAACAACAGTCGCCACAACTACTATAATTCCTCATTAACAACAGTCGACACATCTACTATAATCCCTCATTAACAACAGTCGCCAAAACTACTATGATTCCTCGCAAACAATTGTTGCCACAAATATTGTAATCCTCCTTAAACAACAGTTGCCCCAACAACTATAATCCCTTATAAACAATGGTTGCCACATCTACTTTAACATCTTATAAACAACGGTTGCCACAACTACAACAATCCTCCAAAAACAAAAGTTTTTATTGCTGTTATTGTTGGCAAATTTTCATAAACTCAACTTAATACCTTCAGATTACAGATTACGCATGTATGTATTTAATCGCTTAATCCTACAGAATCCAAGTATGTTGATAACAATAGAAGGTTCTGCTCCTGGATGGAAAGTCTCTCTCTGTCATCACGGTGTGAGAGTTTCTGTTCTGCAGGAAACTCGAGTGATGGTTCTATTAAATCCCTTTTTACAGCTGTAAAGTGTCGTACAGTGTAATCTCAGAGGTCAATCTTTGTTGGGGGGGAAATCGTTAAAGGCTTATACTCCTGAAATCTGAAGGGCAGAATGACTGAGTAGAAATGTCCTGGCTGGAGCGGATACCCGGTGATCTGTCGAACTGTAGAACATCCTTTAAAAGGACGGATTTCTCAAAGTGTTAGAATCCTTTTAAAGACAAATCGTCCCGTTTGCACTGCGGCGCCTCTCGCAGGTGCCGTAAATTAGACGGAGGTAGTGACATGCTCCGGACAGGCCGTCCTAGCTTGTCTCGCTGATGCTCTACAGGATTACAATCTATGAGCTGTGAAGGGCAGGAAAGCAAGGGAATCTCACTGTCATGGAGCACGGTTCTACCAACCAAGGCCTGAAAAGCTGCAGTAGCTATTTTAAGGTGGAAGACTTTGTTAGAAAGCCTGTATGTCAGCAGGGCGGCACGGTGGCTTAGTGGTTAGCATGTTCTCCTCTCAGAACTAGGGATTCTGGTTCGAATCCCAATTTGGGTGGAGTTTCCATGTTCTCCCCATGTCCGCATGGGTTTCCTCCGGGTTCTCTGGTTTCCTCCCACAGTCCAAAAACATGGATCAAGGTACATTTGAATTCTCCAAATTGCCCCATATAGAGTGTGTCTGTGTGAGTGAGTGTGCCCAGTGATAGATTGGCGCCCTGTCCTGGGTCTATCTGCCCAACGCCCAAAATGTTCCCCCCTGGATGGGCATGGGGAACCCCCCCCACAAACCTAGTATAGGAAGACTTTTTTTTAGAAAGCCTGTATGTCAGCAGGGTGGCACGGTGGCTTAGTGGTTAGCATGTTCTCCTCCCAGCTCTAGGGATTCCAGGTTCGAATCCCAATCTGGGTGGAGTTTCCATTTTTTTCCCCGTGTCCGCGTGGGTTTCCTCTGGGTTCTCCAGTTTCCTCCCACAGTCCAAAAACATGGATCAAGGTCAGTTGAATTCTCCAAATTGCCCCATATAGAGTGTGTCTGTGTGAGTGAGTGTGTGCCCAGTGATAGATTGGCGCCCTGTCCTGGATGTATCTGCCCAGCGCCCAAAATGTTCCCCCCTGGATGGGCATGGGAACCCCCCCCACAAACCTAGTATAGGAAGACTTTTTTTTTTAGAAAGCCAGTATGTCAGCAGGGCGGCACGGTGGCTTAGTGGTTAGCATGTTCTCCTCTCAGCACTAGGGATTCTGGTTCGAATTCCAATCTGGGTGGAGTTTCCATCATCTCCCCGTGTCCGCGTGGGTTTCCTCCAGGTTCTCCGGTTTCCTCCCACAGTCCAAAAACATGGATCAAGTCAATTGAATTCTCCAAATTGACCCAAATAGAGTGTGTCTGTGTGAGTGAGTGTGTGTGCAGTGATAGATTGGCGCCCTGTCCTGGGTGTGTCTGCCCAGCGCCCGAAACGTTCTCCCCTGGATGGGCATGGGGAACCCCCCCAAGATCCTAGTAGAGGATAAAGTAGAAGATAATGGATGGATGGATGGATGTCAGCATCTGTTTGAGAGATCGTATCGAAAGTCACCTGGATTTCCTTATTTACCTTCAACCTGGTCCTTATCAGTGTCGCTGTATGTTGGTGATCTTCATACGAGAATCAGATTTTGCAGACGCCATTTATCTCGCAGAACATCGACAGACGGCAACTAGTAAGCCAGCACACGTGGAGCTATGTAAATAAAAGCATGTGAAGAAAGGAGGATGGAGACAGAGGATGCAATTATGAAAGAGACTTATCACAACAAAGCGGTGGTGCAGTCAAACTCGTTTGGGTAATACGGCAGCCCTTGTTGTTTACTTTGTATTAAGTAGCAAATGTGCGTGTGTGTGTGTGTGTGTGTGTGTGTGTGTGTGTGTTTGAGTTTGAGAAAAGTGGAGATGATTCACCTGGGCCTTCCTTTTGCCCCATGTCAGCAAAGTAAACATGATTTACACACACACACACAGTTTATTTTAATGCAATACACACAGACTTCCATTCAATTCGTAGAGACACAACCAAATATTAACCACCAATGCTACTAACATCAACCATAACCTTACCCATCATTGACTTTAACCATAACTAACCATACAACATCCATCCATCCATTATCCTCCGCTTTATCTTCTACCAGGGTCGTTGGGGGGGTTCCCCGTGCCCATCCAGAAGAGAACGTTTTGGGTGCTGGGCAGATACACCCAGGACAGGACGCCAATCTATCGCTGGGCACACTCACTCACACAGACACACACACATACTGTACACACTCTATATGGGGTAATTTGGAGAAATTCAATTGACCCTGATCCATGTTTTTGGACTGTGGGAGGAAACCAAAGAACCCGGAGGAAACCCACGCAGACACGGGGAGAACATGGAAACTCCACCCAGATGGGGATTCGAACCGGGAATCCCTAGTGCTGAGAGGCGAACGTGCTAATCACTAACCCACCGTGCCGCCCTCTTGTAATAATGAAATACAAAAAAACACTTATGCCATGAAAGTACGGAAATATGTTCTAGCAATCGCCAGCAAATGCACAATTAACCCGCAATGAACTCAGATCAGCTGTTTAATGTTCTTTAAATTTATAGGAAGCATCTTCATAGAACTGTTTTGGTCTTGGAATTGAGTTGATCACTGTGTCATTAGTAGCCAAACCCAAATAATCATCCATCCATCCACTATCTTCCGCTTTATCCTACATTAGGGTCGCGGGGGGGGGGGGGGTTCCCCATGCCCATCCAGGGCAGAACGTTTTGGGCGCTGGACAGATACACCCAGGACAGGACGCCAACCTATCGCTGGGCACACACTCACTCACACAGACACACTCTATATGGGGCAATTTTTGAGAATTCAATTGACTTGATCCATGTTTTTGGACTGTGGGAGGAAACCGGAGAACCCGGAGGAAACCTACGCGGATGCGGGGAGAACATGGAAACTCCACCCAGATTGGGATTCAAACCGGGAATCTTTAGTGCTGAGAGGAGAACATGCTAACCACTAAGCCATTAATTGGTTAAATTAATACTTTAATAGAATAGAATTTCAGTGAATGGAAAATGCACACGGTTCGCAGTCAAAGGCCAGATGACTGTACAGAATAAAAGTCGACTCATAATGAACAGCCGTGTGACCTGGATGGAAAGTTGAGTCCGGAAATTGATTTTAATCTGCAGGAACCGAAGTTCTGTTCTATGTTTCTTTGCAGTTTCGTATTGTTACCCCCCCCCCCCCCGATTGTTACCCCCCCCCGAGTGTTAATATACAATCAATCAGTCTCAATGACAGACATGCAGGTGCTGGATGTAGTACTGTGTTGATTGTACACACACACACATACACATACACACACACTATGTACACATATACATTTATAAACACACACTGTGTATACATGTACATGTACACACACACACACTATGTACACTCATACAAGTACACACACTCACACGCATGCTATATACACACATACATGTACACACACACACACTATGTACACATATACATTTATAAACACACACTGTGTATACATGTACATGTACACACACACAATTTGTACACTCATACAATTACACACACTCACACGCATGCTATATACACACATACATGTACACACACACACACACTATGTACACACATACATTTATAAGCACACACTATGTATACATGTACATGTACACACACACTCATGCAAGTACACACACTCACTATATACACACATACATTTATAAGCACACACTATGTATACATGTACATGTACACACACACACACACACACACACACACACACACACTATGTACACTCATACAAGTACACACACTCACACGCATGCTATATACACACATACATGTACACACACACACACACTATGTACACACACATCTATAAGCACACACTATGTATACTGTACATGTACACACACACACACACTATGTACACTCATACAAGTACACACACTCACACGCATGCTATATACACACATACATGTACACACACACACACTATGTACACACACATCTATAAGCACACACTATGTATACTGTACATGTACACACACGCACTATGTACACTCATACAAGTACACACACTTACACGCACGCTATATACACACATACATGTGTGCACACACACACACTGTACACAAATACATTTATATGCACACACTATGTATACAGTACATGTACATGTACACACACACACACACTATGTACACTCATACAAGTACACACACTTACACGCATGCTATATACACACATACATGTGCACACACACACACACACACACACACACACACACACACACACACACACACACACACACACACACACACACACACTATGTACACACATACATTTATAAGCACACACTGTATACATGTACACACACACTATATACACTCATACAAGTACACACACTTACACGCACGCTATATACACACATACATGTGTGCACACACACACACACTATGTACACACATACATTTGCACACACACTATATGCACACATACATACACACACTATGTACACATATACATACATGTACACACACACACACACACTATATATACACACACTATATTCACATACACACACTATATTCACATACACACACACACTATATATGTACATACATGTGTACACACACACTATATACACAAATACTCGTAAACACACACACACACATACATATAGAAGTACACAGACACACACTATATATATATACACACATACATGTGTACACACACACACTAGTACACACATGCATGTACACACACACCGATGTATACTATGTATACTAGGGGTGAGCTGCAATATTCGCTGATTCGACGATTCGATTCGGAGAACCGTAGTCGACTATGAACCTCATAGTCGAATGTACCATTTTGACCACATGGGGGCGCCCATGGCTGCTGCTAAGCATTAGTTTTTACATGAAATGTCTTTGTTTTCATTATATATATAGCCTTTTGTCAAATAAAATCATCCTAATTTTTAGGGTTTTTTTTAGGTTTTTCCTTTGAAGTGGAAAAAAGTCCAGAACGGGGATCCCATTTACGGTGCTCTAGAAAAACAAGTAAAATATGAAAAAAAAAAATCTTTTTTAAAAACCACGCTTATAGCGCCATCTTGTGGTGAAATTTTAACTGATTCGACTATCAGTCGACTATAGGGAAAATCTGACGAATCAGATTCGACTATGAAAATCCTTTGTTGAATACATCCCTAATGTATACACATAAACTGTACGCTTACAAGTATACACACAAGTACTATATTATATTCACTATACACTATAAACAATACACTACAGTATATTCACACATGCATGTACACACACACACACACACACACACACCTGTATGTATACACACGTACATGTACACACAGACACACGAAAGGACAATAGAAGTCTAGTTTCTGTCCTTCAGAATTAAGTGTGTGACTGACCACAGAGCACAAAGCACATAAAGACGGTTGCTAAGTCTGATGAACTCTCATCTCATTATCTTCCACTTAAGCTTCTATTAGGGCTGCGGGCAGGGCGGTGTGTGTGGGGGGGTTCCCCATGCCCATCCAGGGGAGAATATTTTGGGCGCTTGGCAGATACAGCCAGGACAGGACGCCAATTGATCGCTGGCTGCTAAGTTTGGTGTGGAAGAATGTAAGCGGTCAGCACAGAGACCTTTCTGCTTTGGTTCTGAACTCTAACAGAGATTATAAATCAGACCCCTTTCATCCGAATTGTTCATGTGATCTCGCAAACGCGGTTACGGCTGAAAAGGTTCCCACAAACACGCTCCGAAGCTCAAAAAAATCCGCCATGGAGAACCAGAAGCTGTTTTAGATGCAATTAAAAGTGGAATGTCACAAGGTGCTTATAGATGCGATGTGTAGGTGTCGCAATAACATTTAGTCCACGCGGTGTTCATCACTGAGGCGTGATTATGCTGCGACATGAGCCGCGACGTGAGCAGGGCTGTCTGAAGTGTGCATTAACATGCAACACTTATAACTCTGGATCTTTTGTGAGGCACCTCGTCATCATTATCCGCTTAATCCTCTACTGGGGTCATGGGTGGAGAGGGGGGGAATGTTCCCTATGCCCATCCAGGGGAGAACGTTTTGGGTGCTGTGCAGACAGTGCGCCAATCTATTGTTGGGCACACACTCAATCACACAACTACATAGGGGAAATTTGGAGCAGCATATTCACCTTGAATCTCTCTCTTATATATATATATATCCATCCATCAATTATCTTCTATCTTAGGGTCTTCTATCTTAGGTTCCCCGTGCACATCCAGGGGAGAACGTTTCAGGCCCTGGGCAGATACACCCAGGACAGGACACCAATCTATCACTGGGCAAACACTCACTCACACATACTATATATGGGGAAATTTTGAGAACTCAATTAACCATGATCCATGTTTTTGGACTGTGGGAGGAAACTAGAGAACTCGGAGGAAACCCTCGCGGACACGGGGAGAACATGGAAACTCCACCCAGATTGGGATTTGAACCGGGAATCCCTAGTGCTGAGAGGAGAACATGCTAACTACCGTGTGTATATATTCATTCATTCATTATCTCCCGCTTTATCCTCTATTAGGGTCGCGGTGGGGTTCCCCATGCCCATCCAGGGGAGAACATCTCGGGCGCTGGGCAGACCGACCCAGGACAGGGCGCCAATCCATCGCTGGGCACACACTCACACACACAGACAATTTGGAGAATTTAATTGACTTGATCCATGTTCCATGGATTTCCGCCCATATATATATATTTATATTTATATTTTTATATTTCCATATTCTCCCCGTGTCTGCGTGGGTTTCCTCCGGGTTCTCCGGTTTCCTCCCACAGTCCAAAAACATGGATCAAGTCAATTGAGTTCTCCAAATTGCCCCATATAGAATGTGTGTGCGTGTCTGTGTGAGTGAGTGTGTGCCCAGGGTTAGATTGGCGCCCTGTCCTGGGTGTATCTGCCCAGCACCCGAGACGTTCTCCCCTGGATGGACATGGGGAACCCCACCGCGACCATAATAGAGGATAAAGCTGAAGATAATGGATGGATTGAGATAAAATATACACACACACATATGTATATATATATATATATATATATATATATATATATATATATATATATATATATATATATATATATATATATATATACGTGTGTGTGTGTTTATGTGTGTATATATGATTTGTGTCTCTAAGCAATTATGGAATGAATGAAAATCTAAGATAGTCCATAACAAGAAAAGTGTGTGTGTGTGTGTGTGTGTGTGTGTGTGTGTGTGTGTGTACTTAGTGTGTGTGAGAATTCAAGAAAGACCTGCAAAATCTTGCCAGGCTTCTTACGAGTGACGTCATGGAAAGCTCTCTCTCTCTCTCTCTCTCTCTCTCTCTCTCTCTCTCTCTCTCTCTCTCTCTCTCTCTCTCTCTCTCTCTCTCTCTCTCTCTCTCTCTCTCTCTCTCTCTCTCTCTCTCTTCTGTTTTCACTTTCTCTCTTTTCTGTTGATGAGAGCATCATGGGCCAGTGATGGAACTCTAAACCTTGCTCTTTCTATAAGTGCATGCTCGAACAGGCACACCGACAATAAATAACACGTCATTCTGCTTCATTTTTAATGAAGACCTTTTTAACTCATTAAATCTGTTTCTCATGTTCACCAGGTTTGCAAAGAGTTTCAGACACTAGTTTTCATCCCTGTTATCCCACGTTAGACTGCGTTAAAGACATGTTCGCAGGGGGACATGCGTGCAGGACCACGCCATCATGCACCATTATACAGGAGAACCAAATGTAATGAGAACGTATCTCAGTAAATGTGCAATTATCTCATAAATATACCATATATATATATATATATATATATATATATATATATATATATATATATATATATACACATGGTAGTTAGCATGTTCTCCTCTAAGCACTAGGGATTCCCGGTTCGAATCCCCATCTGGGTGGAGTTTCCATGTTCTCCCCGTGTCTGCGTGGGTTTACTCCGGGTTCTCCGGTTTCCTCCCACAGTCCAAGAACATGGATCAAGTCAATTGAATTCTCCAAATTGTCTGTGTGAGTGAGTGTGTGCCCAGCGATGGATTGGCGCCCTGTCCTGGGTCGGTCTGCCCAGCGCCCGAGATGTTCTCCCCTGGATGGGCATGGGGAACCCCACCGCGACCCTAATAGAGGATAAAGCGGGAGATAATGAATGAATGAATATATACACACGGTAGTTAGCATGTTCTCCTCTCAGCACTAGGGATTCCCGGTTGGAATCCCAATCTGGGTGGAGTTTCCATGTTCTTCCCGTGTCCGCGTGGGTTTCCTCCGGGTTCTCCGGTTTCCTCCCACAGTCCAAGAACATGGATCAAGGTCAATTGAATTCTCCAAATTGCCCCATATAGAGTGTGTATGCGTGTGTGTCTGTGTGACTGAGTAATGTACTGATGTTGCAACTGTGTGAATGTGTGTGCATGTATGTGTGTACATAGTGTGTGTATATGAATATATACATATATATTTATATAGGGTGACCTCTTTATCTATAATGTACTAATATTGCAACGTTGTGTGTGTGTGTGTTGAAAGACTAAAAGTTCATCATGTCGAACCTTTTTGCGACTGAGGGGATGTCTTGTGTAAAGGCCAGGGGCGGAAACCGCTGCTGAATGTGTGTCACTGTCGAACCCTCACGCCGTAATGCTTGAGAAACTGTCATGCTGCTGTGATGAACGTTGCCACAATGGTTTGGGGTTTTGTAGACGTGAAGTGTTTGTGCCTGATTGACCTGCAGTGCAGCTCTGCGTCCACTTCAGAACCTCGAGTCACGAAGAAGACGGTCAACCATCAGTGTGTCCTGCGTCCTGAATTCAGCCGAAATCGCACTTGCAAAGAATTGCAACAATAAATAGTGTTTTGCATTTTTATATATTATTATATATATAACTGTAAAACTGCTTTGAGACGATGTGTCATCGATAAACGTTGTTCAACTGACAACGTTCTATCCACAAACATCCATTATCTTACGCTTTATCCTTTATTAGGGTCGCGGGGGGGTTCCCCATGCCCATCCAGGGGAGAACGTTTCGGGCACTGGGCAGATACACCCAGGACAGGGCGCCAATCTATCGCTGGGAACACACTCACTCACACAGACACACTATATGGGGCAATTTGGAGAACTCAATTGACTTGATCCATGTTTTTGGACTGTGGGAGGAAACCGGAGAACCCGGAGGAAACGCACGCGGACACGGGGAGAACATGGAAACTCCACCCAGGTGGGGATTCGAACCGGGAATCCCTAGCGCTGAGAGGAGAACATGCTAACCACTAAACCACGTGCCGCCTATTTGCAATTAATTAAATGTAAATGCCTGGGCGACATGGTGGCTTAATGGTTAGCATGTTCTCCTCTCAGCGCTAGGGATTCCCGGTTCGAATCCCAATCTGGGTGGAGTTTCCATGTTCTCCCTGTGTCTGCGTGGGTTTCCTCTTGGTTCTCCGGTTTCCTCCCACAGTCCAAAAACAAGTCAATTGAATGCTCCAAATTGCCCCATATAGAGTGTGGCTGTGTGAGTGAGTGTGTGCCTAGTGATAGATTGGCGCCCAAAATGTTCTCCCCTGGATGGGCATGGAGAACCAGGGGGATGGGCATGTTTCCATGTTCACATGTCTGCCTTGGTTTCCTCTCACAATCCATGGATCAGGATAAATTGGTTGCTCTAAATTGCCCCATATAGAGTGTGTGTGATAGATTGGCGCCCTGTCCTCGGTGTGCTTTTAAACCTCATTATCCTCTGCTTAATTATTAGGGTTTAATAATTAATTAATCTCATTTATTAGGGTACCTGGGGAAGGGGTGGGGGAATCCCATTGTCCACCCAGGGGAGAACGTTTCGGGCGCTGGGCAGATAGACCCAGGACAGGACACCAATCTATCACTGGGCACTCACTCACTCACACAGACACACTCTGTATGGGGCAATTTGGAGAATTCCATTGACCTTGATCCATGTTTTTGTACTGTGGGAGGAACCCGCCCAAAATTCAGATTGGGATTCGAACCGGGAATCCCTAGCACAGAGAGGCGAACATGCTAACCACTAAGCCACCGTGCCGCCATGTTTGTGAGGAACGAGTGTATTAAACGTGGAAAGATGGATAGATGGACATGTTCTCTAACATACTCCGGGAGTTACAGTAATGGTTTAAATCTGGGTTCCAGTGAATCGTTTCTTTATTCTTGCATAGAGATTGAACGCAAATCAGTTTGCACTCCCCGCGTTTACACCTGATATTTAAATGCGTCTCGGGCCGGGCAGAGATCTCATTTACATTTTGCACCAAATAAGCAAATCAGCCTGGATGCCATGATCATTAAGTTTGTTTGTTGTTCTCCGTTTCCGAGTTCTTTTTTCATTGTAAGGTATTTAAAGCTGGCACTTAAGCCGTTCACAGGCCTTATGTATGATGCACAGGCTTGGGCACAGCTTGGAACCTGGGTTGTGGTAGTGTGTGTCCTGTGTGTACGATTGGATTAGACACTGTGTCCACTTAATATGTTTTTAATTAAAATATGTTTTTAATTAGACAGATATCTATCACTGTTTCACCTTAAATCAGAGTCAGTTCTTCATTTATTTTTTGCACAGTTCATGTTAATCATCCCAAGGACGCAGCGTTAAAGATTTTGGTGTTACAACCATTATTATTTTAAAATTTGTAAATAGTTAAAATAACAGTGTGTGTGTATATATATATATATATATATATATATATATATATATGAGGCGGCACAGTGGCTTAGTGGTTAGCATGTTCTCCTCTCAGCACTAGGGATTCCCGGTTCGAATCCCCATCTGGGTGGAGTCTCCATGTTCTCCCCGTGTCTGCGTGGGTTTCCTCCGGGTTCTCCGGTTTCCTCCCACAGTCCAAAAACATGGATCAAGTCAATTGAATTCTCAAAATTGCCCCATATAGAGTGTGTCTGTGTGAGTGAGTGTGTGCCCAGTGATAGATTGGCGCCCTGTCCTGGGTGTATCTGCCCGGCGCCCGAGACGTTCTCCCCTGAACGGGCATGGGGAACCCCCCCACGACCCTAATAGAGGATAAAGCGGGAGATAATGAATGAATATATATATATATATATATATATGGGGGTGTTCCCCGTGCCCATCCAGGGGAGAATACACCCAGCACAGGGCACCAATCTTATCACTGGGCACACACTCATTCACACAAACACACTATATGGGGCAATTTGGAGAGTTCAATTGACCTTAATCCGTGTTTTTGACCTGTGGGAGGAAACTCTATATATATATATATATATATATATATATATATTCCTTTATTAATTTATTTAGTCATTTTATTTATATATGTATATAACTACTACATTATATATATAATGACTAAATAAATATATTTACCTTGAATTTATATTTTTGGACTGTGGGATGACACTGGAGAATCCAGAGGAAACCCACACACATACGGGGAGAACATGGAAACTCCATTTAGATCAGGATTCGAACCTGGATCCCCAGCGCTGAGAGGAGAACGTGTTAAGCACTAAGCCGCCGTCTGTATCTGTCGTATCAGATCCTCAGTCGAGTTAGGGTGCAGCTCAGAGCTGTGCGTATCGTCAATACAGTCATGGCTCAGCCAATCAGATTTAAGGACCGGAACTACCCATGTTCTAACGAAGGTAAAAAGCTTGGACAGAACCGACTGTTTGAGAACTGAACCTGGCGTGTATCACAGTTGTGTCTTGGTGCGTGGTGTGAACATTAAAGGCTTCATCAGCAGAACGTTCTGAGGCTGCGTTCTTTAAAGTCGTTGGTTTTGTTTATGGTGCTAGATTTTTCTGTTAGACCGCTGACAGATCTGCAGAGAACGTCCACAGAAGCAGCAGCGTGTTCTTTTAAAGTTCTCTCGGGAAAAAATGAATTCGCTGGACGACCAATCGGTGAATAGCTCTGGACACACACTGGTTCTCAGGTTCAGTGTGAGGGAGTGGAGGGTTGGTGGTGCTGTGGTTGTGGGTTCAAATCCCAACTCCACCAAAGTTACCAGTGTGGGTCCTTGAGCAAGGCCCTTAACCCTCGTTGCTCCAGGGTGCTGTATCGTATGTGGTAAGCCATGTACTTGGGTGGGGAGGGGGGCGGGGCTTCCCCTATGCCAATCATGGGGTGCTGGGTGGAGCACAGGGCACCAATCCTATTGCTGGCCACACGTTCACTCACACAGACACACATACACACACTATATAGGGACAATTTGGATAGGGGCAATTTAAGGTAGCCAATTCACCTTAAAATCCCACAGACACACAATCTATAGGAGCAATTTAGATCGATTTAGGCGATTTGGAGCAGACAATTCACCCTAAATCCACACAGACACACACTATATAGGGAAAATTTGGAAAGGGTCAAATTGGAACCACCAAGTCACCTTAAATCCACGCAGACACACACTATATAGGGGAAATTGGAATGGGGCAATTTGGAGCCACCAATTCACCCTAAATCCCTACAGACACACACTATATAGGGACAATTTGGATAGGGGCAAATTGGAGCCACCAATTCACCCTAAATCCCCACAGACACACACTATATAGGGGAAATTGGAATGGGGCAATTTGGAGCAGACAATTTACCTTAAATCCACACAGACACACACTATATAGGGACAATTTGGATAGGGGCAAATTGGAGCCACCAATTCACCCTAAATCCCCACAGACACACACTACATAGAGGGCAATTTAGATAGGGGCAAATTGGAGCCTCCAATTCACCCTAAAGCCACACACACACACTATATAGGGACAATTTGGATAGGGGCAAATTGGAGCCAGCGATTCACCTTAAATACACACAGACTCACACTATATAATTAAAATTGGAATGGGGCAATTTGGAGCAGACAATTTTCCTTAAATCCCCACAGACACACACTATATAGAGGGCAATTTAGATGGAGGCAAATTGGAGCCTCCAATTCACCCTAAATCCACACAGACACACACTATACTGTATAGGGGAAATTTATATAACACAATATATAGTGGGCAATTTAGATAGGGGCAATTTAAATTTGTAGCAATTTGGATGGCGCTATTTGGAGCAGACAATTCAACCTAAACATTCTCAGAGACACACACTACATGGTGTGTGTTTTAGATAGGGGCAATTAGAAGCAGCCAATTTACCTTAAATCCATGTTTTCGGGCTGTATGAGGAACCCAGAGGAAATCCGTATAGCTCTTTATACTGCATTTCTGCATACACTACACTCAGTAGTGTATGCAGCTTTCTACGACATTCTAATAATGTACATTATATATATATATATATATATATATATATATATATATATATATATATATATATATATATATATATTAGGGGTGAGCTGCAATATTCGCTGATTCGACGATTCGATTCGGAGAACCGTAGTCGACTTTGAACCTCATAGTCGAATGTACCATTTTGACCACATGGGGGTGCTCATGGCTGCTGCTAAGCATTAGTTTTTACATGAAATGTCTTTGTTTTCGTTATATATATATATATATATATAGCCTTTTGTCAAATAAAATCATCCTAATTTCTAGAAAAAAAAGAAAAAACAAAAACAAAAAAAAAAAGGTTTTCTTTTGTTAGAAAAACAAGAAAAATATAAAAAAAAAATCTTTTTTAAAAACTATGCTTATAGCGCCATCTTGTGGTGAAACTGTAACTGATTCGACTATCAGTCGACTATAGAGAAAATCTGACGAATCAGATTCGACTATGAAAATCTTTAGTTGAATACACCCCTAATATATATATATATATATATATATATATATATATATATATGTGTGTGGTGTGTGTGTGTGTGTATATGTGTTTATATATATATATATATATATATATATAAAATGTACATTATTAGAATGTTGTAGAAAGCTGGGGTGGCACAGTGGCTTAGTATTTAGCATGTTCTCCTCTCAGCACTAAGGATTCCCGGTTCGAATCCCAATCTGGGTGGAGTTTCCATGTTCTCCCCGTGTCTGCGTGGGTTTCCTCTGGGTTCTCCGGTTTCCTCCCACAGTCCAAAAGCATGGATCAAATCAATTCTCCAGTTTCCAGTTCTCCAAATTGCCCCATATAGAGTGTGTGTGTGTGAGTGAGAGTGTGCCCAGTGATAGATTGGCGTCCTGTCCTGGGTGTATCTGCCCAGCGCCCCAAACGTTCTCCCCTGGATGGGCATGAGGAACCCCCCCCCCCCCCCCCCCCCCGCGACCCTAATAGAGGATAAAGCGGAAGATATTGGATGGATGGATGTAGAAAGCTGAAATGCTCGCAGCAGATCGACACACTTGCACTTGATTAAAGGTGAAAGACCCCCTGCTGTGACGTGCACCACATACCACTGTCCAAACATTTGCTAACCAAATGCTCCAGATAAACACACGCATCGGAAATACGCTCCGGATACCGAAAGCGACGATGGAAACGTACGAAAGAACTATTCTGAACCAAATCTAGTTTATTTCACCGACACGGGACTCAAACCACATATTTGAAAGCCAAAGTCAGGGACTAACATCCTGCCCCGAGTGTAACCACGAGGTTAACCATGCTGTTAAAAATACAAACTGACCCACCAACCAACCAACCAACCAACCAACCAACCAACCAACCCACCTGCGTATGTAGATCAAATGTATATATAAAGCCAATGTAGCATTAAAATGCCCTTTATATTATACTCATTATACTCTGCTTAATCCTTTATTGGGGTACCTGGGGAGGGGGGGTTCCAATGTCCATCCTGGGGAGAACGTTTCGGGCGCTGGGCAGATACACCCAGGACAGGACGCCTATCACTGGGCACGCACTCACTCACACAAACTACACTCTATATGGGGCAATTTGGAGAATTCAATTGACCTTGAGCCATGTTTTTGGACTGTGGGAGGAAACTGGTGAACCCGGAGGAAACCCACGCGGTCACAAGGAGAACATGGAAACTCCACCCAGATTGGGATTGGAACCGGGAATCCCTAGTGCTGAGAGGAGAACATGCTAACTACAAAGCCACCGTGCCGCCCAACACAAGCCATATAGGGGCAATTTGGAGCATTCAAGCGAACTTGAATTCAGGTCTTCCTACTGTGGGAGGAAACCGGAGAACCCGGAGGAAACCCACGCGGAGACGGGGAGAACATGGAAACTCCACCCAGATTGGGATTCGAACCGGGAATTCCTAGTGCTGAGAGGAGAACATGCTAACCACACAAACCACCCATCCATATATAAAGCCACTCACTCACACAAACACACTATATAGGGGCAACTTGGAGATAACCAGAGAACCCAGAGGAAACCCACACGGATATGGGTTAGGGAGAACGTTTCAAGCGCTGGGCAGATACACACAGGACAGGGCATCAATCCATCACACGTACTCACACAGACACACTATATGGGGCAATTTGGAGAATTCAATTGACCTTGAGCCATGTTTTTGGACTGTGGGAGGAAACCGGAGAACCCGGAGGAAACCCACGCGGACACGGGGAGAACATGGAAACTCCACCCAGATTGGGATTCCAACCGGGAATCTCTAGTGCTGAGAGGAGAACATGCTAACCACTAAACCACCGTGCCGCCCATACATATATAAAGCCAACATAACATTAAAATGCCCTTTAAACCTCATTTTATCTCATTATCCTCCGCCTAATCCTTTATTGGGGTACCTGGATGGGCGGGTTCCCAATGTCCAGCCAGGGGAGAATGTTTCGGGCACTGGGCAGATACACCCAGGACAGGACGCCAATCTATTGTTGGCCGCACACTCACTCACACAAACACACTATATAGGGGCAACTTGGAGATAACCAGAGAACCCAGAGGAAACTCATACGGATATGGGTTAGGGAGAACGTTTCAGGTGCTGGGCAGATACACCCAGGACAGGGCATCAATCCATCACACGTACTCACACAGACACACTATATGGGGCAATTTGGAGAACTCAATTGATTTGATCCATGTTTTTGGACTGTGGGAGTAAACCGGAGAACCCGGAGGAAACCCACGCGGACACTGGGAGAACATGGAAACTCCACCCAGATTGGGATTCGAAACGGGAATCCCTAGTGCTGAGAGGAGAACATGCTAACCACTAAACCACCCATACATATATCTAGCCAACATAGCATTAAAATGCCCTTTAAACCTCGTTTTATCTCATTATCCTCTGCTTAATCCTTTATTGGGGTACCTGGATGGGCGGGTTCCCAATGTCCAGCCAGAGGAGAACATTTTGGGTGCTGGGCAGATACACCCAGGACAGGACGCCAATCCATCACACTTACTCACACAGACACACTATATAGGGGTAACTTGTTAGAGAAACCGGTATCTTGTTACTCAGCAATTAGTGTTTGCTTTTGCAATTATTATTCATTTCATTTTCAATAAACGCGTTTATGATTCAAGTTATGAATCAATTTAGGAACAATTTTTTTTTTTTTTACATTAAAGTGTGTTTGTAATTAATAAAAGCAAGGACACTCAAGGGTGTGTATTATTGTGAATAAATCACGGTAAAGAGGCGTAACTGTTGCGTCTGGGCTAATTACAGCTCTTATTGCGTAATTAAGCCCGGCCTCCTCAGGGTCCTAAAGAGTAAGTCTGTAAAATGTGGTGGTAATCGAGGCAACGGTGAGGATTTGTATAGAACACAATCACACACACACACACACACACACACACACACACACACACACACACACACTCACACTTTCACCTTCATTCTTAAGATGTAGGTTATTTGTGATTCTAATGAAATTAATTTAAATATTGTTTTACTGAACGCAGGGTTCCGCTCTGATGGCGCGTCTACTTGTCGTGTCGTGAAAAAGGCGCTTACTCTCGTGTCGTGTCTCGGTTCCCGATGGCGCTCGGTTAATCGGAGGATACAGATTGATTTGCATCAGGACCTGCTGTTGGTTTAAGGTGAAGAAGCTGATCTGTGAAGTGATTTAAATAAGGAAACTGCTGACTCTGCAGAATGTATCCTCACTCAACCAGAGCGCCCAGACCACAGGAGTGAAGTTTGATTGGGCGCTGGGCAGATACACCCAGGACGGGGCGTCAATCCATCACTGGGCACACACTCACTCACACAGACACACTACATAGGGGCAACTTGGAGAAAACCAGAGAACCCAAAGGAGACCCACATGGGCATGGGTGGGAGGGGGTTCAGGCGCTGGGCAGATGCACCCAGGACAGGACGCCAATCTATCATTGAGCACACACTCACTCACACAGACACCCTCTATATGGGGCAACTTAAAGCAGATTCACCTTGAAGCCATGCTTTAAGAGTGTGCGAGAAAACCAGAGGAGACCCACACGGACAGGGGGGGGGGGGGGGAGGAGAACATTTCAGACACTAGGCAGATACACCCAGGACAGGGCGCCAATCCATCACTGGCCACACACTCACTCACACAGACACACTATATAGGGGCAACTTGGAGAAAACCAGAGAACCCAAAGGAGACCCACATGGGCATGGGTGGGAGGGGGTTTAGGCGCTGGGCAGATGCACCCAGGACAGGACGCCAATCCATCACTGGCCACACACTCACTCACACAGACACACTATATAGGGGCAACTTGGAGAAAACCAGAGAACCCAAAGGAGACCCACACGGGCATGGGTGGGAGGGGGTTCAGGCACTGGGCAGATACACCCAGGATGGCGCATTAATCAATTAATCCATCACTGCGCACACACTCACTCACACAGACACACTTTATAGAGGGAACTTAAAGCAGATTCACCTTGAATTCTTGCTTACGGACTGTGGGAGAAAACCTTCTCAGACATTGGGGGGGGAGGGGGAGTGGGTTTCAGGCGCTGGGCAGATACACCCAGGACGGGGCACCAATCCATCACTAAACACACACTCACTCACACAGACACACTACATAGGGGTAACTTGGAGAAAAGCAGAGAACCCAGAGGAGACTCACACGGACATGAGGGTGGGGGGGGGTTTCAGGCGATGGGCAGATACACCCAGGATGGGGCACCAATCCATCACTGGGCAAACACTCACCCACACAGACATACTATATTGCAGATTCACCTTGAAAACCTGCTTTCGGACTGTGGGGGAAAACCGGAGAACCGGGAGGTGAGGTCATCTGAAAGCTTTGTGAGCACCCCTCGAGTTCCTCTAAACCAGGGGTCCTAAAAGCCCCCCGTCTCTCTCACTGTTCCAAAAACCGACCCGTGGCCCCGCCAATCCCCGGGGATTTGGAGAATTCAATTGACCTTGATCCATGTTTTTGGACTGTGGGAGGAAACCGGAGAACCCGGAGGAAACCCATGCGGACACGGGGAGAACATGGAAACTCCACCCAGATTGGGATTCGAACCTGGAATCCCTAACACTGAGAGGAGAACATGCTAACCACTAAGCCACCGTGCTTCATCCTATATTAGGGTCGCGGTGTGGTTCCCCATGCCCATCCAGGGGAGAATGTCTCGGGCGCTGGGTAGATACACCCAGGACAGGGGGGCAATCTATCACTGGACACACACTCACTCACACAGACACACTCTATATGGGGCAATTTGGAGAATTCAATTTACATTCATCCATGTTTTTGGACTGTGGGAGAGAACCGGAGATCCCGGAGGAAACCCACGGGGAGAACATGGAAACTCCACCCAGATTGGGATTCGAAACGGGAATCCCTAACACTGAGAGGAGAACATGCTAACTAATAAGCCACTGTGCCCCCCCCATACTAACATGATGTGTGTAAACAGGTTTCAGCCTAAAAAAATGATTAACCCTGGTAGATCTCAATGACCTGTCCAATGCCCTGTCCAATGGAAAAGTAGATCTCGGGCCAGAAAAGTGTGGGCACCCCTGCTCTAAACCAATCGTACCCAACCAGTTGTGCTGGAAGGAAGTACTAGGGCCTTCCCCAAACTGTTGGGAAGCATCCAGCAGTCCAGATGGAACCCCCCTGTGGTAGCAGGATGGTTTTCAGGGTTTGGAGTCCCTGATTCTGAGGTGTGTCCCGGTGCTTTTTGTTTGTATAGCGTATGTGTTGCCTCCTCTGACGGAACGTCATGTCGTGAAGCCGCTCCGCCGTCCACCCTTCGCTGGAACTCGTTTACTGTTCCATGTTTGCGTAAGCGACAGTAGTTTCCATCGTGCGTCTGCGGGCACGGACCTGTTCAAACAAGAGCACACGTTCACATTCACTCTGCTGCCGGGAGTCTGTTTACACGCACATGTGCCCCGTTACATAACGAGGGGGTGGGGGTGGGGTGGGGTGGGGGTGGGGTGGGGGGGTTTCCCCCCATGCCCATCCAGAGGAGGACGTTTCAGACCGCTGGGCATATACAGTACACCTGGACAGGGCACACACTCACTCACACGGACAAACTTCATAGGGGCAACTTGGAGCTGATTCACCTTGAATCTGTGCTTTCAGAGTTTCTGAAAACCGGAGAAGCGAGAGACAACCCAAATGCGCCAAGGACGGGGCGCCAATCTATCGCTGGCCGCACACTCACTCGCACAGACACACTATATAGGGGCAACTTGGAGCAGATTCACCTTGAATTCCTGCTTCCGGACTGGGTGGGGGGGTGGGGTGGGGGGGTTTCCCCATGGCCATCCAGAGGAGAACGTTTCAGACCGCTGGGCATATACAGTACACCTGGACAGGGCACACACTCACTCACACGGACAAACTTTATAGGGGCAACTTGGAGCTGATTCACCTTGAATCTGTGCTTTCAGAGTTTCTGAAAACCGGAGAAGCGAGAGACAACCCAAATGCGCCAAGGACGGGGCGACAATCTATCGCTGGCCGCACACTCACTCACACAGACACACTAGATAGGGGCAACTTGGAGCAGATTCACCTTGAATTCCTGCTTCCGGACTGGGTGGGGGGGTGGGGTGGGGGGGTTTCCCCATGGCCATCCAGAGGAGAACGTTTCAGACCGCTGGGCATATACAGTACACCTGGACAGGGCACACACTCACTCACACGGACAAACTTTATAGGGGCAAATTGGAGCTGATTCACCTTGAATCTGTGCTTTCAGAGTTTCTGAAAACCGGAGAAGCGAGAGACAACCCAAATGCGCCAAGGACGGGGCGCCAATCTATCGCTGGCCGCACACTCACTCGCACAGACACACTATATAGGGGCAACTTGGAGCAGATTCACCTTGAATTCCTGCTTCCGGACTGGGTGGGGGGGTGGGGTGGGGGGGTGGGGTGGGGGGGTTTCCCCCCATGCCCATCCAGAGGAGAACGTTTCAGACCGCTGGGCATATACAGTACACCTGGACAGGGCACACACTCACTCACACAGACAAACTTTATAGGGGCAACTTGGAGCTGATTCACCTTGAATCTGTGCTTTCAGAGTTTCTGAAAACCGGAGAAGCGAGAGACAACCCAAATGCGCCAAGGACGGGGCGCCAATCTATCGCTGGCCGCACACTCACTCGCACAGACACACTATATAGGGGCAACTTGGAGCAGATTCACCTTGAATTCCTGCTTCCGGACTGGGTGGGGGGGTGGGGTGGGGGGGTTTCCCCCCATGCCCATCCAGAGGAGGACGTTTCAGACCGCTGGGCATATACAGTACACCTGGACAGGGCACACACTCACTCACACGGACAAACTTTATAGGGGCAACTTGGAGCTGATTCACCTTGAATCTGTGCTTTCAGAGTTTCTGAAAACCGGAGAAGCGAGAGACAACCCAAATGCGCCAAGGACGGGGCGCCAATCTATCGCTGGCCGCACACTCACTCGCACAGACACACTAGATAGGGGCAACTTGGAGCAGATTCACCTTGAATCCCTGCTTCCGGACTGGGTGGGGGGGTGGGGTGGGGGGGTTTCCCCATGGCCATCCAGAGGAGAACGTTTCAGACCGCTGGGCATATACAGTACACCTGGACAGGGCACACACTCACTCACACGGACAAACTTTATAGGGGCAACTTGGAGCTGATTCACCTTGAATCTGTGCTTTCAGAGTTTCTGAAAACCGGAGAAGCGAGAGACAACCCAAATGCGCCAAGGACGGGGCGACAATCTATCGCTGGCCGCACACTCACTCGCACAGACACACTATATAGGGGCAACTTGGAGCAGATTCACCTTGAATCCCTGCTTCCGGACTGGGTGGGGGGGTGGGGTGGGGGGGTTTCCCCCCATGCCCATCCAGAGGAGGACGTTTCAGACCGCTGGGCATATACAGTACACCTGGACAGGGCACACACTCACTCACACGGACAAAGTTTATAGGGGCAACTTGGAGCTGATTCACCTTGAATCTGTGCTTTCAGAGTTTCTGAAAACCGGAGAAGCGAGAGACAACCCAAATGCGCCAAGGACGGGGCGCCAATCTATCGCTGGCCGCACACTCACTCGCACAGACACACTATATAGGGGCAACTTGGAGCAGATTCACCTTGAATTCCTGCTTCCGGAATGGGTGGGGGGGTGGGGTGGGGGGGTTTCCCCATGGCCATCCAGAGGAGAACGTTTCAGACCGCTGAGCATATACAGTACACCTGGACAGGGCACACACTCACTCACACGGACAAACTTTATAGGGGCAACTTGGAGCTGATTCACCTTGAATCTGTGCTTTCAGAGTTTCTGAAAACCGGAGAAGCGAGAGACAACCCAAATGCGCCAAGGACGGGGCGACAATCTATCGCTGGCCGCACACTCACTCGCACAGACACACTATATAGGGGCAACTTGGAGCAGATTCACCTTGAATCCCTGCTTCCGGACTTCCCGGTTTCCCCATGGCCATCCAGAGGAGAACGTTTCAGACCGCTGGGCATATACAGTACACCTGGACAGGGCACACACTCACTCACACAGACAAACTTTATAGGGGCAACTTGGAGCTGATTCACCTTGAATCTGTGCTTTCAGAGTTTCTGAAAACCGGAGAAGCGAGAGACAACCCAAATGCGCCAAGGACGGGGCGACAATCTATCGCTGGCCGCACACTCACTCGCACAGACACACTATATAGGGGCAACTTGGAGCAGATTCACCTTGAATCCCTGCTTCCGGACTTCCCGGTTTCCCCATGGCCATCCAGAGGAGAACGTTTCAGACCGCTGGGCATATAAAGTACACCTGGACAGGGCACACACTCACTCACACAGACAAACTTTATAGGGGCAACTTGGAGCTGATTCACCTTGAATCCCTGCTTTCTGACTGTGGGAGACAACCGGAGAACCGAGAGACAACCCACACAGAAATGGGGAGGGGGACATTTCAGGTGCTGGACAGATACACCCAGTATGGGGCACCAATCCATCACTAGGCACACACTCACCCACTCAGACACACTATATAGGGGCAACTTGGAGGAAAAGAAAGAACCCAGAGGAGACCCACATTCACTCTGCTGCCGGGAGTCTGTTTACATGCACATGTGCCCCGTTACATAACGGGGGGGGGGGGTTCCCCCCATGCCCATCCAGAGGAGAACGTTTCAGACCGCTGGGCATATACAGTACACCTGGACAGGGCACACACTCACTCACACAGACAAACTTTATAGGGGCAAATTGGAGCTGATTCACCTTAAAGCCCTGCTTTCTGACTGTGGGAGACAACCGGAGAACCGAGAGACAACCTACACAGACATGGGGCAGATACATCCAGGATGGGGCACCAATCTATCACTAGGCTCACACTCACTCACACGGACACACTATATAGGGGCAACTTGGAGGAAAAGAAAGAACCCAGAGGAGACCCACATGGACATGGGGGAGAACGGTTCAGGTGCGGGGCAAATACACTAAGGATGACAGACATGGAGGGGGGAGGGGGGTGGAGATGTAGCACCAATCCATCACTATGCACACACTCACTCTGTCTCTCACACACTACATAGTGGCAACTTGCAGCACCAAGTTCACCTTGAATCCATGTTGACTGTGGCGGGAAACGTTCTCCGCTTTGTGTTGGCGCTAATAACATCTCTAACACCGTTCTCCGGTTTCCTCCCACAGTCCAAAAACATGGATCAAGGTCAATTGAATTCTCCAAAATTGCCCCATATAGAGTGTGTGTGTGAGTGAGTGTGTGCCCAGCGATGGATTGGCGTCCTGTCCTGGGTGTATCTGTCCAGCACCTGAGACGTTCTCCTCTGGATGGGCATGGGGAACCCCCCCCCCCGCGACCCTAATAGAGGATAAAGCGGAAGATAATGAATGAATGAATTTTAAATAGTTTGTAAGGGAACAACACGGTGGCTTAGTGGTTAGCATGTTCTCCTCTCAGCACTAGGGATTCCCGGTTCAAATCACAATCTGGGTGGAGGTTCCATGTTCTCCCCGTGTCCATGTGGGTTTCCTCCGGGTTCTCCGGTTTCCTCCCACAGTCCAAAAACATGGATCAAGGTCAATTGAATTCTCCAAATTGCCCCATATAGAGTGTGTCTGTGTGAGTGAGTGTGTACCCAGCGATGGATTGGCGCCCTGTCCTGGGTCTATCTGCCCAGCGCCCGAAACGTTCTCCCCTGGATGGGCATGGGGAACCCCCCCACGACCCTAAAAGAGGATAAAGCGGAAGATAATGAACAAATGAATGAATTTTAAATAGTTTGTAAGGGGAAAACACGGTGTCTTAGTGGTTAGCATGTTCTCCTCTCAGCACTAGGGATTCCCGGTTCGAATCCCCATCTGGGTGGAGGTTCCATGTTCTCCCCGTGTCCGCATGGGTTTCCTCCGGGTTCTCCAGTTTCCTCCCACAGTCCAAAAACATGGATCAAGGTCAATTGAATTCTCCAAATTGCCCCATATAGAGTGTGTCTGTGTGAGTGAGTGTGTGTCCAGTGATAGATTGGCGTCCTGTCCTGGGTCTATCTGCCCAGCGCCCGAAACGTTCTCCCCTGGATGGGCATGGGGAACCCCCCCACGACCCTAATAGAGGATAAAGCGGGAGATAATGGATGGATGGATAGTTTGTGAGCGGAACACCGGTTTACTTTGTGAACATGATAACCAAACTCGTGAATCTTGAATTAAAATGAGCGATTAAATTCTTTTGTTTTAATTAGGGTGGTGCACTTGTAATCTAATGCAGTTAGAGAGCTGTGTTTTGATGGTGTGTGTGTGTGTGTGTGTGTGTGTGTGTGTGTGTGTGTGTGTGTGTGTGTGTGTGTGTGTGTGTGTGTTTGTCCATCTTTGTCCAGCACCCTGAGTAAATAGTCAGGGAGATAAAGTGCACAGGAATCCCAACATAAATTGATAGCAGTCTGCCAGAAACAACAGCCTCCCTGTTTGCAAACATTCGGATGGTCCTGCATCCGTAATCTACCTGACGACTCGCTTAAATAATGAAACACCCCGCTGACACCGGACCGTCCGGCCGTCAGCATCCTGTAGGTCACGTCCCGCGAGCGCTGATGAAGGATTAAGATGATTGACAGTAGGGCTGTATTCATCTAAAGATTTTCATAGTCGAATCTGATTCGTCAGATTTTCCCTATAGTCGACCGATAGTCGAATCAGTTAAAATTTCACCACAAGATGGCGCTTTAAAAAAATATTTTTTTATATTTTACTTGTTTTTCTAACAAAAGAAAACCTTTTATTTTTTTGTTTTTTTTCTTTTTTTTTTCTAGAAATTAGGATGATTTTATTTGACAAAAGGCTATATATATATAACGAAAACAAAGACATTTCATGTAAAAACTAATGCTTAGCAGCAGCCATGGGCGCCCCCATGTGGTCAAAATGGTACATTCGACTATGAGTTTCATAGTCGACTACGGTTCTCCGAATCGAATCGTCGAATCAGCAAATATTGCAGCTCACCCCTAATTGACAGTGAGGTGCATCACGATGTTCATTATTATCTTACACCCCACCAAGTCCGTTTTCCTGCCTCCACCTGCGTGGTTTAAATAGCAACGCTGCGTGTGAATATATCTCCTCGATGGGCGTGGCCATCTCAAAATAAGGCGTGTTCTGGTACACTGAAAACAACCTCTCCAGACGTGGACAGTCAGAGGTGGGTTGGTATCTCGTTGTGCAAATTGAATGAATGGAAATTTCGTCTCGGAAAGACAAGAATATATCGGGAACGGTTCCACTGATTCCTTAAGTGTAACCATTCATCTCCCAATGAGCCGGACATCCATCCATCCATTATCTTCCACTTTATCCTCTATTAGGGTCGCGGTGGGGTTCCCCATGCCCATCCAGGGGAGAACGTCTCGGGCACTGGGCAGATACACCCAGGACAGGACGCCAGTCTATCACTGGGCACACACTCACTCACACAGACACACTCTATATGGGGCAATTTGGAGAATTCAGTTGACCTTGATCCATGTTTTTGGACTGTGGGAGGAAACCGTAGAACCCGGAGGAAACCCACGCGGACACGGGGAGAACATGGAAACTCCAGCCAGATTGGGATTTAAACCTGGAGCCCCAGCGCTGAGAGGAGAACATGCTAACCACTAAGCCACCGTGCTGAGAGCCGGACATGTCTTGTGAAAATCGAGTCGATAGCTTGAAACTTGAAAATTGCGAGAGAAACCGTGTGCGGCACGGTGGCTTAGTGGTTGGCATGTTCTCCTCTCAGCGCTAGGGATTCCCGGTTCGAATCCCAATCTGGGTGGAGTTTCCATGTCCTCCCCGTGTCCGCGTGGGTTTCCTCTGGGTTCTCCGGTTTCCTCCCACAGTCCAAAAACATGCATCAAGGTCAATTGAATTCTCCAAATTGCCCTATATAGAGTGTGTCTGTGTGTGTAAGTGTGTGCCCAGCGATGGAGTGGCGACCTGTCCTGGGTGTATCTGCCCAGCGCCCGAGACGTTCTCCCCTGGATGGGCACCCCCCCCCCCCGCGACCCTAATAGAGGATAAAGCGGAAGATAATGGATGGATAACTAACGTTAATAAAAGTCAGCTAATGGACTGATGACGCAGATAGCAGATGGACTACAATCTGTAATTGTAGAACTACAAAGTCCATCTATATGGATGATGATGTGTGCAGAAACACCGATGCAGCCAATAGACAACTAATTCTAAAGTCCTTCAGTCGGTGAGTGGTGAGTGGACGTGTCTCCGGGCCGTGGTGGATTATCGTAAGCTGTAGGAAAATGGAGCTGCCCTGCCGCTGTATTTTCCGGCTCGGTTTGAATACGGGACATTTACCTTGTAAAACCGAGTGAGGACAGGACAGCAGGACAGGGTGGAATGATGGGCCGTGTGTTCAGGGTGATCACAGAGTGACCTGGGACTCCACCAGGTGTTTATTGAGTTTGCTGGATACTCTATTCTGTCCTCAATCTATGTGAGAGTGACCGGGGTGACACCCTCGCACCACAGACGTTCGCTGTTATGGAACGGGGGACAGGGGGACGGGGGGGGATTGTTTTGACCTTGCTGTGCGGGACGAGAGGTGTGCGGGTGTCTGCAGTTAGGAGTGACATGCTGAGAGCTGATGGGAAATCTATATCACTATCGCTGTACATTACCTTCATCTGATTCGGCTTGCGGTGGGAATCCAGCCAGCAGCAAATAGACCTTAAATATCCTGAAGCATATATTATATATATATATATGTGTGTGTATATATATATATATATGTGTGTGTATATATATATGTGTATATATATATATATATATATATATATATATATATATATACAGTTGTGATCAAATTTATTCAACCCCCAATGCTGCGAAGGGTTTTATGGAATTCAGTGCACATTTGTAATTGTGTTCATAATGAAATCTTACAAGGACTTGTTAAAGAACTAAATGCAACTAAGATAGCATCAATTGTTTTTGTCATAAAGTATTAAATGGCCTTTTTGTGATTTCTTCATTGACACAATTATTCAACCCCTTTACAACTACCACTCATAAGAACAGAGGTTCATTCCAGTGTTTTCAATCAGGTATTGAAAACACCTGTGGATGTCAACGAGCAGCAATCAAGCATGATAAGCACCAATTAGGCAGATTTAAAAGGACTGTGATACTCAGCTCCTTCTAGACATCTACTGGTGTGTTTACAAGCATGGTGAAGGCAAGAGAATGGTCCCAGAAGACAAGAGAAGATGTTATTGCTCTTCACAAGAATGGCAATGGATATAAAAAGATTGCGAAGTTGTTAAATATTCCAAGAGACACTATCGGAAGTATCATTCGCAAGTTCAAGTTAAAGGGCACAGTGGAAACGTTACCTGGTCGTGGCAGAAAGAAGATCCTGACCGCGACTGCTGTGCGCTACCTGAAGCGTAATGTGGAGAAAAATCCCCGCGTGACTGCTAAGGAACTGAAAAAAGACCTGTCAGATGTGGGCACTGAAGTTTCAGCTCAGACAATAAGGCGCGCACTGCATAACGAAGACCTCCATGCCAGAACTCCCAGGCGCACCCCCTTGCTGACTCCAAAGAACAAGAAAAGTCGACTGCAGTATGCCAAAAGTCATGTGGACAAGCCACAAAGGTTTTGGGACAGTGTACTGTGGTCAGATGAAACTAAATTAGAACTGTTTGGGACAATGGACCAGCGCTATGTTTGGAGGAGGAAGAACCAGGCTTATGAACAAAAGAACACCTTGCCTACTGTGAAGCATGGCGGGGGGTCAATTATGCTTTGGGGCTGTTTTGCTTCTAATGGTACAGGAAAGCTTCAACGTGTGCAGGGTACCATGAATTCCCTTCAGTACCTGGAGATCTTGGAGGAAAATGTGATGGAGTCAGTCACAAACCTGCGGCTTGGGAGACGTTGGACCTTCCAACAGGACAATGATCCGAAGCACACATCCAAGTCCACTAGAGCATGGTTGAACATGAAAGGCTGGAACATTCTAGAGTGGCCATCGCAATCACCAGACTTAAATCCAATTGAGAACCTCTGGTGGGACCTAAAGAAGGCAGTTGCAGTGCGCAAGCCTAAGAATGTGACTGAACTGGAGGCTTTTGCCCATGAAGAATGGGCTAAGATACCCATAGGTCGCTGCAAGACACTTGTGTCAAGCTATGCTTCACGCTTGAAAGCTGTCATAACTGGAAAAGGATGTTGTACTAAGTACTAAAAAATAATGTCACTAGGGGGTTGAATAAAACTGATAATGATGTGAGCACAGTAAAGACATTTGTGGTTATTCCATCATAAATATTATGTTATATTTGTCTAATTTATAAGTGCCTCTTTGATATAATTGTAAATAAGATGACTGAAATGATCCAAATCAATGTCAAACTGGCCAAAACACTTTATTTCAGTGGGGGTTGAATAAATTTGATCACAACTGTATATATATATATATATATATATATATATATATATATATATATATATATTCCCGGTTCGAATGGAGTTTCCATGTTCTCCCCGTGTCCGCGTGGGTTTCCTCCGGGTTCTCCGGTTTCCTCCCACAGTCCAAAAACATGGATCAAGTCAATTGAATTCTCCATATTGCCCCATATAAAGTGTGTATGTGAGTGAGTGTGTGCCCAGCGAGAGATTGGCGTCCTGTCCTGGGTCTATCTGCCCAGCGCCCGAAACCTTCTTCCCTGGATGGGCATGGGGAACCCCACCGCGACCCTAATAGAGGATAAAGCGGAAGATAATGAATGAATGAATAATGAAAAAGCAATTTTAAACAGGTGAGTTTTGAGTCCAGATTTAAATAGAGAGTGATTCTGTATTTCTTAGAGTAGAGGGCAGTGAGTTCCAGAGCGACTGAAAGCTCTGTGTCCCATAGTGGCCAGACGAGAAGAAGGTACAGTTAGATGAATGGAAGAGGAAGACCGAAGAGTACGGGAGGAAGTGGCTATTTGAACCAAATAGGGGTGTGGTAGCTCAGTGGTTAGGGTGTTGGGCTATCAAGCTGAAGGTTGGGAGTTCAAATCCCAGGTCCACTGAAGTTACCAATGTGGGTCCTTGAGCGAGACCCTTAACCCTCATTGCTCCAGGGATGTTGTGATTAACCCTGTGCTCACCTTGTAAGTCGCTTTGGATAAAGGTGTCTGCTAAATGACCAAATGTAAATGTAACGTAATGATTATAGGGCAATTGTAGGCTTTTGTTAAGGAACCAGCCTTGTGAAGGTACCCGGTTCCATTCCCAGTCCCACCAAGTACTACGGCTGAAGCACCAAACCCCAATTACTCCTTGGGTGCCATATACAGGACTGCCCACCGCTCCAGACACATGCTCAATGAAGTTGTATTATAATTTAAAGGCTATATTTGATTATAGGGGCGCGGTAGCTCAGTGGTTAGGGTGTTGGGCTATCAATCTGAAGGTTGGCGGTTCAAATCCCAGGTCCACTGAAGTTACCAATGTGGGTCCTTGAGCAAGACCCTTAACCCTCATTGCTCCAGGGATGTTGTGATGAACCCTGTGCTCACCTTGTAAGTCGCTTTGGATAAAAGCGTCCAATAAATGACCAAATGTAATGTAATTCGGACAGATATGGAGGAGCAAGGTTATGAATACAAGTCACTTTACTACAAGTCACTGACTCTGGCATACAGAACCATTTCTGGTTCTTCCCCTCCTACCTTCACTCTATCTTTTCAAAATACACTTCAACTCGTTCACTTCACTCCAGTGATGATCGCTGCCTGGTGGTTTCACCTCACCGAGGAGCTAATTCTCACTCCGTGGCGTTCTCCACTGCAAAATGGTGGAACGTTCTTCCCAACTCCGTCCGTAAGACAGAATCACTAAACAGTTTTAAGAAACTACTGAAGACGCATCTCTTTAAAAAATACCTGTTGTAAAAAAAAAAAGAAAAAAAAAAAGGGGGAGGGGCCGCAGCATCGAATAACAATCAGGTTTGATGAATTTACAGTATAGTTGGTTTTCTCCAGGGGCGGCACGGTGGCTTAGTGGTTAGCACGTTCGCCTCTCAGCACTAGGGATTCCCGGTTCGAATCCCAATCTTGGTGGAGTTTCCATGTTCTCCCAGTGTCCGTGTGGGTTTCCTCCGAGTTCTCTGGTTTCCTCCCACAGTCCAAAAACATGGATCAAGTCAATTGAGTTCTCAAAATTGCCCCATATAGAGTGTGTCTGTGTGAGTGAGTGTGTGCCCAGAGATGGATTGGCGCCCTGTCCTGGGTCTATCTGCCCAGCGCCCGAGACGTTCTCCCCTGGATGGGCATTGGGAACCCCACCGCGACCCTAATAGAGGATGAAGCGGGAGATAATGAATGAATGAATGGTTTTCTCCATAACTTCTGACGTGTGATGTTCTCATTTCTAAGTCGCTTTGGATAAAAGCGTCGGCTAAATGACTAAATGTAATGTAAATGTAATTAATAAAATACCCCCCACACCCTTTTGATAGCCCAACACCCTAACCCCTGAGCTACCGCGCGTTTTATTAAATGTGATTATGAGATGTAAGTGTAGAGAACATGGTCTGACTGCCCTGTTCTGTGTTTTTCTTTCTGTTTAACGCAGACGGTGCATACTCACAAACCACACTTTGTGGCGTTACACTGTCAAGAAGTGGGCGGGAAAAACTACGAACAGTCGATGGCGCATGTGGACAGTTTTGTCAAGTAAGTGTTACTCTGTTTTACTCTGTTTTACTCTGCTTCTGTGGAAAAGAGGTTTGGTGTTAAAAGCGTTGTGAGTTTCTAATGTCTGTGTTTAATAAAGTAAACCTCCACTCGTTACTCAACAAAAACACAGCTGCAGTGGCTTATGGGTTCACAGTCTTCATTCATTCATTCATTATCTCCCGCTTTATCCTCTATTAGGGTCGCGGGGGGGTTCCCCATGCCCATCCAGGGGAGAACGTCTCGGGTGCTGGGCAGATACACCCAGGACAGGGCGCCAATCCATCGCTGGGCACACACTCACTCACACAGACACACTCTATATGGAGCAATTTTGAGCATTCAATTGACTTGATCCATGTTTTTGGACTGTGGGAGGAAACCGGAGAACCCGGAGGAAACCCACGCGGACACGGGGAGAACATGGAAACTCCACCCAGATGGGGATTCGAACCGGGAATCCCTAGCGCTGAAAGGCGAACGTGCTAACCACTAAACCACCGTGCCGCCGGGTTCACAGTCTTTAAAAATAAAATACACACTACAACATGGTTACATTCCAGAATATTCATTCAGTCATTCATTATCTTCTACTTAATCATCTACTAGGGTAGGTGGGGGGGGGGGTTCATCCCCATGTCCATAAGATGGTGCTGGGCAGATACACCCAGGACAGGGTGCCAATCTATCACTGGGCACACACTCACTCAAACACACACACTCACTCACACAAACACACTCTATATGGGGCAATTTAGAGCATTTAATGTACGATGAGTCCATGATTTTGGACTGTGGGAGGAAATCGGAGAACCTAGGCGGACACAGGGAGAACATGGAAACTCCGTCCCTACTCCCTGATTGGGAATTGAACCTGGATCCCCAGTGTGTGTGTGTGTGTGTGTGTGTGTGTGTGTGTGTGTGTGTGTGTGTGTGTGTGTGTGTGTGTGTGTGTGTGTGATATAAATACATCTTTCAGAGGTCAAGATGGAGGACTATCAATATGAGTTCACTGACATTACCAGTGTGGGTCCTTGAGCAAGATTCTTAACCCTTAGTGCTCGGGGGGACGCTAAATCATGGCTAACCCATTGACCCCCAACCATAAAGTTAGAATACTCATGGGTTACACACACACACACACACACACACACACACATATATATATATATATATATATAATATATATATATATATATACATACACACACACACACACATTATCTTCCGCTTTATCCTATATTAGGGTTGCGGGGGGGGTTCACCATGGCAATCCTGGGGAGAACGTTTCTGGCGCTGGGCATTTTCACCCAGGACAGGACGCCAACCCAACACTGGGCACACACTCACATACACAAACACACTCTATAAGGGGCAATTCGGAGAATTCAATTGACCTTGATCCATGTTTTTGGACTGTGGAAGGAAACCATAGAACCCAGAGGAAACCCATGGAAACCCAAGGACACGGGAAGAACATGGAAACCCTAGTGCTGATAGGAGAACATGCTAACCACTAAGCCATATGTTTATATATATATATATTTATATATATTATATATTCATTCATTCATTATCACCCGCTTTATCCTCTATTAGGGTCCCATGCCCATCCAGGGGAGAACGTTTCGGGCGTTTGGGAGATACATCCAGGACAGGGCTCCAATCTATCGCTGGACACACACCCACTCACACATACACACCCTATATGGGGCAATTTGGAGAACTCTTTTGAGTTGATCCATGTTTTTGGACTGTGGGAGGAAACCGGAGAACCCGGAGGAAACCCACGCGGACACGGGGAGAACATGGAAACTCCACCCAGATGGGGATTCGAACCGGGAATCCCTAGCGCTGAGAGGAGAACATGCTAACCACTAAACCAATGTGCCGCCCTACTGTAGAAAACTCTTTGTTGAATTTACTGTAGTTATAAAAAATAATGTTTAAGACGTTGTCTCTTCTTCTGACAGGGAGTTACTGTCTAGTGATGAAATGAAGGAGTACACCAGAGCTCGCGTCTACCTCGATGAGAACTACAAGTCTTTGGAGCATTTCACAGTAAGAACTTTTATTTCCACCTCAGACGTGAAGGTCACTGTGTTTGAAACTACAGAGCTGAGTGTGGGAACATGTTCTAAGTTGGTTTTTCACCTCATCTCTTCATCTGACACATACAGTACCAGTCAAAAATTGACCTCTTAGCTCCACCTATGTTCTCAGTTCCACGTCCTGTAAAGATGGACTTTGTAGTTCTCCAATTCCACTCTGTAGTCCATCTGTGTGTGTTCTACAGTACATACTGTGTACTCTGTTCTCTAATGCTCAGAACCCCAATAGTACCACCACAGAGCAGGGGTTATTTGGTGGGGGCATTATTCCTATCCCAGCAGTGTGACTGAGGTGGAGAAATGAAACTATCTACTAATTTTATATATATATATATATATATATATATATATATATATATATATATATATATATATATATATATATATATATATATATATATATATATATTTACATATCTATATACTGTATTTCTATCTTATTTTCTTCTTTAAAATTTAAATTTAAATTCTAACTTTAAAAGAACATGGTAATCGGGTCCAAGACCCATAATTTCGTTTTTTGTCTCATGTACCACATAAAATTTTCTTGAATCTTGAATCTAAAACCCCCCCTCACCACATCAGTGTCACTGCAGAACTGACGAGAAACAATCCACCACCCAAATAATACCTGTTCTGTGATGCTCCTGACCAACAGAGAACAGAGAACCAACATGGGACTAACAACAATAAAGAACACAGATGTTCTACAGTCTGGAATTATAAAACTACAAAGTCCATCTATATGATAAGTGGAGGAAATAGAGGATGGGGCGAGAAGGGCGTGTGGCCTAAGTTTTGACTGCTGCTGAACTGAGTGTTTAGTTCATCAAGCAAAAAATATATCCTTTAAAAAAAAAAAAAAAAAAAAAAAAAAACATTTATATATATATATATATATATATATATATATATATATATATATATATATATATATAATGACTTATTTATGTATAAACATTATGAACACACATTTTTAATGTCAGTAATCATCCAAATGTTACTCACTTCTGAATTCACTAAAATCAATAACATTGTTTATAGAATGATTACATGACTCCTATATGTATATATTCAGAGGGCACAGTATTCATATATTCATATATTTAGGGCACAGTAGCTCAGTGGTTAGGGTGTTGGCCTATCAATCTGAAGGTTGGGGGTTCAAATCCCACGTCTACTGAAGTTACCAATGTGGGTCCTTGAGTCAGACCCTTAACCCTCATTGCTCCAGGGATGTTGTGAATAATCCTCTGCTCAAGTTGTAAGTCGCTTTGGATAAAAGTGTCTGCTAAATGACCAAATGTAATATTTAATAATTCCTAAATGCAACAGCAGAATTTTTGTATAATATATGTATAATAGGGCGGCACGGTGACTTAGTGGTTAGCACGTTTGCCTCTCAGCGCTATGGATTCCCGGTTCGAATCCCCATCTGGGTGAAGTTTCCATGTTCTCCCCGTGTCTGCGTGGGTTTCCTCCGGGTTCTCCGGTTTCCTCCCACAGTCCAAAAACATGGATCAAGTTAATTGAGTTCTCTAAATTGCCCCATATAGAGTGTGTGTGTGTGAGTGAGTGTGTGCCCAGCGATGGATTGGCGCCCTGTCCTGGGTGTATCTGCCCAGCGCCCAAGACGTTCTCCCCTGGATGGGCATGGGGAACCCCAACCCTAATAGAGGATAAAGCGGGAGATAATGAATGAATATATATTGAAACTTGTTTGTTTTGCATTCTCGAGTAAAAATCCCCCGCAGTTGCTCATCGTGTCCACATGAGGGCAGCATGCTCATACCAATAGGCTGGGTTTATAGGTTCTGAGGCGTTCTGCTGTTCGCGGTCCAAGTGTTTTATGAGAAACGTGACTGGAAAAGCTGACAAATCTGATGATTTCCTAAAAACATTGCTGCTTTTACTAAAAAAATGATGTAATCTGGACATAATGTCTTAACAAAAATGAAACATTGTCATTAAGACAGATATATTTCAGATAACTCTATTCTCTGAGATAAAGCCTTCTTTTTTTCAAGTCTTACACACACAGTAGCAGTCAAAAGTTTGCACACACCCCCTCTTTTCTCCATGTTCTCAGTTCTGTACTTTGGACTTTGTAGTTCTCCAATTCCACTCTGAAGTCCATCTGTTTGTGTTCTACAGTACATACTGTGTACTCTGTTCTCTAATGCTCAGAACCCCAATAGTACCACCACAGAGCAGGGGTTATTTGGTGGGTGCATTAGTCCTATCCCAGCAATGTGACTGAGGTGGAGAAATGAAACGACACTAAAACCCCCTCACCACATCAGTGTCACTGCAGAACTGACAAGAAACAATCCACCACCCAAATGATACCTGTTCTGTGATGCTCCTGACCAACAGAGACCAGAGAACCAACAGGGACTAACAACCACAAAGAACATAGATGTTCTACAGTCTGGAATTACATTACATTTGGTCATTTATTGGACGCTTTTATCCAAAGCGACTTACAAGGTGAGCACAGGGTTCATCACAACAGCCCTGGAGCAATGAGGGTTAAGGGTCTCGCTCAAGGGCCCACATTGGTAACTTCAGTGGACCTGGGATTTGAACCCACAACCTTCAGATTGATAGCCCAACACCCTGACCACTGAGCTACCACACCCTGTAATTGTAAAAATGCATGTTCTTTGTGTTAGAAAAAATTGTGTTCTTTGTTGTAGTTCGTCCCCTGTTGGTTCTCTGTTCTCTGTTGGTCAGGAGCATCACAGAACAGGTATCATTTGGGTGGTGGATTGTTTCTTGTCAGTTCTGCAGTGACACTAATGCGGTGAGGGGATTTTAGTGTAGTTTCATTTCTCCACCTCAGTCACACTGCTGGGATAGGACTAATGCCCCCACCAAATAACCCCTGCTCTGTGGGTCCTGATCAATAGAGAACAGAGAACCAACAAGAGACTAACCAAAACAAAGAACACAGATGTTCTACAGTATGTAACTGTAAAACTACAAAGTCCATCTATTTCTTAAGTGGAGGAAATAGACGATGGAGCAAAAAAGGGGCGTGTCCAAACTTTGGACTGATACCCTATATAGAGAAATATACATATACATTGGACTTTTAACATGTGCTGGATTTAATAAACACAGTGGTGTAGGATGTTCTATTAAAGTGATTGTCGTGTTCTACCTCAGAACCCTGTAATCACAACCCTGCAATCCGGTCCAAACCCAGATTCAACAAGGACAAAGTTTGCAGTGCATCGTCACGCAGTCAATAAATCCCTTAATAGTCTGGTCATACCGAGCATGTGCCATTTAGCCTGCGCGACGTGCCGTTTGTTTTTCCCAGTTTCGATTTTCCGCTCTAGGGTAATTGTTTGTTGTCTGCTCGAGTTGTCAATTTTCAGATAATGGGAGTGGAGATACTGTGGGATGGGAGGTGCATTCCTTGCGCGCTCTTTTCCGGCCTTCTTGAGGTTTTGAATGATGTAACACACACTGTGAAGGGTAAAGAGCCTTGTCCAGTTGTGTAATCAAAATTATTTATTAATAATATTCATATTTTGCGATATATTAGACAATTACACTAATATATCCAGCTGAGGAGTCAGTGGTCTTTTCGGTGTTTTGTATGTTCTTTAAATATTTTTGAGGATTTGCTCACAAACATACACGTCATATATATTAGTATTAATCATCCATCCATCATCTTACGCTTTATCCTCTACTAGGGTCGTGGGGGGGGGGTTCCTCATGCCCATCCAGGGGAGAACATTTCGGGCGCTGGGCAGATAGACCCAGGACAGGACGCCAATCCATCGCTGGGCACACACTCACTCACACAGACACACTCTATATGGGGCAATTTGGAGAATTCAATTGACTTGATCCATGTTTTTGGACTGTGGGAGGAAACCAGAGAAACCCATGTTGACACAGGGAGAACATGGAAACTCCACCCAGATGGGGATTCGAACCGGGAATCCCTTGTGCTGAGAGGAGAACATGCTAACCACCCAAGCCAATTGTTATTAATAACAATTCTTTTTACTGGTTGCTTTAATAATTAGCACATTTTCCAAATATAGTGTAATAAACCAAAAGTCCCTGGCTTGGTGGTTAGCATGTTCTCCTCTCAGTGCTAGGGATTCCCGGTTCAAATCCCGATCTGACTGGAGTTTCCATGTTCTCCCACAGTCCAAAAACATGGATCCGTGGTGAACTAAATGCTCTAAATTGCCCCATATAGTGTGAATATGTGTCTGTATGATATCGATTGGCGCCCTGTCCTGGTTGTATCTGCCCAGCGCCCGAAACATTCTCCCCTGGGCATGGGGAACCCAATGAAATGCCCCCCCCCCCCCCCCCCCCCGCGCCCCTAGAAGACTATTAAGCGGAAAATAATGAATAAAGGAATAAATAATTATCTAGTAAATTAATCTCATGTGTTTAATATATCTAAGTGGATAATATGCAAATATTTATAACACCCAACCTCAGTAGTATTTTATAAATAATCTTAAATTAATAAAATAAAATAAGTCCTTTTATTTTGGGATGAGGGACGGTGAGCGTAAGAGAAGAGCGAGTGCTGAGTGACAGAAGCGTCTGTTTTACAGCCTAGTTAAGGTATACAGCAGGTAAAATGTCAATTAGGGAAAGCCAGGCTGATCACACAGCTCGCCGTCACCCCTCTTTCACACTATTAATATTTATTATCCTCCTCTGCCCCTGGGCCCCGAGGCTCCATGGGTAATGATGTACACTAATGTCTGATTCTATTACCAGCCAAAGTGGGTGTCTGTCTCTCCTGCCGCATGAGCCATTACGTGTGTTTAATCTAAACGCCGTCCGTCGTCGTCGAGCAGTTATCGTGTTATCCACAGGTGAAGAACGTTAGAGGACCAGCTAACGGAAAACTACTGGAACGTTAAGACGTTATGCGACTGAAACTGTAAAATAATAATAATAAATAATAAATAAATAAATAATAAATAGTGTTGTACAGATTACATCAGATTATTGTTTTATGTCTTTGTAATTTTGATCAGTTGCCATAGCAACCAAAGTATACATAACATTTACGTCACATTGACATTTAGTCATTTAGCAGACGCTTTTATCCAAAGTGGCTTAGTGGTTGGCACGTTCTCCTCTCAGCGCTAGGGATTCCCGGTTCGAATCCCCATCTGGGTGGAGTTTCCATGTTCTCCCCGTGTCGGCGTGGGTTTCATCCGGGTTCTCCGGTTTCCTCCCACAGTCCAAAAACATTGAGCAAGTCAATTGAGATCGCCAAATTGCCCCATATAGAGTGTGTCTGCATGAGTGAGTGTGTGCCCAGCGATGGATTGGCGTCCTGTCCTGGGTGTATCTGCCCAGCGCCCGAAATGTTCTCCCCTGGATGGGCATGGGGTACCCCCTTCACGACCCGAGAGAGGATATAGTGAAAGATAATAGATGGATGTACCCCTATCGCAGGGAATCCAGATTCGAATCCCGATCTGGGTGGAGTTTCCATGTCCTCCCCGTGTCCGTGTGGGTTTTCTCCGGGTTCTCCGGTTTCCTCCCACAGTCCAAAAACATGGATTCAAGCTGAATTGACTGCACTAGAATGCCCATATCTGAAATTGCCCTTAGATTGGCAATTTCGCCAAAGATCCCACAGTCCAAAAACATGGAGCAAGGTCAATTGAGTTCTCCAAATTGCCCCATATAGATTGTGTCTGTGTGAGTGAGTGTGTGCCCAGTGATAGATTGGCGTCCTGTCCTGGGTGTATCTTCCCATCGCCCGAAACGTTCTCCCCTGGATGGGCATGGGGAACCCCCCCCCCCGCGACCCTAATAGAGGATAAAGCGGAAGATAATGGATGGATGAATTTTCTGCACTGTGAAAGGGGCTTTATAAATATAGCTTACTTACTTACTAACGAGTTCTGTGTATTTCCACCTCAGGTTCCCTCGGGAATTCTGGGGGAATTCTCTCAACCAAAGTGAACTGATGTGACCGGTGTTGTCCGGTGAAAATGGGTAGAGTCACTCGCGGACACCTGTCACTCGCGGCTTGTTTGCATCGTGAGTTTGCATAGTTGGTCAAGTATGAAACCAGGGTTTAAAAAGCGGGTGTGGTCTGGACCGCCAGCCCGTGAACTCTCTCATCTTTTTTACAACCATGTATTATTTTCAGATGTAACGAGCTAAGTTTCTCAGACTTTTATTATAAAATTTAAGTTTTTGATAATAAATAATAAATCTGTATATAATAATAATAATAATAATAATAATAATAATAATAGGCATGGTGGCTTAGTGGTTAGCATGTTCTCCTCTCAGCTCTTGGGATTCCCGGTTCGAATCCCCATCTGGGTGGAGTTTCCATGTTCTCCCCGTGTCCGCGTGGGTTTCCTCTGGGTTCTCCAGTTTCCTCCCACAGTCCAAAAAACATGGATCAAGTCAATTGAATTCTCCAAAATTGCCCCATATAGAGTGTGTTTGTGTGAGTGAGTGTGTGCCCAGCGATGGATTGGCGCCCTGTCCTGGGTGTATCTGCCCAGCGCCCGAAACGTTCTCCCCAGGGTGGGCATGGGAAACCTCCCACAGCCCTAATAGAGGATAAAGCGGAAGATAATGAATGTATATAATAATAATAATAATAATAATAATAATAGGGCGGCACGGTGGTTTAGTGGTTAGCATGTTCTCCTCTCAGCACTAGGGATTCCCGGTTCGAATCCCCATCTGGGTGGAGTTTCCATGTTCTCCCCGTGTCCGTGTGGGTTTCCTCCGGGTTCTCCGGTTTCCTCCCACAGTCCAAAAACATGGATCAAGTCAATTGAATTCTCCAAATTGCCCCATATAGAGTGTATTTGTGTGAGTGAGTGTGTACCCAGCGATGGATTGGCGCCCTGTCCTGGGTGTATCTGCCCAGCGCCCGAGACGTTCTCCCCTGGATGGGCATGGGGAACCCCCCCGCGACCCTAATAGAGGATAAAGCGGAAGATAATGAATGAATGAATGAATAATAATAATAATAATAATAATAATAATACGTCTTGAGCTGCTTCTTGGTGGATGTACAGAGTACATAAACCTCTAGAGGTGAATGTTCTCCCCTGGATGGGCATGAGGAACGCCACTGTGATTTTGGATGGATGGATTGTGATTCAGATGAGCGTGTGTCCGTCGTTCTCTGTTAGCATCTCGCTCCAGAAGGAACGTTGTTTCATTACGCCTTGCGGTGTGTATGGTGGAAATGACCAACACACACACACACTCACACACACACACCCACACTTGCACCATGGTGTCAGAACGATGGCGCATGTTTAACCAGGTTACAAAATACTGCAGACTAATTCCTCGGGTTCTCCCATGGTGCAAAGTGCAGAGAACCTGCTGAGGCTATTTGAATGGAGGAGATGTCAATGGAGCAATATTGTAGCACCATAACTCTCCAAGGCCATCAGTCAGGCTTTCAGGAGTGCAAATACACAGCACACACATCCACTTAGAGTGACCCCGCCACACACACACACACACCACACACTCACCCTAGACGTATGTTGAGCACCAATCGATGAGTCTGCCATCAGAAGAGAATTATTAAGGGGAAAAGGCAGGCAGGGGCCCGGTGGAAAAAAAAAAATTGGGCCGAAATATATACGCAATTAATAGATTGAACAGGGGACTTTGGAAATGGATGCCTTTATTATAGGGAGCCTAATCTGTGCATCTGAGTTCACAGTCCGCTATGGCATGTCGCTGCCATCCACTCGTGACCCCCACTTATGTGTTCGCTGGTCCACACACACACACACACACACACACACACACACAGAGGCATGGATGCAGGGCCAAGGGCCTCGTAAAAGCAGCCTGATAAAGTGGTGTGTGTATGGTTGGATTAGTTTAGTGGGGGCATAGGGATATAGGGTGAGGAGTAAATCAGATGTGTGTGTGTGTGGGGGTGTGTGTGTGTGGGTGTGTGTGTGTGTGGGTGTGTGTGTGTGTGTGTGTGTGTGTGTGTGTGTGTTTGGTAGTGGACAGAAACAGATAATGATGTGATTGGACCATGTGTAATGGGAGGGGCTGCTGCTTTGTACATTACTGTGTGGCCCTTGGTCTGTCTTTCTTTGTGTGTGTGTGTGTGTGTGTGTGTGTGTGTGTGTGTGTGTGTGTGTGTGAGCCCAGTGAAGGTGAGCCTGTCATATCGATCTTTTTAGCGCTAAAATATGAGCCACTTTACTCTGCTTCCCAGCCCAGTGATGTGAAAAATAATAACTCGGTCCCAAATTAAAAATATTGATCGTTTAGAAGGTGTTGAGAGCAAATAAACACCCACTGAAGCACCCACCCCTACCCCCACCCCCACCCACCCCCACCCACACCCCACCCACACCCCACCCTTCCCATCGTTCTCAGTCTTCGACGCGCTCCCCGCACACTCGGACAATCTCTATTTGGGATGACGGCGGGTCAGGAAGTGTAAATACGATCACAGACAGATCAAATATGATCAGCGTGCATCCATCTGAGGCGCGGCTCCGCATTCGCCGGCGCAGTTCCACACCGGCCTGGTGGCGGCGCCTCGGGGGACGACGCCCACGTGACCTGATCATTAGAAAAGCTAAATAGTCCGTCGCTTATTAGCTCTCGACTCACTTTCTCTGGCGTCAGAGGAATTTGTTATCCTTTATAAGGTTCTCCTGCTGGGTTCCACACACACTGTCCCCTTTATATCAGCTCCACTTCCCATACGGATGGACGTTGTAGTTTTTGGGAAAATTAAATTGTAACAAGTCAGAAAATCTTTAAAAAAAAAAATAATTAAGTTTAAAAAAAGGAAATAAACTTTTGCTTATTTTAAGAAATCTTTAAAGAGTCTGCATGCGTGTCCCCATGTCTGTGTCCCTGTCTCTGTGTCTGTCTCTCTGTGTCTTTCTCTCTGTGTCTTTCTCTCTGTGTCTGTCTCTCTGTCTCTGTCTCACTGTCTCTGTGTCTGTCTCTGTGCCTGTCTCTGTGTCTCTCTGTGTCTCTCTGTGTCTGTCTCTCTGTGTCTGTCTCTGTGCCTGTCTCTGTGCCTGTCTCTGTGTCTCTCTGTGTCTGTCTCTCTGTGTCTGTCTCTCTGTCTGTCTCTGTCTCTCTGTGTCTGTCTCTCTGTCTCTGTCTCACTGTCTATGTGCCTGTCTCTGTGCCTGTCTCTGTGTCTCTCTGTGTCTGTCTCCCTGTCTGTCTCTGTCTCTCTGTGTCTGTCTCTGTGTCTGTCTCTCTGTCTGTCTCTGTCTCTCTGTGTCTGTCTCTGTGTCTGTCTCTCTGTCTGTCTCTGTCTCTCTGTGTCTGTCTCTGTGTCTCTCTGTGTCTCTCTGTGTCTGTCTCTCTGTGTCTGTCTCTCTGTGTCTGTCTCTGTGTCTGTCTCTCTGTGTCTGTCTCTCTGTCTGTCTCTGTCTCTCTGTGTCTGTCTCTCTGTCTCTGTCTCACTGTCTATGTGCCTGTCTCTGTGCCTGTCTCTGTGTCTCTCTGTGTCTGTCTCCCTGTCTGTCTCTGTCTCTCTGTGTCTGTCTCTGTGTCTGTCTCTCTGTCTGTCTCTGTCTCTCTGTGTCTGTCTCTGTGTCTGTCTCTCTGTCTGTCTCTGTCTCTCTGTGTCTGTCTCTGTGTCTCTCTGTGTCTCTCTGTGTCTGTCTCTCTGTGTCTGTCTCTCTGTGTCTGTCTCTGTGTCTGTCTGTGTCTCTCTGTGTCTCTCTGTGTCTGTCTCTCTGTGTCTCTCTGTGTCTCTCTGTGTCTCTCTGTGCCTGTCTCTGTGTCTCTCTGTGTCTGTCTCTCTGTGTCTGTCTCTGTGTCTGTCTCTGTCTCTCTGTGTCTGTCTCTGTGTCTGTTTCTGTCTCTCTGTGTCTGTCTCTGTCTCTCTGTCACAGAGTGTACTGTGTTCTGTGCTGTGCTCTGTGTTGTGTTCTGTGCTCTGTGCTGTGTTCTGTGCTGTGGACTGTGCTCTGTGCTGTGCTCTGTGAGGTGTTCTGTGCTCTGTGAGGTGTTCTGTGCTGTGCTCTGCTCTGTGCTGTGTTCTCTGAGGTGTTCTGTGCTGTGGACTGTGCTTTGTTTTGTGTTCTGTGCTCTGTGCTCTGCTCTGTGAGGTGTTCTGTGCTCTGTGAGGTGTTCTGTGTTCTGTGCTGTGCTGTGCTCTGCTCTGTGCTGTGTTCTGTGAGGTGTTCTGTGCTCTGTGAGGTGTTCTGTGTTCTGTGCTGTGCTGTGCTGTGTTCTGGGAGGTGTTCTGTACTGTGTTCTGGGAGGTGTTCTGTGCTCTGCTCTGCTCTGTGCTCTGTGCTGTGTTCTGGGAGGTGTCCTGTGATCTGCTCTGCTCTGTGTTCTGTGCTCTGTGCTCTCTGAGGTGTTCTGTGTTCTGTGCTGTGCTCTGCTCTGTGTTCTGTGCTCTGTGCTTTCTGTGTTCTGTGCTGTGCTGTGGTCTTTGCTTTGTTTTGTGTTCTGTGCTGTTCCCCGTGTTCTGTGCTGTGGTCTGTGCTTTGTTCTGTGCTGTGTTCCGTGCCGTCTCCCATTCTCACTGATTAATCAGGTCCTGACTCAATAATCTGATGCTACTTCAGCCGTATCACGGCCGCTCGCTCATAATTTTCAGCACATCTGCTCTTGACTTTTTTATTTCGCGGCTCTAACGGATGAGCTGCCATCAGACCATCAAACTTGTGAGAAAACAATTGCCACAAGGTTAATTTTATTGCAGGATTCATGCATTTTTGAGCAGTCAGGAGGTGTCCCATGTCTGGGTCCTGATGGATGGACCTACTGTGCTGCCTGGAATGAGAATTACAGGATAATGAGAACCGGAGAACAGACGTGGGTTAGAAAAGATATATTTAAAAAAACATATGTTTAATAAATTCAAACACTGTTCCAAATATAAAGCTCCACCTCCTGTTCAACTAACAATACAACAAGAACTGAACTGAGACGGCGCTCCTGTGTGTGTGTGTGTGTGTGTGTGTATCTGTGTGTGTATCTCTCTGTCTCTGTGTGTGTCTCGTGTCTGTGTGTGTGAGTGTGTGTGTATATGTGTGTGTCTGCCTGTGTGTGTGTATCTGTCTCTGTGTGTGTCTTGTGTCTGTGTGTGTGTGTGTCTGTGTGTCTCTCTGTCTCGGTCTGTCTGTGTGTCCCTCTGTCTCTGTGTGTGTGTCTGTGTCTCGTGTATGTGTGTCCCTCTGTGTGTGTGTGTGTGTGTGTCTGTGTGTTTCTGTGTGTGTATCTCTCTGTCTCTGTGTGTGTGAGTGTCTGTGTGTGTGTGAGTGTGTGTGTGTATGTGTGTGTGTATCTGTCTCTGTGTGTCTCTCGTGTGTGTGTGTGTGTGTGTGTGTGTGTATCTCTCTCTCTCTCTCTGTCTCGGTCTGTCTGTGTGTCCCTCTGTCTGTGTGTGTGTGTCTGTGTCTCGTGTATGTGTGTCCCTCTGTATGTGTGTCCCTCTGTGTGTGTGTGTGTGTGTGTGTGTGTGTGTGTGTGTGTGTGTCCTTCTGTCTCCGTGTGTGTGTCTGTGCATCTCGTGTCTGTGTGTGTGTCCCTCTGTCTGTGTGTGTGTGTGTGTGTCCCTCTGTGTGTGTCTGTATGTCTCTGTGCGTGTGTGTGTGTGTCTCTGTGCATGTGTGTGTCTCTGTGTGTCTCTTTGTGTCTGTGTGTGTGTGTGTGTGTGTGTGTGTGTGTCTCTCTCTCTCTGTCTGTGGGTCTTTGTGTCTGTGTGTGTGTGTGTGTGCGCCTGTGCATGTGTGTGTCCCTCTGTCTGTGTGTGTATAAAGTTTTGATTAATTTCAATAGATGGCAGTGTTAAAGTCAATGTATTATTTTGCCTGTGTCTGCTTGTGTGTAATAGAAACAGTTGCCACAACTACTAAAATCTCTCGAATCTGTATTCGAACCTGAACCTGCGCTAAACCACTACGCCACCATGCTACCCGACAGCGTTACTTCACTCTTATTTTCCCACCCCACTCTTTTGTTACGTCATAATTTTTTAAATGTGTTTATCTTTTACAAAAAATAATGAAGCATGAAATAATGAAGTCCCTTTATCCTTATAAAATCTTATAGGAATAAATTAAGTTTTTTTTTTTTATTTGACTTTATGTATTTTCAACAATTGTTTGGAGATATTCACCCATCCCAACCTGGCACCGCCTCCCCCCTTTGCACTCCCTTTTATAAAACGGTATAAATCTGTAATAAAACTCTTAATTTAATTAAGAGAGATTTGGAATAAAGCTGTAGTATTTTATATTGATCATGTGTCCTGATATCGGGCAGTTTGCGATAGAGTTCCCTTCTGAGCCGTCCCTCCTGCCGTGTGTTTTTCCCAAAGCGTATTGATTCCCGCTGCTCTTCATTTGCATGCTGAGGCTGCGACGGCCGCCCCGGACTCTCAGGCCTATTATATTCCCATTAGCTAATCTCTCTGGTTTGATTTCCATAATCTCCCTGCTATTATAGCCTCTCACACTGCCACTCTCCTGAGAAAAAGAGGCGGCATCCCAGTGGGACCCTTCGAAAACACACACACACACACACACACACACACACACACACACACACACAATGCTGTC
>JAFMOC010000259.1:212500-247500 GCA_019802505.1 Corydoras sp. C115
GTGTAGAACGCAGTCCTTCGCTCTCAGCTCCTGCTATTCTCCCCTCAGTGTTTTCTCTCTGCCACTTCTAATCCAGTACCGGGGTAATTGGGTTTGGAGTTCTAAATCAGATTGTTGTGATTGGGTTATCGTCCCGAGCTACCCCGCCCGTCATTGGTGGAGACTTGATCTGCTTTTGTTAAGACCTCCGTTCATGTCATTTCCCACAGTCACCAGTCACGGGGACAGACAGGGCAGCACCACTTACAATATTTGACTATGACACTCTGTGTGCACACACACACACACACACACACACACACACACACAGGCCTGTGCATTGGCTCCTGCGCAAATAATGACATTCGCTCATTAACCGGCTTTAATAGTCATTTTAATTCACGCTGATGTAGTATTGATCACACCGACCTGTATTAAAGCCCTCATTGGAGCAGATGATGCGGAATTAAATACAGATCAAGGGGCCCCCGGGGGCCGCCGAGGCCCGTTGGGAGAAAAATGATATTTCCTCGTAATGAACTGGCATCATGCAGCGGCATGAACCTGAGGGGGTGCTGTGGAAGAACGGCATAATGGGGTCGGCTTTCTCATTCACTGCCATGCACCAGGTCTCCAGTGAGTCATCTGCACGACGGGGCCATGTTTATCTGCTCCTCTCTCTGCCCTGACCTTTTCAATGATATATATATATATATATATATATATATATATATATATATATGTATGTCCATCCATTATCCTCCACTTAATCCTATGCTAGGGTCATGAATGGGGAGGGGGGGGTTCCCCATGCCCATCCAGGGGAGAACGTCTTGGGCAGTGGGCAGATACACCCAGGACAGGACGCCAATCTATAGCTGGGCACACTCACACAGACACACAAGGTATTTAGGGGCAATTTTACAGTAGCTCATTCACCTTGAATCTATGTTTTTGGACTGGGGAGGACATGGAAACTCAAGCCTGCCCCGTAATACCTGAAAAGGTATTTAGGGGCAATTTTACAGTAGCCAATTCACCTTGAATTCATGTTTTTGGACTGGGGAGGACATGGAATCTCAAGCCTGCCCCGTAATACCTGAAAAGGTATTTAGGGGCAATTTTACAGTAGCTCATTCACCTTGAATCTATGTTTTTGGACTGGGGAGGACATGGAAACTCAAGCCTGCCCCGTAATTCCTGAAAAGTTATTTAGGGGCAATTTTACAGTAGCCAATTCACCTTGAATCCATGTTTTTGGACTGGGGAGGACATGGAAACTCAAACCTGCCCCATAATACCTGAAAAGGTATTTAGGGGCAATTTTACAGTAGCCAATTCACCTTGAATTCATGTTTTTGGACTGGGGAGGACATGGAATCTCAAGCCTGCCCCGTAATACCTGAAAAGGTATTTAGGGGCAATTTTACAGTAGCCAATTCACCTTGAATCCATGTTTTTGGACTGGGGAGGACATGGAAACTCAAGCCTGCCCCGTAATACCTGAAAAGGTATTTAGGGGCAATTTTACAGTAGCCAATTCACCTTGAATCCTTGTTTTTGGACTGGGGAGGACATGGAAACTCAAACCTGCCCCATAATACCTGAAAAGGTATTTAGGGGCAATTTTACAGTAGCCAATTCACCTTGAATCCATGTTTTTGGACTGGGGAGGACATGGAAACTCAAACCTGCCCCATAATACCTGAAAAGGTATTTAGGGGCAATTTTATACTAGCCAATTCACCTTGAATCCATGTTTTTGGACTGGGGAGAACATGGAAACTCAAACCTGCCCCATAATACCTGAAAAGGTATTTAGGGGCAATTTTACAGTAGCCAATTCACCTTGAATCCATGTTTTTGGACTGGACAGGTTGCAAGGCTGTTTTTTTAACCACAAGCCCATGACTGCCTTAGAAAGACGACTAAAGTACCGTGCCACCCATAGAACAATATACATATCTACAAAAGTTTGGCCACGCCCCCTTTCCATGTTCTCAGTTCCACGTCCTGTAAAGCTGGACTTTGTAGTTCTCCAATTCCATTCTGTAGTCCATCTGTGTGTGTTCTACAGTACATACTGTGTACGCTGTTCTCTAATGCTCAGAACCCCAATAGTACCACCACAGAGCAGGGGTTATTTGGTGGGGGCATTATTCCTATCCCAGCAGTGTGACTGAGGTGGAGAAATGAAACTCCACTAGAACCCCCTCACCACATCAGTGTCACTGCAGAACCGACAAGAAACAATCCACCACCCAAATGATACCTGTTCTGTGATGCTCCTGACCAACAGAGAACAGAGAACCAACAGGGACTAACAACAACAAAGAACACAGATGTTCTACAGTCTGGAATTGTAGAACTACAAAGTCCATCTGTATGGTTATGTCATTCTATATGGTAATGTATATACATATATACATAAGGGGCAGCACGGTGGCTTAGTGGTTAGCATGTTCTCCTCGCAGCGCTAGGGATTCCCGGTTCGAATCCCCATCTGGGTGGAGTTTCCATGTTCTCCCCGTGTCCGCGTGGGTTTCTTCCGGGTTCTCTGGTTTCCTCCCACAGTCCAAAAACATGGATCAAGCTCAATTGAATTCTCCAAATTGCCCCATATAGAGTGTGTCTGTGTTTGTGAGTGTGCCCAGTGATGGATTGGCGCCCTGTCCTGGGTGTATCTGCCCAGCACCCGAAACGTTCTCCCCTGGATGGGCATGGGGAACCCCCTCGCGACCCTAATAGAGGATAAAGCGGGAGATAGTGGATGGAGATATATATATATATATATGTGTGTGTGTGTGTGTGTGTGTGTGTGTGTGTGTGTGTGTGTGTGTGTGTGTGTGTGTGTGTTTGTTTGTATATATATGTGTGTGTGTGTGTGTGTGTTTGTATATATATGTGTGTGTGTGTGTGTGTGTGTATATATATGTGTGTATGTATATAGTTATATAGTTATATATATATAGTTTTATATATATATATATATATATATATATATATATATATACACACACACACACACACACACACACACATATATATATATATATATATATATATATATATATATATATATATATATATATATATATATATATATATATAAAGTTATATATATATATATAGTTTTTATATATATATATATATATATATATATATATATATATATATATATATATATATATGTATATATATATATGTATATATATATAAAACCATGCACCTCTAATCTAACCATCACGAACAAAAGACACAGCATTTCTCAGACTCTTTTTCTCGCTGCTCGCTCCGGATCCCGATGCCGCGTGTGAGGTTCTCTCCCCAGAGGCCGAGCGCTCTCCTGTAGCGATGTCACGTCCGTGTGGTTAATAGCGCAGAAAAATCGTTATCTTAAATCCAAGTCATTTCTCAGCAGCTACGAGGAATAATGACGATATTTCTCCCAATCCAGAGCGAGCGGCTCTGATTATATCCCGAGGTAGTGACCTCACATATATATATCCTGCAGAAGAAGCCCGGACCGAGCCGATCATCTCAGAGGAAATAACGGATCGCATTACTTCATGTTTGCAAACGACAATTGGTTACGTTTTCATTGCATGGCTGTAGATATGGATTAAGTTTGGCAGCTGTTTGCTGAAGGTGATTAGAATCACTGCGATTTAGCAATTTCAAAAAATAATACAATCCTTTTAATAAGATTGCATGCATGGTTACAGTAGTGGTTAGCATGTTCTCCTCTCAGCACTAGGGATTCCCGCTTCGAATCCCCATCTGGGTGGAGTTTCCATGTTCTCCCCGTGTCCGCGTGGGTTTCCTCCGGGTTCTCCGGTTTCCTCCCACGGTCCAAAAACATGGATCAAGTCAATTGAGTTCTCCAAATTGCCCCATATAGAGTGTGTTTGTGTGAGCGAGTGTGTGCCCAGCGATAGATTGGTTCCCTGTCCTGGGTCTATCTGCCCAGGGCCTGAGACGCTCTCCCCTGGATGGGCATGGAGAACCCCCCCGTGACCCTGATATAGGACAAAGCAGAAGATAATGAATGAATGAAAGCAAGGGTGGCACGTGGCTTAGTGGTTAGCATGTTCTCCTCTCAGCACTAGGGATTCCCGGTTCGAATCCCTATCTGGGTGGAGTTTCCATGTTCTCCCCGTGTCCGCGTGGGTTTCCTCCGGGTTCTCCGGTTTCCTCCCATAGTCCAAAAACATGGATCAAGGTCAATTGAGTTCTCCAAATTGCCCCATATAGAGTGTGTCTGTGTGAGTTAGTGTGTGCCCACCGATAGATTGGCGCACTGTCCTGGGTGTCTCTGCCCAGCGCCCGAGACGTTCTCTCTTGGATGGGCATGGGGAACACCCCCCCCCCGCGACCCTAGTAGAGGATAAAGCATAATATAATGGATGGATGGATGGGTTACCGCCTCTCCAACGCTGGGGATAAGGTTTGAATCCCGATCTGGGTGGAGTTTCTAAAGTGGCAAAGTAAATTGTTTTGCCTCCTGCTGGACAAACAGCTCGGCCAATCAGATGTAAGGAGCGGAACTACTTGGAAAAATAAATGTTGTAAAATCGCACAAGTTTGAAGAAATGATGTCACCGGGAATGTGTGATGTCATCAAAGCTTAAGGAGGTCTAACCAAATATTAGAGTGACCTTTATTCTTGTCCGTGCAGAGTGTACGGCAGGAGGAACTGATTAATCAGGCGAGTTTCGAGAAACTCTAAAGATAGAAGGTAAATATATACATAAAACGTATCCGCTAATAGAATCGCAGGATATGACTTTCGTTTTCCTTTACGTTTTCATACGGATGCATTTGCTTAAGTGGCTGAGAAGTGAACCCCCGATTAACAACTTCCTGTTCTGTCTGCAGTCATCCATTTTATTATATTACCTCTACTTTGTGAGGTGCCCTAAGGTGGAACATTTCAGGGATGAAGACTGCACCCCGATCACCACCACCACCACCACCACCTCCTATGGGCATCAGGATCTGTTGCTGTAGAACTGCCCAATTTCTTCAATACGTGTAATGGACTTGGCAGTGCCGGCGTGACCCGCCTCGGGCCTTTCACTCGCCTCGTTTATTCAATCACCTTATTCTAATGCGCCAGCGATGTTTACTCAACCGGCCGCGCATTTACATCAGCCCCACATCCGAAGCACTTAATCGAATTAGCAGGTATTGTTTGTCAGACCTGAAACACGTATAGGACTCGACTGCTGCGCTGCTTTCTTTAAAGTTCTGCTTTAATCAGGGATCAGACCGTCCTTCTACTGTGAGACAAGTGTCTGTTTTTATTTTGGAACGTAAAAGTGTACTGATTCATTACCCATATATATATATAGAGGGTGGCACGGTGGCTGAGTGGTTAACATGTTCTCCTCTCAGCACTAGGGATTCCCGGTTCGAATCCCAATCTGGGTGGAGGCTCCATGTGTCCATGTGAGTTTCCTCCTGGTTCCCCGGTTTCCTCCCACAGGCCAAAGACATGGGTCAAGGTCAATTGAATTCTCCAAATTGCCCCATATAGAGTTGTGTCTTTTTGAGTGAGTGAGTGTGTGCCCAGCGATGAATTGGCGCCCTGTCCTGGGTGTATCTGCCCAGCACCCGAAATGTTCTCCTCTGGATGGGCATGGGGAGGTTAATGGATGTGTATGTATGTGTATATATGTATGTATACATATATGTATGTATACATACATATATATATATATATATATATATATATATATATATATATATATATATATATATATATATATACACATCGCTTAATCCACTGCTAAGGTCATGGATGGGGGGGGGTTCCATATGCCAATCTAGGGGAGAACGTTTCGGTCGCTGGGCAGATACACCCAGGACAGGGCGCCAATCTTTTGCACTACACACACTCACACACACAAACACACACTATATGGGGCAATTTAGAGCATTCAATTCACCTTAAATCCATGTCTGGAGAGGTTGTTTTCTGTCGGCGGTGCAGCTGGGTTTTCCGTCGCTGACATAGCGATATTCCAGAAATGTAACTGAACACACCTCATTTCGAGTCCACGCCCATTGGGGAGATATATTCACACGCAGCGTTGCTATTTAAACCACGCAGGAGGAAGGCGGGAAAACAATGTTGTCGGGGCATACATAACGTATAACTGACTATCTATTGAAAACACGACTTTTTGAGTTTTCTGATTTACTGTCCACTCTATTTTTTTTTTTTTTAATTCTGAAAATCATTCATTCATTCATTATCTCCCGCTTTATCCTCTATTAGGGTCGCGGTTGGGTTCCCCATGCCCATCCAGGGGAGAACGTCTCAGGCACTGGGCAGATACACCCAGGACAGGACGCCAATCTATCGCTGGGCACGAACTCACTCACACAGACACACTCTATATGGGGAGAATTCAATTGACTTGTCCATGTTTTTGGACTGTGGGAGGAAACCGAAGAACCCGGAGGAAACCCACACAGACACGGGGAGAACATGGAAACTCCACCCAGATGGGGATTCAAACCGGGAATCCCTAGCGCTGAGAGGAGAACGTGCCAACCACTAAGCCACCGTGCTGCCTTCTGAGAATCAAACTCATCTTAATCCCATGTTAATCCCATGGATGCAGACCCTTCAGAGTCTTGACGCTTTCTTTCCTCCTGATATTCAGAGATCAACACAGAGCGACCGAAATGGGTTCAGCCTCTCGTTTTCTAATAGTATTAAACATTCACAGACCAATTGCTTCTAAGTGGCTTTTAACTCGAATGTGGGAAATGAACAATGACTTTGTCATGCGCCCCCGTCCCAACAACAGCAAAGTGGATCTTGTAAATGAACTGGATGCATCTAATAAGAGAAAAGAACATCCCCAGGACCCATAATGAGCCCTTTCTTCTCTCGCCCTCTCAGACCCCTCACGAATTGATTTTTGTCGGAGGAATTAATACACTTTGTTCAAGGTTATGGGTGGAGAGTACTTTTCTGATTATTAGAAAAGGCATCGTGGAACAGAGTTTGTTGTTATGAGGAATGCCGGGAAAAGAGGATGAGCTGCTGGGCTGCGCTTTGTGGCGGTTGGTTGAATGAGCACCACGGCATGATGTCATTATTGCGACGTTACGGCATCATCATGGACCTCATCGCATTATCTTCTGCTTAATCCTCTAATAAAGTTGCGGGGGAGTTCCCCATGTTCATCCCGGGGAGAACGTTTGGGCAACTTTCGGCACTGGGCAAATACATCCAGGACAGGGCGTCAAACCATTCTGGGCACACACTCACTCACAGACACTATATAGGGGCAATTTAAAGTCAGTTTACCTTGAATCCATGTTTTAGACTGTGGTAGGAAACTGGAGAACATTAAAAAACCCAGTTTGGGATTCAAACCTGCATCCTCAGTGCTAAGAGGCACGGTAACCAGTGCCAATCCATTCTGGGCACACACTCACACACACACACACACTATATAGGGGCAATTTAAAGCAGCCAATTTACCTTGAATCCATGTTTTGGACTGTGGGAGGAAACTGGAGAACCTCAAAAAACCCATATGTACACGTGCAGAACATGGAAATTCCAACCAGTTCGGGATTCAAACCTGCAACCTCAGTGTTAAGAGGAAGACATGGTAACCACTAAGCCACCGTGTCGCCTTGATTAAATATATATAGTTACAATCTACAATACACCCAGGACAGGGCGCCAATCCATTGCTGGGCTCACACACACACTATATAGGGGCAATTTAAAGCAGCTAATTTACCTTAAATCCATCTTTTGGACTGTGGGAGGAAACTGGAGAACCTCAAAAAACCCATATGTACACGTGCAGAACATGGAAACTCCACCCAGTTTGGGATTCAAACCTGCAACCTCAGTGCTAAGAGGCAGACATGGTAACCACTAAGCCACCGTGTCGCCCTGAGGCGGGGGGGGGGGGGGGGGGGTTCAACATGCCCATCCAGGGGAGAATATTGAATATTTCGGCGTTAGGCAGAGACACCCAGGACAGGGCACCAATATCACTAAGCACACCCTCACTCACACACTCTCACACAGACTGTATAGGGGCAATTAAGATACAGCAGCCAGTTCACCTTGCATCCCAAATGGAACCCACATGGAAAACATGGAATCCCGTTTCGAATCCCGGTCTGGGTTTTTCTCAGGTTGCCCCCCAGAGTCCAAAAACGTGGATTCAAAATGAATTGGCAGCCTTTAATTGCCTTTATCTAAATTACCCCATATAGTGTATTTATGCCCATCGATGGATTGGCACCCTGTCCTGGGTGTATCTGCCCAGCACCTGAAACCTTCTTTCATGGATGGGCATGGGGAACCCCCCCCGATGCTAGAAACACTGAAAACCGTCCATCCATCCATTATCTTACACTTTATCCTCTATTAGGGTCGCGGGGGGGGGGGGGGGGTTTCCCCATGCCCGTCCAGGGGAGAACGTTTCGGGCGCTGGGCAGATACACCCAGGACAGGACGCCAATCTATCACTGGACACACACTCACTCACACAAACACAGACACACTCTATATGGGGCAATTTGGAGAACTCAATTGACTTGATCCATGTTTTTGGACTGTGGAAGGAAACCAGAGAACCTGGAGGAAACCCACACGGACACGGGGAGAACATGGAAACTCCACCCAGATTGGGATTGGAACCAGGAATCCCTAGTGCTGAGAGGAGAACATGCTAACCACTAAGCCACCGTGCCGCCGCCACTGGAAACCATTAAAAACATTTAATATATAAAAAAAAAAACTTTTTTTTTTTTTTATTTATCCACTGCAATTGAAACATGTGAACCATGTGACCAAATTTCTATCCGTCACTCATCATAATTATGAGTCTGTTTGAGCGCGAGGGGAGAGAACGAGGGATCGGCCACCTGGCTGCAGTGATGAGAGACCTGCGAGTGAACTTTTGTCAGAAGGGGTGAATTCTCATCAAGCAATCTGTAAATCTAACCGTATTTTGGTGTCTAATGCTTTGCGAATGGAGTTCCCTGTTCGGCTCACAATGGCGCGTTTGTCCGGTCGTCCACTGTAAACCGTTTCCTCAGTGAAGCTGCTGAAATTAGATTGGACCTTATATCCACTGTAGTTAGATTCAGCTCCTTATTCTGAAATGCCTTAATTGTGTTCCTGTGCTTTCGCTTAAGCAGAGTATAAGCCTTGTTCAGAGAGCTGACCACAAATGTGGTGAGGGGGTTCTAGTGGAGTTTCATTTCTCCACCTCAGTCACACTGCTGGAATAGGAATAATGCCCCCACCAAATAACCCCTGCTCTGTGGTGGTACTATTGGGGTTCTGAGCATTAGAGAACAGAGTACACCGTATGTACTGTAGAACACACACAGATGGACTACAGTCTGGAATTGGAGAACTGCAAAGTCCATTAGTGTTGGTTCTCTGTTCTCTGTTGGTCAGGAGCATCACAGAACAGGTATCATTTGGGTGGTGGATTGTTTCTTGTCAGTTCTGCAGTGACACTTTTCACTTTTCACTTGTACTGTATACAAAAGAGGGCGGCACGGTGGTTTAGTGGTTTGCATGTTCTCCTCTCAGCACTAGGGATTCCCGGTTCGAATCCCAATCTGGGTGGAGTTTCCATGTTCTCCCCAAGTCTGCGTGGGTTTCCTCCGGGTTCTCCGGTTTCCTCCCACAATCCAAAAACATGGATCAAGGTCAACTGAATTCTCCCCCCCGAATGTGGGGTGGGGGTTTTATTGTAGTTTCCCCTGCTCTGTGGTGGTACTATTGGGGTTCTGAGCATTAGAGAACAGAGTACACCGTATGTACTGTAGAACACACACAGATGGACTACAGAATGGAATTGGAGAACTGAGAACTGAGTATAGTGTGTGAGTGAGTGTGTTCGATAGATTGGCATCCTGTCCTGGGTGTATCTGCCCAGCGCCCCAAACGTTCTCCCCTGGATGGGCATGGGAAACCCCCCCCCCAAAAAAAACTAAAACTAAGGTTTTAGTGTTGTTTCATTTCTCCACCTCAGTCACACTGCTGGGATAGGAATAATGCCCCCACCAAATAACCCCTGCGCTGTGGTGGTACTATTGGGGTTCTGAGCATTAGAGAACAGAGTACACAGTATGTGCTGTAGATCACACACAGATGGACTACAGTCTGGAATTGGAGAACTACAAAGTCCATCAGTGTTGGTTCTCTGTTCTCTGTTGGTCAGGAGCATCACAGAACAGGTATCATTTGGGTGGTGGATTGTTTCTTGTCAGTTCTGCAGTGACACTGATGTGGTGAGGGGGTTCTAGTGGAGTTTCATTTCTCCACCTCAGTCACACTGCTGGGATAGGACTAATGCCCCCACCAAATAACCCCTGCTCTGTGGTGGTACTATTGGGGTTCTGAGCATTAGAGAACAGAGTACACCGTATGTACTGTAGAACACACACAGATGGACTACAGTCTGGAATTGGAGAACTGCAAAGTCCATTAGTGTTGGTTCTCTGTTCTCTGTTGGTCAGGAGCATCACAGAACAGGTATCATTTGGGTGGTGGATTGTTTCTTGTCAGTTCTGCAGTGACACCGATGTGGTGAGGGGGTTCTAGTGTAGTTTCATTTCTCCACCTCAGTCACACTGCTGGGATAGGACTAATGCACCCACCAAATAACCCCTGCTCTGTGGTGGTACTATTGGGGTTCTGAGCATTAGGGAACAGAGTACACAGTATGTGCTGTGGAACACACACAGATGGACTACAGACTGGAATTGGAGAACTACAAAGTCCATCAGTGTTGGTTCTCTGTTCTCTGTTGGTCAGGAGCATCACAGAACAGGTATCATTTGGGTGGTGGATTGTTTCTTGTCAGTTCTGCAGTGACACTGATGTGGTGAGGGGGTTCTAGTGGAGTTTCATTTCTCCACCTCAGTCACACTGCTGGGATAGGACTAATGCCCCCACCAAATAACCCCTGCTCTGTGGTGGTACTATTGGGGTTCTGAGCATTAGGGAACAGAGTACACAGTATGTGCTGTAGAACACACACAGTCTGGAATTATAGAACTACAAAGACCATCTTTACAGGACGTGGAACTGAGAACATGGACAAGAAGTGGAGAACTTTTCACTTGTACTGTATACAAAAGAGGGCGGCACGGTGGTTTAGTGGTTTGCATGTTCTCCTCTCAGCACTAGGGATTCCCGGTTCGAATCCCAATCTGGGTGGAGTTTCCATGTTCTCCCCAAGTCTGCGTGGGTTTCCTCCGGGTTCTCCGGTTTCCTCCCACAATCCAAAAACATGGATCAAGGTCAACTGAATTCTCCCCCCCGAATGTGGGGTGGGGGTTTTATTGTAGTTTCCCCTGCTCTGTGGTGGTACTATTGGGGTTCTGAGCATTAGAGAACAGAGTACACCGTATGTACTGTAGAACACACACAGATGGACTACAGAATGGAATTGGAGAACTGAGAACTGAGTATAGTGTGTGAGTGAGTGTGTTCGATAGATTGGCATCCTGTCCTGGGTGTATCTGCCCAGCGCCCCAAACGTTCTCCCCTGGATGGGCATGGGAAACCCCCCCCCCAAAAAAAACTAAAACTAAGGTTTTAGTGTTGTTTCATTTCTCCACCTCAGTCACACTGCTGGGATAGGAATAATGCCCCCACCAAATAACCCCTGCGCTGTGGTGGTACTATTGGGGTTCTGAGCATTAGAGAACAGAGTACACAGTATGTGCTGTAGATCACACACAGATGGACTACAGTCTGGAATTGGAGAACTACAAAGTCCATCAGTGTTGGTTCTCTGTTCTCTGTTGGTCAGGAGCATCACAGAACAGGTATCATTTGGGTGGTGGATTGTTTCTTGTCAGTTCTGCAGTGACACTGATGTGGTGAGGGGGTTTTAGTGGAGTTTCATTTCTCCACCTCAGTCACACTGCTGGGATAGGAATAATGCCCTCACCAGATAACCCCTGCTCTGTGTTGGTACTATTGGGGTTCTGAGCATTAGAGAACAGAGTACACTGTATGTACTGTAGAACACACACAGATGGACTACAGTCTGGAATTGGAGAACTACAAAGTCCATCTTTACAGGACGTGGAACTGAGAACATGGACAAGAAGTGGAGAACTTTTCATTTGTACTGTATACAAAATAGGGAGGCACGGTGGTTTAGTGGTTAGCATGTTCTCCTCTCAGCGCTAGGGATTCCTGGTTGGAATCCCAATCTTGGTGGCGCTTCCATGTTCTCCCCGTGTCTGCGTGGGTTTCCTCCGGGTTCTCCGGTTTCCTCCCACGGTCCAAAAACACATGGATCAATTCAACCGAATTCACCAAATTGCCCCATATAGAGTGTTTCTGTGTGAGTGAGTGTGTCCGATAGACTGGCGTCCTGTCCTGGGTGTATCTGCCCAGCGCCCCAAACATTCTCCCCTGAAGGGGCATGGGGAACCCCCCCCCCCCCCCCCCCCCCCCCCCCCCCCCCCCCCCCGTGACCCTAGTGGAGGATAAAGTGGAAGATAATGGATGGATGCAAGAAGAATTGTGTAATTTTTTTTAAACAGACTAAAGCAGACTCATTGTTTAGGATTTTTTTATGTTGATGGTTAAATCATGTGATCTTCGGAGCCTGAGTGTTTTCTCTCACACATGAATAGAGCCTTTAACACACCGAATAAAATAAAATGTAATACGTGACTGAACTCACTGTCTGATGGCTACAAATCACAAGGTTGATCTGCCTCAGAGATATAATTAACTTCACTTGACTCCCAATGACAACAAAAATATTATCATCCAAATAAGAAGACGGTTCGCTGCTATTCCGGGCATTCAGCGGTCACTCTGTCTGTGTGTGTGTGAGTGAGTGAGTGAGTGTGTGCCCAGTGATAGATTGGTGCCCTGTCCTGCGCCCGAAACGTTCTCCCCTGGATGGGCATGTGGAACCCTCCTCAATATTTTGTACAAAACAATTAGGCTTTAGTTGGTATTTGTAAAGCCTTTATTCATTCATTCATTCATTCATTTATTATCTTCCACTTTATCCTCTACTAGCGTCGCGGGGGGGTTCCCCATCCATGCCCATCCAGGGGAGAACGTTTTGGGCGCTTGGCAGATACACCCAGGACAGGGCGCCAATCTATCGCTGGTCACACACTCACTTACCAGCACACACAGACTATAAATGGGCAATTTACAGCAGGCAATTCAACTTGACTCCATGTTTTTGGACTGTGGGAGGAAACTGAAGAACCCAGTGGAAACCCACGCAGACACGGAGACACAGAAACTCCACCCAGATTGGCATTCGAACCTGGAATCCCTAGCGCTGAGAGGAGAATGTGCTAACCACTAAACCGCCATGCTCCCCGAACTTTATTATTATTATTATTATTATTATTGTCCATCCATCAATCCATCCATTATCTTCCGCTTTATCGTCTATTAGGGTCGCGGTGGGGTTCCCCATGCCCATCCGGGGAGAACGTTTTGGGCGCTGGGCAGATACACCCAGGACAGGACGCCAATCTATCACTGGACACACACTCACTCATACACACACACTCTATATGGGGCAATTTTTGAGAATTCAATTGACTTGATCCATGTTTTTGGACTGTGGGAGGAAACTGGAGAACCTGGAGGAAACCCACGCAGACACAGGGAGAACATGGGAACTCCACCCAGATTGGGATTCGAACCGGGAATCCCTAGCGCTGAGAGGAGAACATGTTAACCACTAAGCCACCGTGCCGCCCTATTATTTTTATTACACCCTAACATTTTTGTGGTATTTAGTGTCATTTTAAATTCTCAAAGTCTCGTTTTTCAAACATCAAGACCAAACTTTGGATCCGTCGTACATGTGTGATCTGGGATGCCGAGTCTGTAACTGGTATTAATAGCACTCTTCTCATTCGGCTCTTTAAACGGCTGGGAAAGGCCTCGAACCAACTGGCCGAACACCTGCGCACTTTTTTATTTCTCGCCATTATTACTGGAACCGCCCGGCCGCCGCGTCCTTCCCATCAGAGGAACCTTTTCCAGCAGCCGTCTCCTCCCCATGCCCTCGCCTTCTCCCGCTCCTCTCTGCCGATTCACTGAAGTATAACTAAGCTAGCATGGCTGATATTCCACTGTTTCAATCAGGCCGGGCCAACTTTACATAACACATCATCGGCAGCCATGCGCTTTTACATAAAGACAAAGACGCTGCAAATTCCGTCCCGAGCCGGGACTTAGCGGAGATGAGGGAAAGTGAGCCGGCTTTTGCTCCACTCCTTATAAAGCTTCACGGCTCTGTGCTTTCCGTTTGTGTCGCGGAATAAAACGCCTCCGAGGAGGCCGGCTCCTTCCGGCCTGCCCGTTTTTCACCGGCCATCTCTTTAAGGGTCGGAAATTCAATGCGTTTTCAAATCAAATCAAGTTTATTTTTGTCACATGTGTAGTTATACCCGGTACGGCCAGCGGGGGAATTCTTTTCCGACATTTATCTCCACCGTAAGTGAAAGTTTGGATTTACAAAATAGTTCTGCAAAAAAAACAAAAAATCATATATATATTTACAATGGGGTGGCACAGTGGCTTAGTAGTTCGCATGTTCTCCTCTGAGCGCTAGGGATTCCCGGTTCGAATCCCAATCTGGGTGGAGTTTCCATGTTCCATGTTTCCATGTCCGCGTGGGTTGCCTCCGTGTTCTCTGGTTCCCTCCCACAGTCCAAAAACATGGATCAAGTCAATTGAGTTCTCCAAATTGCCCCATATAGAGTGTGTCTGTGTGAGTGAGTGTGTGCCCAGTGATAGATTGGCGTCCTGTCCTGGGTCTATCTGCCCAGAGCCCGAAACGTTCTCCCCTGGATGGGCATGGGGAACCCCACCGCAACACTATAGTAGAGGATAAAGCGCAAGATAATGGATGGATGGATAGCTTAACAAGAGGGCGTGGCTTAGTGGTTAGCATGTTCTTCCCGTGTCCATGTGGGTTTCCTCCGAATTCTCCGGTTTCCTCCCACAGTCCAAAAACATGGATCAAGTCAATTGAGTTCTCCAAATTGCCCCATATAGAGTGTGTGTGAGTGAGTGTGTGCCCAGCGATAGATCGTCGTCCTGTCCTGGGTGTATCTGCCCAGAGCCCGAAACTTTCTCCCCTGGATGGGCATGGGGAAACCCACCGCAACACTTTAGTAGAGGATAAAGCGCAAGATAATGGAAGGATGGATAGCTTAAGCAGAGGGCGTGGCTTAGTGGTTAGCATGTTCTTCCCGTGTCCATGTGGGTTTCCTTTGGTTTCTCTGGTTTCCTCCCACAGTCCAAAAACATGGATCAAGTCAATTGAGTTCTCCAAATTGCCCCATATAGAGTGTATCTGTGTGAGTGAGTGTGTGCCCAGGGATAGATTGGTGCCCTGTCCTGGGTGTATCTGCCCAGCGCCCGAAACGTTCTCCCCTGAATAGGCATGGGGAACCCCCCCGCGCCCCTAATTGAGGATAAAGCGGAAGATAATGGATGGATGCATAGCTTAAGCAGAGGGCATGGCTTAGTGGTTAGCATGTTCTTCCCGTGTCCATGTGGGTTTCCTCCGGGTTCTCTGGTTTCCTCCCCCCCCCACACACACACGCACACACACTCACCACACCCCCCCCCCCCCGTACATGACAAAATGGGATGAAAAATTATTTTTACACGCCCACTGTAGTACGATTTGTCTATACATTTGTTCTAAGTGCACCTCTTTTATAACAATGTATGCTTATTAACAATAAAGGAAACAAAAAAGAAAGAAATATAGATCAACTTAGAACAGAATAATTTTATTAACTTTGTTTTTTAGTTTGTAACAGAAACGAATGAAATCCTTATTTCAACTAGAAACATTTTTGAACTGACTGGCATTTGATACTGAAAAATGAAATTAAATAAAATCAATAAATAATAATAAATTAAATTCATCAGCAACATTAATTCAGGAGCACAATTTATTATTAACACTTTAACCTACAAAACTAAAATGAATACAACAATCTGTGCTGTACACAGCTTTTCTGAAGTAGCTTTCATAAAGCGTTCTGATTGCTGACTATACGCGTCACGTTTACGATTAAAAACTCAAACGGTTTATCAGCGTGATTGGAATTTAATGTCTTTAATTGATCGGGGTGTAATGTCTTTAAGTGACGCCTTCATTTATTTGGCTTCACGCTGTCCGCTGCCAACATTTAAAGACACAGCAGACACGCCGCTCTTTCTTCGTCTCCCACCTTTAGTTACCGTGAAACCAGGCGCTACATACACTTTCCTCGTTTTAGTTTTCGGTTGACTTTTGTTGGTCTCGTTATCTTCGTCTCTCTCCGTCTTTCTCTCCGTCATTCCTGTTAAATATTTCTCCATGTTGTCTCTTGAGGGTTTGTTCAGTGCACTTAATATCACTTGCTCTGTGATATCTTGTTATGCGCCCCCCCCAGGCACCGCACTGCGCCCCCCCAGGGGGGCGCGCCCCACTATTTGAGAAGCACTGGCGTAGGCCGTACAGCTCCACAATCAGCGCGTTGACTGATCATGGTAATAGAAGGTATGATGATATAAAACTAATGTTTGATGGTGGTACTGCCCTGGGCCCATGCTGCATCATGATGGAGGGGTCTGGTGTAAAAAGGGGTCAGAAGATGAGGACCATGCTGATGGATTCCTCCCTAAACGGACTGATGTATGGCATTAAGATGTCCAGCAGCGGTATGGTTTATTGTGGGGCGCCGCAATAAAACTGTATCAGATTCGACGTGCGGAGGGAGACAGTATGTCACGGCAAGGCCACAGAAGCTCTGTGGAGAGGAAATGACATCTGAATCAAGGGCTCTCCTCACCGTGGTGTGACCAATCGCCTGCCTAGTCTATGACCTGTCAGGATCGGGCCTGAAAGATGGCTAATTAATCTGCTGATGAGACAGTCCTGTACCTGCAGTGGACACTGTCCATTAGTAACTTTATTGCCGCTGGTTGTGGTTGTGGTGGTAGTGGAGGGGTCTTGGATTTGGGAACTTTGAGCGTCTTCGCAAGGTCATGGAAACGAAATATCGCAATGTTTTTTATATAACCATTATTTACAGCCCCAAAAGTTTGGACACGCCTCCTTTTTGCTCCATTTATTGTCCATGTTCTCAGTTCCACTTATTTGTTTTGTTTTTTTCTACAATAGTAGACATGTGGTCTACTAGACATGTGTGACCTGAGGGTCCTCGGTTCAATTCCCAGTCCAACCAGGTACTATTGCTGAAGTGCCCTTGGCCAAGGCATCTAACCCCAATTGCTCTCTTGGTGCTGTTTACAGGGCTGCCCATCACTCTGGGCATGTGTGCTCAGTTCACTTAGTGTGTGTGTGTGTGTGTGTGTGTGTGTGTGTGTGTGTGTGTGTGTGCTACATGGATGGGGTAAATGTGGAGGACTCACTCCTCTGTGTGTAAGTGCAGCTCACTTAAAAACTTGGACTTTGTAGTTCTCCAATTCCATTCTGTAGTCCATCTGTGTGTGTTCTACAGTACATACTGTGTACTCTGTTCTCTAATGCTCAGAACCCCAATAGTACCCCCACAGAGCAGGGATTATTTGGTGGGGGCATTATTCCTATCCCAGCAGTGTGACTGAGGTGGAGAAATGAAACTACACTAAAACCCCCTCACCACATCAGTGTCACTGCAGAACTGACAAGAAACAATCCACCACCCAAATGATACCTGTTCTGTGATGCTCCTGACCAACAGAGAACAGAGAACCAACAGGGACTAACAACAACAAAGAACACAGATGTTCTACAGTCTGGAATTGTAGTCCATCTGTATGGTAGGTGGAGGAAATGTATTTAATTAGTTTGATCACAGGTGGCACGGTGGATTAGTGCTTAGCACGTTCTCCTCTCAGCCCTAGGGATTCCCTGTTCGAATCCCCATCTGGGTGGAGTTTCCATGTTCTCCCTGTGTCCGCGTGGGTTTCCTCCAGGTTCTCTGGTTTCCTCCCACAGTCCAAAAACATGGATCAAGTCAATTGAATTCTCCAAATTGCCCCATATAGAGTGTGTCTGTGTGAGTGAGTGTGTGCCCAGCGATGGATTGGCGCCTTGATCTGGGTGTATCTGCCCAGCGCCCAAGACGTTCTCCCCTGGATGGGCATGGGGAACCCCACTGCAACCCTAGTAGAGGATAAAGCGGGAAATAATGAATGAATGAATGGGTTTCATCACAATCTTTTTTATTTATTTATTTTTTTTAGCTTTTAATAAAAAGTTTTCAGCACTGGTTTTAGTGGTTAGCATGTTCTCCTCTCAGCTCTATGGAGTCCCGGTTCGAATCCCAATCTGGGTGGAGTTTCCATGCTCTCCCCGTGTCCACATGGGTTTCCTCCGGGTTCTCCGGTTTCTTCCCACAGTCCAAAAAACATGGATCAAGGTCAATTGAATTCTTCAAATTGCCCCATATAGAGTGTGTCTGTGTGAGTTCTGAAACTTTCTCCCCTGGATGGACATGGGGAAGCCCCCCCTTGACCCTAGTAGAGGATCAAGTGGATGATAATGGATGGATGGACGTTCATTAGGCGAAGATACACCAGGTGTCTTAATTGTCTCTAATCAAACTCCATTGCCTTTGACTCCGCATTCTGTCCCCCAGCGCCAAATGCATACACCCTACACAAAGAGTCTTTGTTTCTTCAAACCAACGCACCAACTGCCTCCACCATGGCGCCCATTTATCGTCTCTCAGCCCCCCACCCCACCCCACCCCCACCAAACAATCAAAAACTGACCTCAAAATCCTCCTTTGAAATATTAACTCTGACTGATGAGCCGGTTGGAACTTTTCTTTTTAATTTCCATATCTATGGCACAAGAAAGGTTCAACTTCCAAGAAACGAATCCCAGAGACGCCCAACGAAGAGCACAAACAAAGAGTTTCCCATAAGCACTTAAGACTCCGGATGATCTATACCTTCGCATGGCACCGTCGCGCTGCCGTTCCAGAAAAGTTTGCACTCGCTACTTTCCTTGTAGAGTTGCCACTACATTTGCTCATACAACTCCTCGCTGTCATGTCCCATCCATATCTCGTCATCCCCCCCGAAGAGCCTCTGGCTTCCCTTCCATCTGATACACTCCTAATTCAATCAGATGCATAACAGATGATCGGAGGAGCAGGGCCATATTAAATAGCACGATAATCTAGATTGATGAACATTCGATGTCAGCATTAACAATATTTTCAGAAGCAAGGAATAAAGAAAAATCAATGGGCCTTTAGACCTGTCATTTTTAAAAGTATCCGTCTAATGAAGATACCTTTCGAAACGAAACAAATGACACAAGTTGAAATATTCGTTTTAATTATTGGACATCCATAGTGGAATATGATTTACATTAATGAGCCTAAGTATATTAAAAGCATTTTATCCCTCGGCATTCGAAACAATCAAATGATGGTCTTGGCAACGCGGCACGAAGCCGACGGTGGGAGAGCGAGGTAATGTCATTTTAATTACTAATGGATCCCTCGATTGTTCGGCCTTTGATTTTTCTTTTTTGGCAAATCTAATAAGGCGGATAATATTTATCATATACGTTGGGCTCGGGGGGATGATGTGATTAGCCCTGCGGCTCATATTTACTTAGGGAGAGTGGTTATTCACCATGCCAGTCGCTTAAAGCACTGGTTTATTTGAAGATTGAGGTTTCAGAGGGCGATCACGATCTTATATCTCACCGAAGTAGTTACCCTTTTAATATATGGAACATGTTGAACGCAGCCCGCGATGGAAGCACTGATTTATTGCCGCGGTAGCCGTGATCATTGATTAGTATCAGTGGAGGGACCTGTTGATCTGTTTGGAGTCCGCTGAGGGGCCGCGGGTAGGTGTGTTTGGACTGTAGTACCTACAGCGGTGTGAGACCTTTAAACATTTATAAATGACCGAGTCTTAGTGTTCTGTCACTGACTCAGAATTAAAATTGATTCCATGGTAATTATCCATACATTATCTTCCACTTTATCCTATATTAGGGTCGCGGGGGGGTTCCCCATGCCCATCTAGGGGAGAACGTTTCGGGCGCTGGGCAGATAGACCCAGGACAGGGAGACAATCTATCGCTGGGCACTCACTCACTCACTCACACAAACACACTCTATATGGGGCAATTTGGAGAATTCAATTGACTTTGATCCATGTTTTTGGACTGTGGGAGGAAACCGGAGAACCCGGAGGAAACCCACACGGACACGGGGAGAACATGGAAACTCCACCCAGATGGGGATTGGAACCGGGAATCCCTAGTGCTGAGAGGAGAACATGCTAACCACTAAGCCACCCTGCCACCCCTGATTTTATTTTTATTAGAACAGCAACCGTTTTGGGTGGTTGATCATTTGTAGTCTGCTGTACTTACACACAGAGCAATTAGTCCTTTACATTTAACCCATTTGGGTGGTGGATTGTTTCTTGTCAGTTCTGCAGTGACACTGATGTGGTGAGGGGGTTCTAGTGGAGTTTCATTTCTCCACCTCAGTCACACTGCTGGGATAGGAGTCCCGCACTGAGTCTTGGTCCTCACAAGTTTTCGTCCTTAAACTAACAACATAACAGGGAGGTTTTTCTAGCCCCTGCTCTTGCTCTTTGGAGTTTTAAAGGCTTATGAAATTGGAAAGCTGCTTTGTGACAATGTACTATTATTAAAAAACGCTCTATAAATAACTTCCATCCATCCATTATCTTGTTTTATCCTCTATTAGGGTCACGGAGGGGTTCCCCATGCCCATCCAGGGGAGAACATTTCGAGCGCTGGGCAGATACACCCAGTACAACACCCAGGACAGGGCACCAAGCTATTGCTGGACACACACTCACTCACACACACACACACTATATGGGGCAATTTTGAGAATTCAATTGACCTTGCTCCATGTTTTTGGACTGTGGGAGGAAACCGGAGAACCCGGAGGAAACCCACGCGGACATGGGGAGAACATGGAAACTCCACCAGATTGGGATTCGAACCGGGAATCCCTAGCGCTGAGAGGAGAACATGCTAACCACTAATTTGTAACCTCTTGTATACTAAAGCCACAGTGGGTTAATCCTGGTCTGATTAAAAGTAGCGCATTTAATTATCCAGAGTTAGAAATAGTAATGCGATATTTTTTAACGGTGCAATACCACTTAATCCGGTTCGATAATAAAACTGTGTGTCACACATGTTTAAAAAAAAAAAAAAAAAAAAAAAAAAAAAAGGAAATGGATGTCCGGGGGTTCTGAAATCCCCCTTGGTCGGTCTGACTCATGTTAAATATAGATGCATTATGAACCCCGCCCCGTCGCTCTCGTTCTCTGCGGTCGAATGTCATTGGCGAGATGTCTGTATTGCTTTCGAGCCGTGCGTGTAACCAGGTCGGAGGGCCTTCGCTACGACAGATGAGCCTGGCAGGAAATTGGCAGATGGAAGCATCCATTTCACTGCTAATTACCGGGGCAGCCGGCCTCGTCGACTGACAGGGTTCAACTGGGCAATGTAGAGGCTGCCAGCTCCCATCCCACGCGCTTTATAAAACGCTCTTTAATCCCCTTGCACAATATCATTAACTTGTAAGTGGATGAACACAATGGACAAGCAATTTAATTAAGTTCTACCATTGGATGTTGGAAGGAGAGACTAAATGAAATTAATGCACAATATTTTCCCGGCCGGGCCGCCAACCTCGGGAAGGGTCCGGATTGTTGGCAGGTCCTGCGCGGCCTGCCAGTTTTGCCAATTACGCCTTGTTTAGATCCATCCATAACGTTTTCTGCAAAAAGGGGAAATAAAATCAGCGGTTTGCAGATCAATCATACGAGCATGCCGCCGGAGTGTAGTGGGCATCTTAACAAAATGAGAGGAGCACTCTTTCAAACTGCTTTCCATTTCTATTTCTGTTTCTCGCCCTTTCTTACCCTGTCTCTCTTTATCTCTGTCTCCGGCACGCTCTGCTTTTATGCGACTGTCAGTGTCGCTGTGAGAGCTGATTATTCTGAATCAGTGGTGTATCGGACGGCGTTTTTTTGACGTCGACGCACACACACACACACACACTGGTTAACAAGAACATAGGGGTGCTGAAAAAAATCGATTCTTCAAAGGATCGCGATTCCTAGTCCTGGCGATTTGGAATCGATTCAAAATGCCCAAGAATCGATTTTTTTTTAAGAATCGGCATAGTGCTTTCCATGTTCTCGTCATGTTCTCCATGGGTTTTCTCCGCGTTGTCCATTTTTCTTCCATCCATCCATCCATTATCTTCCGCTTTATCCTATATTAGGGTCGTGGGGGGGTTCCCCATGTCCATCCAGGGGAGAAGGTTTCGGGCGCTGGGCAGATACACCCAGGACAGGGCATCAAACTATCGCTGGGCACACACTCACTCACACAAACACACTCAATATGGGGCAATTTGGAGAACTCCATTGACCTTGATCCATGCTTTTGGACTGTGGGAGGAAACCAGAGAACCCGGTGGAAACCCATGTGGACACCCAGATTGGGATTCGAACCGGGAATCCCTAGTGCTGAGAGGAAAACATGCTAACCACTAAGCCACCATGCCGCCCCCATTATTCTCCCACAGTACAAAAATTCTAAATTGCCCCTATCTAAATATATAGTGGGCGGCACGGTGGCTTAGAGGTTAGCACGTCTGCCTCTCAGCACTAGTGATTCCCGGTTCGAATCCCCATCTGGGTGGAGTTTCCATGTTCTCCCCGTGTCCGTGTGGGTTTCCTCCGGGTTCTCCGGTTTCCTCCCACAGTCCAAAAACATGGTTCAAGTCAATTGAGTTCTCCAAATTGCCCCATATAGTGTGTGTATGTGTCTGTGTGTGCCCAGCGATGGATTGGCGCCCTGTCCTGGGTGTATCTGCCCAGCGCCCGAAACGTTCTCCCCTGGATGGGCATGGGGAACCCCCCCCCACCCCCCCGCAACCCTAATAGAGGACGAAGCGGAAGATAATGAATGAATGAATGAATGAATAAATATATAGTGTGTGTGTGTGTGTGTGTGTGTTTGTGTGAGTGAGTGTGTGCCCAGCGATGGCACCCTGTCCTGTGTGTATCTTCCCCTGGATGCCAATTGGGATCCCCCCCCCCCTTCCCCAACCTCCACCCTTAATGGTAGGTCAAGCAAAAGATTTTGAGATGAGTCGAGTCTGCTCTTTCCTTCCATGCCTTTGATTCCGACGATCAAAGCCGGCTGTGTTATGAATCGAAGCCTATCCCGTCAGAGAGTCTGGAGTGAGCAACACTTGTTATTCAGGAGCCAGAGCGAGTCAGCACCTCTCGAGCAGCCCTGCACAAACCTCCAATACTTCACAAACAGGCTGTTTGTCATCCTCAGCAATCACAACACCCTGAGAGAGCAAGACGACGTGGAGAGACAGAGCATCAATAATACGCTGGCTTTTCAGCAGCGAAATACAGATCGAGATGCCCTTGCCTCTCGGCCCCACCCCAGCCCACCCCACCCCCCCATCCTCAGCCATATATGTTTGCCAAACATCACCTCACTCATTGATTGAGTATTCAGAGTATTGAGCCACGCTGTCTATTATTCATCTGCTGCAGCTGGGCCTGACTGGATACACAGACAAAACTCTCATTTAAAGTTCTTCTGTCATTGACGCTGATTTTGCAAGCAGCCCGGATGCAGCGTCGATCCATCAGAGCTGAAGGGGCCCTCGTTTGTGCGCCGGAGTATTCCCTGAGTGACGTGATGGATCAAATGGAGCAGGAGCTCTAGCTTCCTCTCATGTTGGGGCGACTGAACACTTTGGATCATAGCTGCTCATCATGTTAATCGCTGGCTTTTTGTTTAGTATTGGACATTATGCAGATTTAACGACGACAAACGCACAAAATGAATTTAATTTTTTATTTTTACAAGGAAGGTACGATTGCACAGTGGTTATAACATCATCATGTCGTTTTTGAAGATGATGTTATAACACAAATATAATATATATTTAATTTATATATATATATATATATATATATATATATATATATATATATATATATAAAATTATACATATATATAATTATTATATATATATATATGTGTGTGTGTGTGTGTACGTGTATATATATATATATATATATATATATATATATATATATAGATAGATAGATAGATAGATAGATAGGGCGGCACGGTGGTTCAGTGATTAGCATGTTCTCCTCTCAGCACTAGGGATTCCCGGTTCGAATCCCAATCTGGGTGGAGTTTCCATGTTCTCCCCGTGTCCGTGTGGGTTTCCTCCGGGTTCTCCGGTTTCCTCCCACAGTCCAAAAACATGGATCAAGTCAATTGAATTCTCCAAATTGCCCCATATAGAGTTATTATACATATACAATATGCGTACACATTGTACAACATATGTTTGTGTGTGTGCACACACACACGTATGTATACATAGTATATATACCCAGACATTATAATATATACAGTACGTATAATAGTATTTCAATTCATAATAATAAATGTGTTTTTGAATGTTATTTTATTTATTTTTTTTATTTAAATGGGTCGCGACTTAATGACGATGAGAACATGTGGGTTCCGGGGCTGAGACCAGTTGAGAACCCTGCTGTAGACTACACTGTAATCTCTCTCTCTCCTTCGTCTTTGATATAATTTCAGTAGCTGCTGACCTCAGAAGGCCTGATATGGGTTGTGTCAGGGTTCCCATCTCCGCTCTTTCTATTGCACTTTCTGTCTAAGCTCACAGAAGACATGATCCTACATGACTAACAGCTTGACCTCGGTCTTAAGCATCTGCCCCTGGACTCTCACACCCGAGTGTGTATGTACACTCAGGCGACTGACCATGGCCATCGGCAGAACGACTAGATTCGGCCATCGGGGGGGAAACGACTACATTTATGTTTGCTTTATGGCTCATTTTTCAAACCGAATGCAGAAAATCCATGAAAGGTCATGTGATTTCAGCCTCCTGCTGCACACTAAGTGCATAAGAGTTCAGCCCGGAGTATACTGCTGCAGGGACGAGTGCCAGCAGCCAACGAAAACATGTGTCCTATACTCTCACCGGCCACTTTATTAGGTCCAAGTTAAGTTTCTATACTTACTGTCCATTACATCAGCTCCACTGATGTAATGATATGGATGGACTTTGTAGTTCTACATAAGGGTGAGCTGCAATATTCGCTGATTCGTTGATTCGATTCGGAGAACCGTAGTCGACTATGAACCTCATAGTCGAATGTACCATTTTGACCACATGGGGGCGCCTATGGCTGCTGCTAAGCATTAGATTTTACATGAAATGTCTTTGTTTTCGTTCTATATATAGCCTTTTGTCAAATAAAATCATCCTAATTTCTAGAGAAAAAAAAAGAGAAAAAAAAAAAAAAGGTTTTCTTTTGTTAGAAAAACAAGTAAAATATAAAAAATATATATTTTTTAAAAACCACGCTTATAGCGCCATCTTGTGGTGAAATTTTAACTGATTCGACTATCAGTCGACTATAGGGAAAATCTGACAACTCAGATTCAACTATGAAAATCCTTAGTTGAAGACACCCCTAGTTCTACAATTGCATTCTGTAGTCCATCTGTTTCTCTACATACCCTGTTAGTTTGCTTTATACTGTTCTCTAATAATCCGGACCCCTGCTGAGCGGGTATTACTATATTAGGGTGATGGATGATTCTCAGTACTGCAGTGACACCGATGTGGTGCAATTACAGATTTTGACGGTACATTTTTACGATTATTAAAATTATTACATTTTTCGCATGGGCCATGCCGGTGGCTTAGTGGTTGGCACGTTCGCCTCTCCAGGGCATCCAGGTTCGAATCCCAATCTGGGTGGAGTTTTCATGTTCTCCCCGTGTCCGCATGGGTTTCCTCCCACAGGGTTCTCCGGTTTCCTCCCACAGTCCACAGTGTTTTTATCTTGGCGTCGATGGTGTCTTTTCTCCGTTGTGTATGTGTTTTCGGAATCCTATCGGATTGTAAAGTATTACTCAGCAGGACCTCGTAACCCGGTATTGCGCTTCTCCTCCTGATTACTTCCCTGGTTTTGTGGCATCCGACTCGTGCCGAACAAAGGGTTACCCCTCCAAGGGCTGGCTGTAAAACCTGGCTTTTATGGCCCAGTTATTGTCTTTCTGTCTACAATTATTGCGATTACTCACTTCCCCTCGCCGTCCCTTCCCCTGGTCCACCTGGCAGACTTAATAGAGTGCATTTTCCTAATGGAAAATTAAGTAGTGACCGTGACAGCCCGGTTTATAAATATGTAAAATATACTTTTAATTATTTGAAGTGAAGCTGGCAGGTAATCAATATCGCGGGACGTGACAAACATACGCTCGACGCCGCTCATTGTAAAGCGGCGAGTAAAAAGATAAGCACGTCCTGTCAGCACGCTCTGGCTCCGATTAATATTTTGAAGCTGTCATGCCTCTTAGAGAAATGGATTAATTGCAGGTCACTAATATAATGGCTTCAGCCCCTGGCTGTGGGGGGTGGGGGGGTAAGCAAGGCCGTTGGTTTGAACGCCGATGTTAAATAGTTCTTTGAACTCTTGTATGGTATCCTTATGATTCAGGTTGAGCATTTTTTCGCGGTGCGATTCATTGGGATTAATCATGACCCTGTCATTAACAGGGATTATTTCCACAGGGGTATTATGGTATTAGGGCTGTAGAACAAAGAACAGCCCCAAGGTCTTTACACTATGCTAAATAGAATAGCAGCCTTTCTCTGACCTGTTACTGTAAATGACGTTGGATAATAACTGAAGGGGCACATTTTTGAATGGGTTGTTTCAGTCCTTAAATCTGATTGGCTGATTGGATATATAAATACACGCACATATATATATATATATATATATATATATATATATATATATATATATATATATATATATATATATATAGATATATAGATAGATATATATATATATATATATATATATATATATATATATATATATATATATATATATATATAGATAGATAGGTGTGTGTACACATATACACACATATATGTATGTATGTATGTAAATATGTATTTGTGTGTGTGTATATATATATATAGAGAGAGAGAGAGACAGACAGACAGACAGACAGACAGACAGACAGACAGACAGACAGACAGACAGACAGACAGACAGACAGACAGACAGACAGACAGACAGACAGCACGGTGGCTTAGTTTTTAGCACGTTCTCCTCTCAGCGCTAGGGGTTCCCGGTACGAATCCCAATCTGGGTGGAGTCTACATATAGACATACACATATAGAGTGTGTCTGTGTGAGTGAGTGTGTGTTCAGTGATAGATTGGCGTCCTGTCCTGGGTGTATCTGCCCAGCGCCCAAAACATTCTCCCCTGGATGGGCATGGGGAACCCCACAGCAATAAAGCTGAAGATAATGGATGGATATATATACATATTACACATATATACACATATACATATATATATATTTTTTAAATAAATTTTATGCAATTAAATAATTTAATGTGTGACAGTAGCGCAGCATTGCTGGAGGGAGAAGCATGGAGATTCCATGGAATGACAGGAGTGGGATTTGGCGACAAACATCGTATATTGTTTTAATGTATATTTAAAGCAATGTGTGAATAAAGTGCCTTCCTGTCTTTCCATGTAATGTATGAGATGGTACTGCTTTTAAAGGCTGCTCACGTTCATCAGGTGTGTCGATTACTTCTGATTAAAGTCCATCGCCAACAGCTTCGGCTTCCTTCCCAGTGTGGCTACTGGCTTTAAAAAGTGTGAGACAAAAAATAAAAAAACACCAAACAAAACAAAAAAAGTTTCCTCTGTGCACAATAGCACTAATCACTCTCGCCACCAATCAATGATAAGAACCATGTAGAGGTGGAGAGACATCTTGAGCTGCTTCTTGGTGGTTGTACAGAGTGTATAAACCTCAGGAACCAAACGTTTAAGTATGTTAAATGATGAAAGTGGTGTTTGACGCAACGGTATGGATGTGTATAGGACACACACACACACACACACACACACAAGGACTCACATACTTTTGCCTTCATTTTTTTTTTATTATTCGTGTATACTTTCCATATGTTCTCTATGTGCTGTATGTTCTGTATATTCCCTATGTAAAAAAAAATGCTAATTTACATTTATTTCTCTGAATTCATACCTTCAATCCCTAAAACCACAGACCGCCTTAATTATTATGGTCGAAAAGCCCCAACTCTCACTCTCGTCCTCTCGTCCAGCTCCTCGTACGCTGAGCCGCTCTGTATTGTGGAATTGTGGCGGCGTTAAGGTTTACAGGACCATTGAGAGACCAGGTTCTTTGCATTAAGGCCTCGGAGGAAAGATCCCGGCTTTCTGGCTTTATCTGCCGCAGGAGAGTGTGAGGAGAAAGCTGTTCCCAAAAGCAGCTAGTGAACTGTGAACCGGATCAAATCCCTCAGCCCGAGTTTGATTTCCCAGCTCTTTCTTGCCAAGTTTGTTTGGCGAACCTACAGGCGGGAAACTGTCTGATTGTTCAGTAAAATTAAGAATATAATCCTATTGAAGTAAATCTTTGGTCATGCTAAACACTGTCTGCCTCGGCTCGCCGTGAAAGGCTCAGATTACGCTGACAGAATCGGGTCCATCTATAATTTACATGTCATATTTGGGCAGAGTTACATAAAAAAGGAGAACGTCCTGTTCCTTTCTTTTAGTTGGGAACGGTGAGCTGGGGTTCTATAGCTTTATACCATTTACTGAAAGATTAAAAAGCGGGTTACGGCATTTAGAATTGGCTTAGTGGTTAGCACGTTCTCCTCTCAGCACTAGGGATTCCCGGTTCGAATCCCCATCTGGGTGGAGTTTCCATGTTCTCCCCGTGTCCGCGTGGGTTTCCTCCGGGTTCTCCGGTTTCCTCCCACAGTCCAAAAACATGAAGCAAAGTCAACTGAATTCTCCAAATTGCCCCATATAGAGTGTCTCTGTGTGAGTGAGTGTGTGTCCAGCGATGGATTGGCGTCCTGTCCTGGGTGTATCTGCCCAGCGCCCGAGACGTTCTCCCCTGGATGGGCATGGGGAACCCCCCCGCGAACCTAATAGAGGATGAAGAGGAAGATAATGGATGGATGAATATAATTTCTTAGTACAGGGAAATCTATTTGCATGGTGGCTTAGTGGTTAGCACCTCTCAGCACTGGGGATCCAGGTTCAATCCCAGATTTAATTCGAGTTTTCATGTTCTCCCCGTGTCCATGTGGGGTTCCTCAGGGTTCTCCGGTTTCCTCCCACAGTCCAAAGACTTGGATTCAAGTCAATTAAATTCGCTTCTCCGAATTGCCCCTATACAGTATTTAGTGATGAATTGGCACCCTTTGCTGGGTGTATCTGCCCCCCCCCCCCCATCCAGAGGAGAACGCAGATACTCCCAGGACAGGGCGCCAATCTATCGCTGGGCACTCACTCACTCACACAGACACACTCTATATGGGGCAATTTGGAGAATTCAATTGACCTTGATCCATGTTTTTGGACTGTGGGAGGAAACCGGAGAACCGGAGGCAACCCATGCGGACACGGGGAGGACATGGAACCTCCACCCAGTTTTGGATTCGAACCGGGAATCCCTAGCGCTGAGAGGAGAACGTGCCGACCACTAAGCCACCGTGCCGCATGAAATTATATTCATATCATCGTAAACATTATATAAAAATAATATCGTGTGATAATATCGTATGTTGATGTGATGTCACACCCCCACTGACCATCTGTCTGTGTTTCTTTCTCTTCTTTCCCGTGCAGGCACTAGGATGTTGCTATTTCATCCACGAGTCCTTGAAAAGCATCCACCAGTTTGATTTCAAAGGTAAGGATTCGGATTTCTTTGCATGAATCCACCCTCTTTTTTAATCTTTCCTTCTGTCCATCTGTCCATCTGTCCATGTCCCGATCGTATTCCTCAATCACTTGGCCTGATGCCATTAGAGCGGTGTGATCCGCTCTAATGGTTGGGCTCGGGTACCACGGCGCGATGGAGTGAGTAATAAGCCATGGCCATGCTTATTAATATTGGAATTTAATTCATGAGTTTCCATGGCGTGCTAATATTCAGCTCCAGCGATTGGACGGTTAGCGTTGACCTCATCAGCGGCCGAGGTCAGGAGTCGCCGGTCTCTCTGGTCACATTAATTAAAGCTGCTCCTATTACGCCGGTGTCAGCATTAGCCGCCGTCGTCTCAGTGAAGGACGGAGAAGTGCGGGGATAAGGCGAGGCTGGACCCTCGCACGCCGATTCCCTCAATATTTCCTCGGTGCGGAATAAGCAATCTAATCTGGAAATCAGCTGTCAGATCTCATCATGCACTTAGTGGGGGGTGGGGGGGTGGGGGGTTCGGATTGTGGAATGGTATTAACATTGTGATCGATGGCCATATTATGCCTTTTTGAGAATATTGCAGCAATGGAAAGAATTAGAGCTGGACTTTTATGTTCAGTATAACTGGAAACCAGCTTTCATTTCACTGGGATAGGTCTCACCAACAACCATTTACATTACAGGACCAGAAGGCATTAGAAATTAAAGCCATCCATCCGGGGGGTGTTCCCCATGCTCATCCAGGGGAGAACGTTTCGGGCGCTGGGCAGATACACCCAGGACAGGACGCCAATCTATTGCTGGGCACACACTCACTCACACAAACACACTCTACTGTATATGGGGCAATTTGGAGAATTCAATTGACTTGAAACCCACACGGACACGGGGAGAACTTGGGAACTCCATCCAGATTGAGATTCAAATCGGGAATCCCTAGTGCTGAGTGGAGAACATGCTAACCGCTATTATTAATAGTGATTTTGATTTCATTTCTAATGCATTCTGGCTTTGTTTCCTCCCACAGTCCAAAAACATGGATCAAGGTCAATTGAATTCTCCAAATTGCCCCATATAGAGTGTGTCTGTGTGAGTGAGTGCGTGCCCAGCGATAGATTGGCCTGGGTGTCAGTTGTAGATGTAAAAAAAAATTATAAAAATTGATAGGGGGCGGCACGGTGGCTTAGTGGTTGGCACGTTCGCCTCTCAGTGCTAGGGATTCTCGGTTTGAATCCCCATCTGGGTGGAGTTTCCATGTTCTCCCCGTGTCCGTGGGGGTTTCCTCCGGGTTCTCCGGTTTCCTCCCACAGTCCAAAAACATGGCTCAAGTCAATTGAGTTCTCCAAATTGCCCCATATAGAGTGTGTCTGTGTGAGTGAGTGTGTGCCCAGTGATAGATTGGCGTCCTGTCCTGGGTGTATCTGCCCAGCGCCCAAAACGTTCTCCCCTGGATGGGCATGGGGAATACCCCCCCCCCCCCGCAACCCTAGTACAGGATAAAGCAGAAGATAATGGATGGATGAATAACTGGAAACCAACTTTCATTTAACTGGGATAGGTCTAACAAACAACCATTTACATTATGTGGCCAGAATGCATTAGAGATTATAATTATGGTGGGTGACACGGTGGCGTAGTGGTTAACATGTTTGCCTCTCAGCGCTGGGGTCCAGCACCCAACAACCCCCCCCCACCACACAACACCCCCCCCACCACCACCACACAACCCTAGAATAGGATGGATTATTATAGTGAGTGGCATGGTTAGTGGTTAGCACGCCGCCTCTCAATGCTGGGGATTCCCAGTTCGAATCCCCATCTGGGTGGAGTTTCCATGTTCCCCCCATGTCCGCGTGGGATTCCTCCGGGTTCTCCGGTTTCCTCCCACAGTCCAAAAACATGGATCAAGCTGAATCGAATGCTCCAAATTGCCCCATATACTGTAGAGTGTCTGTGTGAATGAGTGTGTACCCAAAGATTGATTGGCGCCCTGTCCTGGGTGTATCTGCCCAGCGCCCGAAACGTTCTCCCCTGGATGGGCATGGGGAACCCCCCCATGACCTTAGTAGAGGATAACGTGGAAGAAAATGGATGAATGAATGAATGAATGAATAAATGAAATTCTCTTTGCATTAGAGTCAAAAATTGTGCTGTAATGTTAAAATAGAAAAACTGCAATTGCTTTACTTTCTTGGTTGTCCACTTTCCTCCCACATTCCAAAAACATGGATACAAGGTGAATTGGCTGCTTTAAATTGCCCCTCTCTCGTATAGTTTGTGGCTGTGTGCCCAGCGATAGATTGACACCCTGTCCTGGGAATATTTTAAATATTCTCCCCTGGATGAGCACGGGAAACTGCACCCTCCATCCCATCCACCACCCCCACCCCCACCCTAGACCCTTGTAGAGGATTAAGTAGTCCAGATAATAAGATGAGATAATGTCATGAGATGTTTCCTCATGGTAACAGGGTGCCTGTAAGTGAAAGGAGCCTTGTATGGTTTGTCACCAGTAGGTGGAGCAGTTGACCAAAAATGGCATGATCCTCTCTGTTTAGATTTGCAATGAGAACTTATAATAAATATAATAAATATAATATAATAAAATATAATAAAAAAATAAATAAAATAATAATAATAAAATAAATTAATTAATAAAAAATATATATATATATATACGCTGCATCTCAATGCTGGGAATTCCCGGTTCGAATCCTCATCTGGGTGGAGTTTCCATGTTCCCCCCGTGTCTGCGTGGGTTTCCTCCGGGTTCTCCGGTTTCCTCCCACAGTCCAAAAACATGGATCAAGTTAATTGAATTCTCAAAAATTGCCCCATATAGAGTGTGTCTGTGTGAGTGAGTGTGTGCCCAACGATGGATTGGCGTCCTGTCCTGGGTGTATCTGCCCAGCGTCCGAGACGTTCTCCCATCCAGGGGGAACCCCACCGCGACCCTAATAGAGGATGCATATATGTAAAGATATATATATATATATATATATATATATATATATATATATATATATATATATATATTTTTTTTTTTTTTTTTTTTTTTTTTTATTAATTTATTTTTAAATAATTATAATCCCTGCTTTTTTAATTCAGCCAAGAAATTCAAAAAGGTGGTCGGCAAGGAGATCTACTCAGACACTCTGGAGAGCACATCCATGATGGAGAAAAAGAAGTTTCCTAAAGACTACTTCCCGGAGGTTGGTGTGTCTTTCTCCCTCTACCTGTAATTCACTTGCAGACACATCCCCGTTCTCACTGTGATCCTTTTTTATGTCTCTCTTCATCTGTTCAATAATCTCCAGATTATCGAACACATTTTAATAGCTGCAGCTCAGTAGTGGGATATACGAGGAGCATCATCATCTGTTTATGCTCAGTGTCAGGATTCCACTCCATGAGGCATTTAGAGGATTTAAGCTTAATCTGTATTCTGTAAAGCTCCGATCTCTCTCCTGATCTGTCATAATTCTGCAGTCATTACTGTTTTAGTGGATGTGTTATAAAGAAATGTCACTGGCTTTTATTGCAACGACCCCCGTATAATTTAACACATTTTTTTTTTTTTTTTTACATATAATATTTTTAACATTAGGGTTTTACTTTTACATTTAGTCATTTAGCCGACGCTTTTATCCAAAGCAACAACAAATGAGAACATTACAAGTCAGTAGTTAAGGAAGAACCAGCGATCCTAACATTCATACATTCATTCATTCATTATCTTCCGCTTTATCCTCTATTAGGGTCGCGGAGGGGGGGGGACACGGGGAGAACATGGAAACTCCACCCAGATTGGGATTCGAACCGGGAATCCCTAGTGCTGAGAGGCGAAGGTGCTAACCACTAAGCCACCGTGCCACCCCCTATCAATTTTTATTATTATTTTTTACATCTACATCTGATTCAGAACTCTGCAGCCCGACTCGTGTTCAACCACCCAAGTGAACTCACGTGACTCCACCTCTCCTCTCTCTCCATTGGCTCCCTGTAGCTGCTGCATTCAGTACAAGACACTGACTCTGATCTACAGGACCATCTCTGGATCTGCCCCCTCCTACCTTCGCTCTATATTTTCAAAATACACTCCGACTCGTTCACTTCGCTCCAGTGATGATCGCCGCCTGGTGGTTCCACCTCACCGAGGAGCTAATTCTCACTCCGTGGCGTTCACCACTGCAACATGGTGGAACCATCTACCCAACTCTGTCCTTAAGACAGAATCACTAAACAGTTTTAAGAAACTACAGGAGACGCATCTCTTTAACAAATACCTGTTGTAAAAGGGGGGGGGGGGTGCAGCATCAAATAACAATCAGGTTTGATGATTTTACAGTGTAGTTGGTTTTCTTCATAACTACTGACTTGTGATGTTCTCATTTGTAAGTCGCTTTGGATCTAATGTAATGTACATCAGATGTTTTCAGGTCTTTCCTACACATGTCCCTTTCCCAAACACCTGATGTTAAAAAAAAAGGTTTTAAAATGTGTTTCATAAAGAGTTCATCTTAAAATTCGTTGAAGAAATTTTTTAACGGGGCGGCACGGTGGCTTAGTGGTTAGCATGTTCTCCTCTCAGCGCTAGGGATTCCCGGTTCGAATCCCCATCTGGGTGGAGTTTCCATGTTCTCCCCGTGTCCGCGTGGGTTTCCTCCGGGTTCTCTGGTTTCCTCCCACAGTCCAAAAACATGGATCAAGTCAATTGAGATCTCCAAATTGCCCCATATAGAGTGTGTTTGAGTGAGTGAGTGTGTGTCCAGTGATAGATTGGCGCCCTGTCCTGGGTGTATCTGCCCAGCGCCCGAGATGTTCTCCCCTGGATGGGCAAGGGGAACCCCACCGCGACCCTAATAGAGGATAAAGCGGGTGATTATGAATGAATGAATGAATGAAATTATTTAACTATAACAATTACTCTGTGTCCAACAAGTACATTTTATTATGTATATATTTTAACAACTTCAAAAATAGTTTTAATGAAGTTTCCTCTAGTTGACCTGAGTCTAAGCCTTGGGATTACCATCAGGTCGACCTCGGCTGAATGAAGAGCTCCGGTTTGGCTCCTCTGCTTTGGGAGATCACTGTGACACGG
>JAFMOC010000259.1:250000-270000 GCA_019802505.1 Corydoras sp. C115
CTTATGAAAGATGAATTAATTTCACTAATGCTCTAATGCAGGCCTGTGGTGAGGTGGCTCGGCTGGTGATAACCCGGGCTTCGTCCCCGCTCGCCGTTCGCTGATTTATGCCCTCTTTTAGTAGATGAAACCAGCCAGATTTGCCATCCATCTGCTACTCTAAAAGAATCCTATTAACGGTGAATCCAGGGCAAGACGTAGCACCGGTCCGACTGCGCTCATGTTTCCCTGGTTCTGGATGAGGAACCCCATCCCGCTAGGGGGCGGGGTCAACGATGAGTCATTTGAGAGGGTGATGGCAAACAAACTACTGAATCCTGAGTTGTTTTCTTCTGTATGTGTGGGAAATTCCGCCCTCTAGCGTACACTCCCAACAGTCTATTTTTCCACCTTTTAAATAGCAACGCTGCGTGTGAATATATCTCCCCGATGGGCGTGGCCGTCTCAAAATGAGGCGTGTTCAGGTACATATCTGGTGTATCGCTTTAAACCCAGGTGCACCGCCGACTGAAAACAACCTCTCCAGACGTGGACAGTCAGACGTGGGTCTCTATCTGGTTAGTTGGTGGATCATCAACACAGACGCGTGTCCAACGCCACGGAACGCTGAGACCGACGGAACGCTATTAAATCTGACTGCATTTGTACAGAGAACACAGATCCATAGAACACTATACTGTGGGTTCTCCATTCACACTCACATGGAGAACCTCATGGAGCAGTGCATTGAGTCCAGGTAGCTGCACCGTAATAATTGCAACCCGCCAAAGTTAGAGCGCCATCTGGCTCTTAAAGGGAACCGCAAGTTCTCCGCTTTTCTCCTACAGTCCAAAAACATGGATTCAAGGCAAATTGGCTGCTCTAACACCCAGGACAGGGCGCCAATCTATCGCTGGGCACACACTCACTCACACAGACACACTCTATATGGGGCAATTTGGAGAATTCAATAGACTTGATCCATGTTTTTGGACTGGGGGAGGAAACCGGAGAACCCAGAGGAAACCCACGTGGACATGGGGAGAACATGGAAACTCCACCCAGATGGGGATTCGAACCGGGAATCCCTAGTGCTGAGAGGAGAACATGCTAACCACTAAGCCACCATGCTGCCCCGTGTGTATATATATATATATTCTTAAATAATTTTTTTATAAACTGTATATACATATATTTATATATTATATTCTTATATTCATAGTTATATGTATATTCTATATTCTATATATTCATAGTTGTATATTGCACAATTATATTGCACATATCTATATACTGGGCGGCCCGTGTCTGCATGGGTTTCCTCCGGGTTCTCCGGTTTCCTCCCACAGTCCAAAAACATGGATCAAGTCAATTGAATTCTCAAAATTGCCCCATATAGAGTGTGTTTGTGTGAGTGAGTGTGTGCCCAGCGATGGATTGGTGCCTTGTCCTGGGTCTATCTGCCCAGCGCCTGAGACGTTCTCCCCTGGATGGGCATGGGGAACCCCCCCCCCGCGACCCTAATAGAGGATAAAGCGGGAGATAATGAATGAATGAATGAATGAATATCTATATACTGTATTTTTATCTCATTTTCTTCTTTAAAATTTAAAATTTAATCGGGGTCTGTGACCCATAATTTCGTTTTGGTCTCATGTACCTCACGTGTTATTAATGATAATAAAATTTTCTTGAATCTTGAATACAACGAATAATTTCCCGGAATGTCTCTATTGATATCAGGGGAGACGTATAGTTGTTTTGGTCTTACCTTCCCCTGTGTCCTTCCCCTACGTCCTCCTGGGGGTTTCTCTTAGTGCCGTGCAATGACCCTGGATCCCCTTCAGGAGGCCTTGCGGGTCCTGTGTAAATGACTTCCCCTCCCGGTATGCAAAACGCACTGAGACGTGAGTTATGGCTCTAAGTGGTGGCCATGCGAGGGGACGATATTAATTGAAAAGCCGAGTCACAAGGCACAGAACAAAATGCCGCGAGCATTGTTTGTGAAAGGTCGAGCTGATGGATTTGGCGCTTTGTCATCTCTCAGGCTTGCCCCAATCCTTTTAAGTCATGTTGCCGTGCTGTCATTTGTTACCTTTGCTTTTATTTATTTATGGGAAAGTCAGACGCTGAGCTGAGTTCTGTTCGAGGTTCTTTGCTTTCCTTTTATAAAGCAGGTAACAAAGATTTATAGGACTTTGAGAGGACATTGTAGAAGCAGCTGAACCTAACCTTAACCTCTTAACAGCTTCCACACAGAGCAGCAACAAATTCTCAAATGCAATACATTTGTAAAAGATTAGGATTTATTTGGACGCAAACTTGTTTAAGAAGATCTACGGGACTAAGGAACAGTACAGTGTCTCATTTCCACGTCCTGTAAACATGGACTTTGTAGTTCTCCAATTCCAGACGGTAGTCCATCTGTGTGTGTCCTACAGTACAGACTGTGTACTCTGTTCTCTAATGCTCAGAACCCCAATAGTACCACCACAGAGCAGGGGTTATTTGGTGGGTGTATTATTACTATCCCAGCAGTGTGACTGAGGTGGAGGTGGTGAATCCATCACCCAAATGATACCTGTTCTGTGATGCCCCTGACCAACAGAGAACAGAGAACCAACAGGGGACTAACAACAACAAAGAACACAGATGTTCTACAGTCTGGAATTGTAGAACTACAAACTCCATCTATATGATAAGTGGAGGAAATAGAGAATGGAGCAAGAAGTGGGCGTGTCCAAACTTTTAGCTTTTAGTACTAAAAGTTGTTACAAAACTGGTGTTATAATTAAATTCTCCAAATTGCCCCATATAGAGTGTGTCTGTGTGTGTGTGTGATTGAGTGTGAGCCCAGTGATAGATTGGTGCCCTGATTGTTGCCTGGTGTATCTGCCCTGTTCCTGAAACGTTCTCCCATGGACGGGCATGGGGAACCCCCCCCCCCCCATGACCCTAATAGAGGATAAAGCAGAGGATAATGGATGGATGTAAGGGTGGCAAGGGTGGCTTTGTGGTTTCGAATCCCAATCTGGGTGGAGTTTCCATGTTCTCCCCATGTCTGCATGGGTTTCCTCCGGGTTCTCCGGTTTCCCACACAGTCCAAAAACATGGATCAAGTCAATTGAGTTCTCCAAATTGCCCCATATAGAGTGTGTCTGTGTAAGTGAGTGTGTGCCCAGCGATGGATTGTCGCCCTGTCCTGGGTATGTCTTCTCAGCGCCCGAAACGTTCTCCCCTGCATAGGCATGGGGAACCCCCCCGCGACCCTAGTCCAGGATAAAGTGGAAGATAATGGATGGATGGATGGATGAAAAACATTAAGGTCAAAATGACCAGATTGTCACTCACACAAACACATCAACAAGATTCTGGAATCCTTTTCCAGGTTCCTTAAAGATACCGAGCCAGACAATTTTCTACGTTCTTCCAGGGTCAGGAACCATCACAGGTCTTTGTGACCCAGACAAAATAATAAAACTTGAATACATTGGATTGAAAGATGCGTTTTCCTTTTCTAGCTCTCCATCCGTCTTTGTAAAGTCGGTCTTGGCTGAAGCTTCGATTTGGGAGGAATGGGAACCCCATCGTCTTCACCCCTCCACCTCCTGGATGTGTTTTTCACTCTGTCTGTTTCTGTTTAAAGAGAACGAATGGACCAAATGATAATGAGTGAGGTCGCTGTGGTGCGTATCAATCACCAGTTGGGAGTAATAGATATTACTCATGGTGCACTTTGTACCATATATATTTCCTCCTCAGCCCTTCGATGCTCGCTTTGTTATTTACGCGCTTTCTCAAGCACAGCATCACAAAGGTCAGCGCCGACGAGGGTTCTGGCTTTCGATAGCGATTGAGTCATCAAATGAGGGCCAACTATGAGATTATGGACTGGACCGTTCACTCCCTTAGAGCAATCGGCCTGTTTCCACATGACTACTTTTCCCAGCTGTCCCCTGTTTGGGGCGGTTCTGCACGAGCCGCCAGTGGCAGTGACCTCTTGTGGACAACCGTTCATCATTGTCAGTGGTCGGGAGCAATCAGAGGAGACGATTTCACCTCCAACCCACTGACCTTTCAATCCCACATCTGATGCCCCTGATACAGGGGAGAAAGAGTACGAGGGGTCCGAGCCGAGGGAGGGACGTGAAGCTTTTTATATTTATTGGTTGGAAAACGGCGGCACGGTGGCTTAGTGGTTAGCATGTTCGCCTCTCAGCGCTAGGGATTCCCGGTTCGAATCCCAATCTGGGTGGAGTTTCCATGTTCTCCCCGTGAATAATTGGGGTTAGGTGCCTTCCCCTGTCCTAGCACTTGGTGGGACCGGGGATCGAACTGGGGACCTTCAGGATGCAAAGCAGGTTCCTTAACCACAAGGGAGCAGTTAGGGTTAGGTGCCTTGCCCAAGGGCACTTCAGCCATAGTACTTAGTGGAAACCAGTAAAACACACACATACACCCACTGAGTGAATTGGATCAATGGGAGTTAGGTGTCTTGTCCAAGGGCACTTCAACCAAAGTACTTAAGATCATTAGGCTGGTTCCTTAACCACAAGCCTACTATTCAAAACCATTTTGAACCTGTATGTGTAGTGCTGGACCTGGGAGGGGCTTTCCCCTCACTGTTTCTGGGAAGCAATTAGGGTTGGGTGCCTTGGCCAAGGGCACTTCAGCAATAGTACTTGGTGGGAACCGGTGAAACACACAAATTACATTTGGTCATTTAGCAGACACTTTTATCAAAAGTGACTTACAAGGTGAGCCCAGGGTTAATAGTAACATCCCTGGAGCAATGAGGGTTAAGGGACTTACTCAAGGACCCATAGTGGTAACTTCAGTTGACCTGGGATTTGAACCCCCAACCTTCAAATTGATGCCCTAACCACTGAGCTACCGCGCCCTGAGCTACACACACACTAAGTGGAGTGGTGGGCAGCCCTGTATACAACACCCAGCAAGCAACTGGAGTTAGGTGTCTTGCCCAAGGGCACTTCAACAGAGTACTTGGTGGGACCGGGACTCGAACCAGGGACCTTCAGATCATTAGGCCGGTTCGAGACCCGTGCTGGTGCTGGACCTTGAAAGGGCCTTCCCTTCACTGTTCCTGGGGAGCAGTTAGGGTTGGGTGCCTTGCCTAAGGGCACTTCAGCCATAGTACTTACTGGAAACTGGTAAAATACACACGGGGGGGCAGCCCTGTATAAGGCGCCCAGGGAGCAATTGGAGTTAGGTTCCTTGCCCAACGGCACTTCAGCCAGAGTACTCAGTGGGACCGGAAATCGAACCAGGGACCTTCAGGTCATTAGGCCCACAAGTCCACTTTTCCACACCATATTTAACCTGTATGTGTAGTACTGGACCTTGAAATGGCCTTCCCCTCACTATTCCTGGTGAGCAGTTAGGGTTAGGTGCCTTGCCCAAGGGCACTTCAGCCATAGTACTTAGTGGAAACTGGTAACACACACATATACACACGGGGGACAGACCTGTATAAGGCATACGGGTAGCAATTGGAGTTAGGTGTCTTGCCCAAGGGCACTTCAACCAAAGTACTCATTGGGACCGGGCATCGAACCAGGGACCTTCAGGTCATTAGGCCCACAAGTCCACTTTTCCACACCATATTTAACCTGTATGTGTAGTACTGGACCTTCCCCACACTGTTCCTGGGGAGCAGTAAGGGTTAGGTGCCTTGCCCAAGGGCACTTCAGCCATAGTACTTAGTGGAAACTGGTAAAACACACACATACACACGGTGGGCAGCCCTGTATAAGGCGTCCGGGGAGCAATTGGAGTTAGGTGCCTTGCCCAAGGGTACTTCAGCCATAATACTTAGTGAGAACCAGTGAAACACACACACACTGAGTGACCTGAGTGGGCAGCCCTGTATACAGCAACTGGAGTTAGGTGCCTTGCCCAAGGGCACTTCAACCAGACTACTCAGTGGGACCAGAAATCGAACCAGGGACCTTCAGGTCATTAAGCTTCTCCAACCAAAAGCCCACAACTGCCCCTTTGATGCCTCTTTAGCATCCTCACACCTCAAACCACGTGCACCGGGGTTGGAGGTAAAGCCCCCGGACACCACTGGCTTTCTTCAGAAATTAATTCTATATGTTTAATGTCGATTCATTTGCAGACCCCTGGTTTCCCGTATGATGATGATGTCGTGTTGATCGTCCTCTGTATCATTTAGTTTGCTACCAAAATGTGCCGGGCCGTCTGTGGAGCTTTCCTGCCGCTTGTGTTATTGGGATCATACACCCCACTCTTCTATCACTTATGGATTAATTCAACTATGCTAATGTAATTCAGCTCCCTACAGTTAATCATGTCCTAATGTGCTCTGAAAGATGTGAGGCCCAATTAAATGCCTCTCATGCTTTTAATTTGCTTCAAGGCCCTTTAAATAAAATTAGTCAATTTGTAATTATGTGACCCGGACTGTAATTAGTTTATTCACGGCAGCAGTTAACTCCCCATTAGGAGCTCAGGCAGAGGGTGCACAAGGGCCTCATCATTTATTTGTCTAAGTACTGGAGATGAGGATACTCGCAGCATCAATTTGTCTCTCGTTTAATAACGTGCTGTGTGGTAAACCGCCCTAATGCACTAATATATCTTTGTGGATGCTGTGGGACGGAGGGATGGAGTCAGTCAGGATTTTAGGTTTGGGCAGTCACTGGGAGTGTGTGTGTGTGTGTGTGTGTGTGTGTGTATACTATACAAATCCACATGTTGCTTTGATCACCACCACATTCAACATACTTACAGTATAGGAGGGCGGCACGGCGGTTTAATGATCAGCATGTTCTCCTCTCAGCACTAGGGATTCCCGGTTCCAATCCCAATCTGGGTGGAGTTTCCATGTTCTCCCCGTGTCCGTGTGAGTTTCCTCCGGGTTCTCTGGTTTCCTCCCACAGTCCAAAAACATGGCTCAAGGTCAATTAATTTCTCCAAATTGCCCCATATAGAGTGTGTCTGTGTGAGTGAGTGTGTGCCCAGCGATAGATTGACAGATCATAGTTGTAAGTCACTTTGAATAAACGATATAATATCATATGTTGTTATTTGTATTATAAAGGAATATGAAGTTCAAGTAATTCATTTATAGAGCGCTTTTTACAATAGTACATCGTCACAAAGCAGCTTTACAGAGTTATAAGCCTTTAAACCCCCAAAGAGCAAGCCGAAGAGACAGTGGCAAGACAAAACTCCCTGTTATGTTGATATTTTAAGGAAGAAACCTTGTGAGGACCAAGACTCAGTGGGGGACTCGTACTCCTCGAGCGAGGGGGGCAGCATCAACAGTGTAGGACAGCCATGTACAGATTGTGTGGTGATCATCTGACCTGTATTTAACAATTGAAAAACTATATTATAACTATATAAGGCCATTAAGGGGTCCTGCAGGACCGCCAGTCCAATTCATATCCAGGTTCCATCAGTAATCGTCGTAGCCGCAGTGCTTCGGCAGAGCCATGGATGAAGAAGATATGAATTAAAAAATATGATTTTGAAGGTACATATTATTGAAATTATAATAATGTTTGTATTGATTTTTTTTACAGTCTAAATGGTCCAGAAAAGGCTTCATCAGAACCCGCTGGGCTCTGGGTGATTGGTAAGTCCACGTTCTTTATCCACAAACGCTCCCTGTTTTATTGTCCTGTGCAGCCAGGTTAGAAGTCTAAGGACTCACACGTCTATGTTGATGATTCAGCACTTATCGAGATAGCAACTGACGTCTGGAGAGGTTGTTTTCAGTCGGTGGGGCACTTGGTCGCCGTCGCCGAGGTAGCAATACGCCAGAAATGTACCTGAACACGCCTCATTTCGAGTCGGCCACGCCCATCGGGGAGCTATATTCACACGCAGCGTTGCTATTTAAACCATGCAGAAGGATATTATATTAGATATTAATGAGCATCGCGACGTGCCTTGTGCAGGTTAAGGCACATTGGGTCCATTTTTGGATTCAATGAAGAAAGTCTTTATATAAGTGACTATTATTTTAGTATTAGTTTATTTTATTTTACTAATTATTTAAAGTGAATTGGGGTGGCACGGTGGTTTAGTGGTTTAGCATGTTCTCCTCTCAGCACTAGGGATTACAAGTTCAAATCTTAATCTGGGTGGAGTTTCCATGTTCTCCTCGTGTCCACGTGGGTTTTCTCCGGGTTCTCTGGTTTCCTCCCACAGTCCAAAAACATGGATCAAGGTCAATTGAATTCTCCAAATTGTCCCATGTAGAGTGTGTTTGTGTGTATGTATATATATATATATATATATATATATATATATATATATATATATATATATATATATATATATATATATATATATATATATAGGGGCAATTTAGAGCCATCACTTCACTTTAAATCTAAATTTTGACTGTGAACCCAGAGGAAACCCAGAGGAAACCCAGGCAGAACATAGAAACTCCACCCAGATTGGGATTCGAACCTGGATCTCCAACACTGAGATTCAAACATGCTAACCACTACACCACCATGCTGCCCATCTCATCTCATTGGGCGCCAATCCATTACAGGGCACACACGCAAAAAGATGCACACACACTATATAGGGGCAATTTAGAGCAGTCACTCTACATTAAACCTATGTTTTTGGACTGTGGGAGGAAACCGGAGAACCCGGAGGAAACCCACACGGCCACGGGGAGAACATGGAAACTCCATCCAGATTGGGATTCGAACCTGGGATCTCCAACTCTGAGAGGCAGACGTGCTAACCACTACACCACTGTGCCACCCATCTCATCTCAGCCCAGAAAGATGCACACACACTATATAGGGGCAATTTAGAGTACCACTACACTACACCACTGTCCCACCCATCTTATCTCATAGGGCGCCAATCCATTACAGGGCCCACACTCAAAAAGATGCACACACGCTATATAGGGGCAATTTAGAGCAGTCACTCTACTTTAAATGTAGGTTTTTGGACTGTGGGAGAAAACCGGAGAACCTGGAGGAAACCCACACGGCCACGGGGAGAACATGGAAACTCCACCCAGATTGGGATTGGAACCTGGGATCTCCAACTCTGAGAGGCAAATGTGTTAACCACTACCCCACCGTTTCGCCTTTTAATAGAAATGGAGGTAATTCGATCCAGCGCTCTCTGACCTTCCACACAGCATGATCCCTCGGTGTAACAGAAGCCGAACGTCCTGAGCGCGCCCGCGTCCGCATGACGGCATGTCGCTACATGCGCAGGCCTCTAATCTCTTTAACCTGACATGTGTAGAACGCTATAGATGCTTTCACGGCGGCTCTGCGGCTAAGCCTGTTATACCGCTGTCACCATTTCATTCCGGCGCACTTTCTCCATCCCCCTCATGTCATCCCTCTCCCTGGACCGCGGCCGCGGCCCTGTCTGGCATCATCCCTCTAAACCAATCCCGTGTTTCAACCCTTTTGTCCTGTTGTATTTCCTCCATTAGATTACCCAACTGCCCCCCCCCGCCCCCCCGCCCATCTCCCCGTGGAGCAAACCTTTAAGATCCAGCACGCACAGGTGCAATTGCATCTAATGTTTTCTGTCATCTGTCAGATGGAGCTGCTTGACTAACGTGATTAAGCCTAATCCAATCTGGGCGCTCTTCTGCAGCCCGTTGGCCCACACACACACACACACACACACACACACACACACACACACACACACACACACAAGCCAATCGCCGGGCTAACAGGGCAAGTTAAAGTGTATATACAGAAACTAAAGAGTGTGTAGTAGACACATAAGTTTGTGTGTTAGTTATTAAGTACCCTGGCACTCTTGCTCACAGTGACAGTAAGCTACAGCTTGACTGGGGGGTGGGGGGGTGGGTTCTGGGGGGGTTCTTCATTCCCATCCAAAGGAGAACCTTTCAGGTGCTGGGCAGATAAACCCAGGAAACGGTGGCAATCTATCACAACGACTCACGCACACACAATTTAGATAGGGGCAATTTGGAGCAGGGGGTGGCATGGAGTTTTCATGTTCTCGCCATGTCCGGATGGGTGTTCTCCAGTTTCCGGTTTCACAGCGCAAAAAACATGGATTCAAGGTCAATTGAATGCTCTAAATTGCCCCATATAGAGTGTGTATGCATGCCCCCCCTTTATTATTAATATTTATTGCGAGAGGGCGGCACGGTGGCTTAGTGGTTAGCACGTTCTCCTCTCAGCGCTAGGGATTCCCGATTCGAATCCCAATCTGGGTGGAGTTTCCATGTTCTCCCCGTGTCCGCAGGGGTTTCCTCCGGGTTCCCCGGTTTCCTCCCACAGTCCAAAAACGTGGATCAAGGTCAAATGAATTCTCCAAATTGCCCCAAATAGAGTGTGTCTGTGTGAGTGAGTGTGTGCCCAGGGTTAGATTGGCACCCTGTCCTGGGTGTATCTGCCCAGCGCCCGAGACGTTCTGCCCTGGATGGGCATGGGGAACCCCCCAGCGACCCTAGTAGAGGATAAAGCGGAAGATAATGGATGGATGGATTTATTGTGAGGAATTAGTAACCCAAGCGTGATCTGTCTCTTCAGATATGTTTTTTTATTAATATTGTCATTACTTTGTTACTTTTTTTAAAAGTTTTGTATCAAAACGTTTTGTATTCCTCATGTTACTCAGGACTTTCAATACTCTCAGAATCAAACCTTTGGTAACCGTGAGACAAACACTGCCATCTGATGAGCTAGTGGGAAATAGTTTGTTGCTAATGCACAACGAAGTCCTGCAGTGTTACATCTGAGTAAAAAAAGGGTCATGAAATACGGATGTGTAGTAATTAAGTAATTAAAATTTAGCTGTTGCAAATCTGTAACGCCTGCCTGGAGAGGGTTAAGACTCGTTCTCTCTCTTTCACAGTTCCTTCGACCTGGTGAACATTCATCTGTTCCATGATGCCTCCAACCTGGTTGCCTGGGAGAACAGTCCCTCTGTCTACTCGGGAACACGACAGAAAGCTCTGGGTTATGCGCTGGACTGGTAAGGGCGGTGCAGAGGTGTGTGTGTGTGTGTGTGTGTGTGTGTGTGTGTGTGTGTGTGTGTGTGTGAGTGTGTGTGTGTGTGTGTGTGTGTGTGTGTTCATAGTTAGGGTTAAGGCCATGATTACTGGGACTATGATGATGATGATGATGATGATGATGATGATGATGATTCTTATGCTCAGACTATAAAGGAGATTTGGGAAAGTCTTCATGAAATGTAAAGTTGTCAATGGGTGTGTGTGTGTGTGTGTGTGTGTGTGTGTGTGTGTGTGTGTGTGTGTGTGTGTGTGTGTGTGTGTGTGTGTGTGTGTAATTGTGTGCGCTTGTGTTTATGCAAGTGCATGTGAATATGATAAATGTATATGATTGTGATTGTGTGTGTATATATATATGGCTTAGGTGGCTTAGACTATGGCACGGTGGCAAGCTTGGTTAGCATGTTCTCCTCTCAGCACTAGGGATTCCCGGGACGAATCCCCATCTGGGTGGAGTTTCCATGTTCTCCCCGTGTCTGCGTGGGTTTCCTCCGGGTTCTCCGGTTTCCTCCCACAGTCCAAAAACATGGATCAAATCAATTGAATTCTCAAAATTGCCCCATATAGAGTGTGTCTGTGTGATTGAGTGTGTGCCCAGTGATGGATTGGCACCCTGTCCTGGGTGTATCTGCCCAGCGCCCGAAACATTCTCCCCTGGATGGGCATGGGGAACCCCATCGCGACCCTAATAGAGGATAAAGCAGAAGATAATGGATGAATGAATGAATATATATATGTGTGTGTATATATATATGTGTGTGTGTGTGTGTGTGTGTGTACCTGTGTGTGTGTATACATACTAGGTGTTCATATACTGTATAAAATATATGTACACACTCTCTCTTTACTTCTTTCTCTCTCTCTCTCTCTGTCTCTCTCTCTCTCTCTCTCTCTCTCTCTCTCTCTCTCACTCTTTTGAAACTGTTCTATAGAATCTGAATGCACACGCCGACTGCTGTAGCCACAAATCCACTTTGAATAACTGCATGCATATACTTAATATATGTTAGCGTGTCATCCTGACACTCTGAGTTACGACCTCCTTTTATGTTTCAAAGGTCGTATTTTTTCACGCCTCCTTGATTCCACATCTGATGAAAGAATGGAGTAGATTTAATGACGACCAAGTCGAGGTGTTTTAGCAATATTGCACCTTTTACAGTTTTTATTAAGTCATATAGTTCTGGATTTATGGATCTAACAGAGTTGCTTACATCGAGGCTTTAGATCATATTTGTGCTTTTTTTCATGTTTTAGTAGTTGATTTATTTTTAAAAGTCTGCTCATAAATACTAAACCATAATTGAAATCATTTCCGAGCAAATGCGGCAGTGTTGCACATCGCATGCCACAACCACAGTAAAAAAAACATACAGTAGCAGTCAGAAGTTTGGCCACGCTCCCTTTCTGCTCCCCTTATTGTCCATGTTCTCAGTTCCACGTCCTGTAAAGATGGACTTTGTAGTTCTCCAATTCCATTCTGTAGTCCATCTGTGTGTGTTCTACACTACATACTGTGTACTCTGTTCTCTAATGCTCAGAACCCCAATAGTACCACCACAGAGCAGGGGTTATTTGGTGGGGGCATTATTCCTATCCCAGCAGTGTGACTGAGGTGGAGAAATGAAACTACAGCAGCACTGCTGCACTGAAACCCCCTCTCAGCGCTGGGGATACAGGTTCGAATCCCAATCTGGATGGAGTTTCCATGTTCTCCCCGTGTCCAGGTGGGTTTCTTCCACAGTCCTAAAACATGGATTCAAGGTGAATTGGCTGCTCTAAATTGCTCCTCTATCTAAGTTGCCCCATTATAGTGTATGTGTGTGTGTGTGTGTGTGTGTGTGCCCAGCAAGAGATTTGCACCCTCTCCTGGGGGTATCTGCCTAGCACCCGGAACATTTTTCTTTGGATGGGCATGGGGAACCCCCATACCCCCCATACCCCCACCCCCCGGATGGAATTGATGGATGGATGTTATTTTGTATTCTTTAATAAGAAATTAAACAAAAGTCTTATGTAAATAATAAATGAACGTTTAACAGAACAACGTTCACAGTTTTTTGCCATCGAACTGTTTTTAATTCCAAATTAATAATCACTTTTCCACATCTTTAATCTTTGGTTAATTAAGATCATTAACGCTTTTCGTAAAATAGACGCCGACGTTTTGCACATGCGGACGATTTCAGCGATTTTAATGCCGCTCTGGTGTTTTTTTAATGATGTTCTCCTTTAACTCGTTCGTGTTTCTGCCTTTTTCCTTTGATGGGCTGCTGAATCTGCAAACTTTCTGTGATCTCATGATGACATGTGACCTGTTCGTCGCATTGAATTAAAGGTGATTGTGATCACCACGTTCGCATCTCTCTCTCCACACACACACACACACACACACACACACACACACACACACTGAGTGAACTGAGAACACATGTCCAGAGGGTGCACAACCTCACTTACACCGACACACATTATATCGGGCAATTTAGAGCATTTAATTTACCTTGAGGTGGCTTAGTGGTTAGCATGTTCTCCTCTCAGCACTAGGGATTCCCGGTTCGAATCCCAATCTGGGTGGAGTTTCCATATTCTCCCCATGTCTGCATGGGTTTCCTCCAGGTTCTTCGGTTTCCTCCCACAGTCCAAAAAAAGTCAATTGAGTTCTCCAAATTGCCCCATATAGAGTGTGTGTGTCTGTGTGAGTGAGTGTGTGTCCAGCGATAGATTGGCGCCCTGTCCTGGGTGTATCTGCCCAGCGCCCGAAACGTTCTCCCCTGGACATGGGGAACCCGCGACCCTAATAGAGGATAAAGTGGAAGATAATGGATGAATGGAATTTACCTTGAATCCATGCAGAGCGAATGCAGATGTCACAATCACCTTTAATTTAATTTGACGAACAATAGACAGGGCATGTTCTCCTCTCAGCGCTAGGAATTCCCGGTTCGAATCCCCATCTGGGTGGAGTATCCTTGTTCTCCCCGTGTCTGCATGGGTTTCCTCCGGGTTCTCCGGTTTCCTCCCACAGTCCAAAAACATGGATCAAGGTCAATTGAATTCTCCAAATTGCCCCATATAGAGTGTGTTTGTGTGAGTGAGTGTGTGCCCAGTGATAGATTGGCACCCTGTCCTGGGTGTATCTGCCCAGTGCCCGAAACGTTCTCCCCTGTATGGGCATCTGGACCCCCCCCCCCCCCCCCCCCCCCCCCTGCGCAACCCTAATAGAGGATAAAGCGGAAGATAATGGATGGCTGGATGGAACATTAGACAATTAGATGCTTGCATTATAGGGACAACACTTTAGGGAAGGCCCTTTTTAGTTCCCGCATGACACAAAGCAATGCCAGTACATGCAAACGTTCTTTGGTCACATGATGGAGCTACGGCTAAAGCGTTAACTTTACTTTTACTTTGCAAGATACGCATTTAATGAAGTCACTGAGATTCCAGCAACCGAAAACGGCTGAGGAAATCGATGCACAGCGAATGCGGACGTCACAATCACCTTTAATTTAATTTGACGAACAATAGGCAGGGTGGCTTAGTGGTTAGCATGTTCTCCTCTCAGCGCTAGGGATTCCCGGTTCGAATCCCCATCTGGGTGGAATATCCATGTTCTCCCCGTGTCCGCACGGGTTTCTTCTGGGTTCTCCGGTTTCCTCCCACAGTCCAAAAACATGGATCAAGGTGAATTGAATTCTCCAAATTGCCCCATATAGTGTGTGTTTGTGTGAGTGTGTGCCCAGCGATAGATTGGCGCCCTGTCCTGGGTGTATCTGCCCAGCGCCCGAAATGTTCTCCCCTGGATGAGCATGGGGATAAAGCGGAAGATAATGAATGGATGGATGGAACATTAGACAATTAGATGCTTGCATTATAGTGACAACACTTTAGGGAAGGCCCTTTTCAGTTCCCGCATGTCACAAAGCAATGACAGTTCTTTGGTCACATGATGGAGCTACGGCTAAAGCGTTAACTTTACTTTTACTTTGCAAGATACGCATTTAATGAAGTCACTGAGATTCCAGCAACCGAAAACGGCTGAGGAAATCGATGCACAGCGAATGCGGACTTCACAATCACCTTTAATTCCGTGCCACGAACATGTCAGTCATTTTCCGGGTGCTTGTGCCGGACTGTGGGCGGGACTTGAGCGTGTAGGTGGGAGTATATTTCATTCCCGCTGCTGGTTTATGGAGTGTAACAGGACATCACTCATGAGCATGCAGTCATTCGGCGGTATATCCGGACAGACTGGGAGAAGGGGCGGCGTACAAAAGCCTCCCCCCACCCGGCGCTGTTAGGGCCAGTGAATGATGTTCGGCTCTTTTCACTGGGCCTGCTAACCTTTTGGCAGCCACCAGCAAACTCTATTCTGCGCCGGCGATCGGGGAGGACAATGTGGCTGTGGGGCCGTTTGAATGAAGCGCTACCACCAACAGTGTGGCTATTCACCAGCTCGTTGGGAACCAACTTTTGGGCCCATTGTCCTTCGCTATGACTTCTAGGCCAGAATAGGCGAGCAGGAAAAGGGAGAGGGAAACCTATGTAGTCCTACCTCCCCCTCTTACCCCGGCCCATAGTCTCACCCTTACCTTTTACCCTCTCTCTTTTTCGCTCGTTCGCCTACCGTCCTGCTCCACTGTTACCTCGCGGTATATAACTTTTCTAATACCTCTGGTTTTATGCAAACGAACCCAAACCTAATCTTCCTTTTGGTGTCCGTGCAAGAGCTGGCTTTCCTTAAGTCTCCAGCATGGAGCTGCATGAGGAGGCCTGTCCTCTCAGCTTCTCAGCCCTAAACTGCATCCAGAGCTAATCACCCAGCATCCATCCCATTCAGATCACACCTGATAAGCTCTTTTCCTCTGCCCTTTTCAACTGCTAAACACTGTTTATCCCGCACCGCTTACAGCCCAAGGGGAACAATGGTGCGAGACTATAGAATTTAACCCTGTCTATCTCCTCCTCTTTTCTTAGGGGTCATTATGGCTGTCCTTTTTTTAACTAAATATGTGTTCTTACAATTCATAGCCAAAGGTTCTTGTCTCCTGCTTCTTATGGCTCCCCAGTTTGATAATTCAGCCTTAACCTTAAAGAGCAAGAGGGCTGGGACAGAATTAGAACCTGGGTTCTAGTGTCCAACATCACTGCATCATCCATTATTCCAATGGACACTAGAACCCAGGTTCTAATATTTTTCTCTTTAAATCTGAGGCTGGTTCCAGGTGTCACCACGGCAGCTGTAACCACAAAGAGCAGGAGGGTTGGAACAGAATTAGGAATTAGGACCTGGGTGTTAGTGTCCAACATCAGTGCCTGACATCAATGATATCCTAATGAGTTCCATCCATCCATTATCTTCCGCTTTATCCTATATTAGGGTCGCAGGGGGGTTCCCCATGCCCATCGGCAGATACATGCGCTGGGCAGATACACCCAGGACAGGGCGCCAATCTGTCGCTGGGCACATACTCACGCACTCAGACAGGCACACATACACACTCTATATGGGGCAATTTGGAGAACTCAATTGACTTGATCCATGTTTTTGGACTGTGGGAGGAAGCCGGAGAACCCGGAGGAAACCCACACAGACATGGGGAGAACATGAAAACTCCTCCCAGATTGGGATTCGAACCGGGAATCCCTAGTACTGAGAGGAGAACATGCCATCACTAAGCCACCATGCCACCCATCCTAATGGGTTAAAAAGTAAAATTCCAATGGACACTAGAACCCAGGTTCTAATTTTGTCCTCTTTAGAGCTGAGGCTTATTCCAGGTGTCACCACAGCAGCCTTAAACTTTAAGAGGAAGAGGGTTGGAACAGAATTAGAGCCTGGGTGTTGCTGTCCAACATCAGTACCCGACCTCACTAATATCCTAATGGTTTAAAAAGTATCATTCCACTAGACACTAGAACCATCCATCCATCCATCCATCCATCTATTATTTTTGGGGTTTGGGTCGTGGGGGCAGCAAACTTAGCAGAGAGGCCAAGAGCTCCCTCTCCCCGGCCACGTCCACCAGCTCACCTGAGGGAGTTCCAAGTCAATCCCAGACCAGCTGAAAGATCTAATCCCTCCAGCATGTCCTGGGTCTTTTCCAGGGTCTCCTCCCAGTTAGACTTCCCTGAAACACCTCCTTGGGGAGGCACTCAGGGGGCATTCTTACCAGATACCCAAAACCCCTCAACTGGCTCCATTTGACTGTCATGAGTCTCTCTCAGATGACCGAGCTTCTCACTCTCTCTAAGGGAAAAGCCCAGACACCCTGTGGAGGAAACCCATTGTATCTGCAATCTTGTTCTTTCGGTCATTACCCAAAGCTCATGACCATAGGTGAGGGTAGGAACATAAATCGAGAGCCTTGCCTTATGGCTAAGCTCTTTCTTCACCACAACAGAATGGTATAGAGTCCACATCACCACCGACCCCACCCCAATCCACCTGTCAGTCTCCCGCTCCACCTTTCCATCACTCATCAACAAGACCCTGAGATACTTAACCTCCTCCACTTGAGGCAAGATCTCATCCCTGACCCAGAGAGGACTCTCCATCCTTTTCCAACTGGGAACCATGGCCACAGATTTGGAGGTGATGATTTTTATCCCGGTCCTAATTCTATTCCAACCCTCATTCTCTTTAAGGCTGAGGCTGGTTCCAGGTGTCACCACAGCAGCCTTAACTTTAAAGAGGAAGATGGTTGGAACAGAATTAGGACCTGGGTGTTGGTGTCCAACATCAGTACTTGACCTCACTAATATCCTAATGGGTTAAAAAAGTAAAATTCCAATAGACACTAGAACCATCCATCCATCCATTATCTTTCGCTTGTCTGGGGTTTGGGTCGCGGGGCAGCAACCTCAGCAGAGAGGCCCAGACCTCCCTCTCCCCAGCCACAGGGTGTCTGGGCTCTCCCTCTCTAAGGGAGAGCCCAGACAACCTGTGGATTAAACCCATTTCGGCCACTTGTATTTGTGATCTGGTTCTTTCGGTCATTACCCAAAGCTCATGACCATAGGTGAGGGTAGCAACCTAAATTGAGAGCCTTGCCTTACCCCAATCCACCTGTCAGTCTCCCATCTTACCATTACTCATCAACAAGACCTCAAGATACTTAACCTCTTCCACTTGAGGCAAGATCTCATCCCTGACCAGAGAAGACTCTCCACCCTTTTCCGACTAGGAACCGTGGCCTCAGATTTGGAGGTGATAATTCTGTTCCAACCCTTGTCCTCTTTAAGGCTGAGGCTGCTTCCAGGTGTCACCAAGCAGCCTTAACCTTAAAGAGGAAGATACCCTAATAACCTTCTGAGTTAAAAAGTTAAATTCCATTGGACACACATTGGTATCTTGTAGAAAGTCTTTCCTGAAGAGTTTAAGTTGCTGCAACAGAGCGACCAGCGTAGAGTGGTGCATCATGGAATGCCAATGTAGGTGGCCCAATATTTTGGTGTCTCTAGTTTGCCATATACGTTCCCTGCTCATTGCTTTCAAGACTTTACTCTCTCAATGCCCAATAGACATATTCAGATGCCATGTCCCGAGCAAATAACTTTTCTTCCCAACAGGCCCAGCCTTTGTCCGAGTGTATGTGTCTCCATTTGCTCTTCCTTTCAGAGAAGCTGCTCGGGTTCAGGGCACAACAGTTTTACATCACAACTGTGAAATCTTGGCGAAAAGCCACCCTTTGTCCTGCTTCCATTATTTTCACACAAATATAGTCCATTGTCAGGAGGCTGAAGTTAATTTGATCAACATTGGAGACATTTAACTTTTCTGTTCAGTCAAAAGGCTTGTTTCATGCTCATTTTCGGGGCATTGAAAGAGCGTGATTGGCAGAAAAATAATGTTGCCGTTAACAATTCAGGGCAATTAGTTTCCCAGGGGGAAGCACCAGGCCACACTGGCTGCCACACAGCTATTCTTTGTCACTTTATGGATGGTCATCAGTCAACTGTCAAGCCCATTCAAAGAGCCCTCCAATCTAAATGTTTTCCTTTTTAGCTTTTCCCAGAATGTGGTGGGGGGAAGAAGCATCGAGTGGGTGAGAGAGACCTGAAGAGAGAGCGAGAAAGTAAAAGTGAGTGAGAGAGAGAGAGAGAGTGAGAGTAAAGAGTCCGGGTGGGTTGTAGTTGGAGAATAAAGAAGGCCAGAATGTTGGGATGTCATAAGCAAATAGTTGTGAACCGTCAGGGTTGTCCGGTGCACGCTTGGTTGTTTATTTGTTTGGAGTTAATGGGATAGGCTGCAGGAATCTGGATAGTAGAGTAATCCCGAGGTCAGTAATGAGTAGTAATAGCTTGCTTTCGCCGGGCAGGGTGTTCGTCTCTAAGCTGTTGCTCTGCATTGGATGTGGTATTAATGTCGATCAGCACTGACTTTGTGAACTGCTTCCTCACCCTGGGAGGCCCAGGGGTTAAGGGTTAATCAGTCAGCCAGACCTCCTTCCCACCCTACTCCCTCATTGTACCTATAACACACACACACACACACACACACACGCACACAGACCTAAACAAGATTCACACGCAGCATTAATAGCTATTTCGCTAACATTAGATTTCACACGTCATGACATACTGTAGGTCTCTCTCTCTATCGCCCTCTCTCTCGGTCATAGGCTGACACCCCAGGTTGCTTGCATTACATGCTTCCCTACATGTTTTGCCTTCATCTTGGGAAGAAAAGTCTCCTTGTGACCTAAAGGTCCTCGCTTCGATTCCCGGTCCCACCAAGTACTATGGTTGAAGTGCCCTTGGGAAGGGCAACTAACCCCAAAATCTCCCCCCCGGGTGCCAGGTTCAGGGCTGCCCACCGCTGTCTGCATGCGTGCTCTTTTTTGTCATGGGCTTGTGGTTACCAAACCACTCTTGCAACGTAAAGGTCCTCGGTTCGATTCCCGGTCCCACCAAGTACTATGGATGAAGTGCCCTCAGGAAGGGCAACTAACCCCAAAATCTCCCCAGGGTGCCTGGT
>JAFMOC010000259.1:275000-285000 GCA_019802505.1 Corydoras sp. C115
AGCTGCTCTAAATTGCCCCATATCTAAATTTACCACTATATAGTGTGTATATGTGAGTGAGTGTGTACACAGCGATGGATTGACACCCTGTCACCCGGGTTTTTTTTAAAAGTCCCAGGTTTGATTCCAGGTCCCACCAAGTACTATGGCTGTAGTGCCCTTGGGCAAGGCACCTAACCCTGATTGGTCCTTGGGCGCTGTGTACAGGGCTGCCCACTGCTCTGGGCATGTTTGTTCACTTCACTCTCTGTGTGTGTGTGTGTGTGTGTGTGTGTGTGTGTGTGTCACTGTACAGATGAGTTAAATGTGGAAGACACACTCCTCTGTGTGTAAGTACAGAAGGCAAAATACGTTACTTTATTTGATTTGGTTTTTATTTTATTTAGCTTTTCATTTTAGATAATTTATCTTATTTTATTTTACTTTAGCGCGGCACGGTGGCTTATTGATTAGCATGTTCTCCTCTCAGCGCTGGTATCCCAGTTTGAATCCCAATCTCGGTGGAGTTTCCATGTTCTTTCCGTGTCACATACTTCCTCCGGGTTCTCCGGTTTCCTCCCACAGTCCAAAAACATCGATTGAGGTCAATTGAATTCTCCAAATTGCCCCATATGGAGTGTGTCTGTGTGAGTGAGTGTGTGCCCAGTGATAGATTGGCGCCCTGTCCTGGGTGTATCTGCCCAGCGCCCGAGACGTTCTCCCCTGGATGGACATGGGGAACCCCCATCCCCCCGCGACCCTAGTAGAGGATAAAGTGGAAGATAATGGATGGATGGATGTTTTACTTTATTATGAGAGGGTGTGGTGGCTCAGTGGTTAGGGTGTAGGGCTATCAGTCTGAAGGTTGGGGGTTCAAATCCCAGTTCCACTAAAGTTCCCAATATGGGCCCTTATCAAGACCCTTAACCCTCATTGCTCCAGGGTGCTGTATCATGAGTCAGCCTGTGTTCCGCCCCCAACCATGTTGGGATACCTCTCAGTCACTTTGGATAAAAGCGTCTGCTTAATGACCTCATTTAAATGTGTTTAAACTCCATTGATGATCTTTCTCTCTTCAGGATCACAGATCAACGCTACGAAAAGGTGCCATACTTCCTCTTCGGAGATTTTAACTTCAGACTGGACTCAAGGCGGGTTGTAGAGGTAAGACTTTCCTCTCGAATCCTAGGTCTGTCTTCTAAAACAGTACGAAAATTAATTAGATTCGATTAGAGTCAACTTTATTGTCATTGTGTATGTAAATAATATACACTGGCAGAGTGGGAGTGGTACCTCAGTGGTTAGGGCGTTGGGCTATCAATCTGAAGGTTGGGGGTTCAAATCCCAGGTCCACTGAAGTTACCAGTGTGGGTCCTTGAGCAAGACCCTTAACCCTCATTGCTCCAGGGATGTTGTGATTAACCCTGTGTTCACCTTGTAAGTCGCTTTGGATAAAAGCGTCCAATAAATGACCAAATGTAAATCAAATGTGAGTACAAGTACAGGGCCAATGAAACGTAGTTAGCATCTAACCAGAAGTGCAATATATACATTATTTACATAAAGTGCAGTAATAACAGTGACTGGTGCATGGAGACGTGAAGTGTATAAACGTATATACATAAATATGATGATGTTATATACATAATACATCCATCCATCCATTATCTTCAGCGTTATCCTATATTAGGGTCGTGGGGGGGTTCCCCATGCTCTTCCAGGGGAGAACGTTTCGGGCGCTGGGCAGATATAACCAGGACAGGACACCAATCGATCACTGGGCACACACTCACTTACACAGACACACTGTATATGGGGCAATTTGGAGAATTCAATTGATCTTGATCCATGTTTTTGGACTGGAAATTGGAGAACCTGGAAGAAACCAACACGGACACGGGGAGAACATGGAAACTCCACCCAGATGGGGATTCGAACCGGGAATCCCTAGTGTTGAGAGGAGAACATGCTAACCACTAAACTACCGTGCCACCCATACATAATCCATATTATATATATATATGCCCAGCGATAGACTGGTGCCTTGTCCTGGGTGTATCTGCCCAGCGCCCGAAACGTTCTCCCCTGGATGGGCATGGGGAACCCCCCCGCGACACTAATAGAGGATAAAGCAGAAGATAATGAATGAATATATATATATATATATATATATATATGCATAAATATGATATATGTTATATACATATGTGTGTACAAGTGAAATTATGAAATCTGTAATGAATATGAAGTATATATATATATATATATATATATATATATATATATATATATATATATATATATATATATATATATATTAAAGGTATATTATATATCTATAATATAATAAAAAATATATATAATAGATATATAATAAAAGTATTATATATCTATATTAAAGGTTATATATAGGGATGTACATATAGCATATAAATATACAATGCTTCACAAATCAAAAAATTATTACTGTAGTAAAGTGCAAAACACTGGACACCGTGTGTGTGTATTTATATACAGTACCGGTAAAAAGTTTGGCCACGCCCCGTTTTTGCTCCCCTTATTTTCCATGTTCTCCGTTCCACTTCCTGTAAAGATGGACTTTGTAGTTCTCCAATTCCATTCTGTAGTCCATCTGTTTGTGTTCTACAGTACATACTGTGTACTCTGTTCTCTAATGCTCAGAACCCCAACAGTACCACCACAGAGCAGGGGTTATTTGGTGGGGGCATTAGTCCTATCCCAGCAGTGACTGAGGTGGAGAAATGAAACTACACTAGAACCCCCTCACCACATCAGTGTCACTGCAGAACTGACAAGAAACAATCCACCACCCAAATGATACCTGTTCTGTGATGCTCCTGACCAACAGAGAACAGAGAACCAACAGGGGACCAACAAGAACCAAGAACACAGATGGACTACAGTCTGCAGGCACGGTGGCTTAGTGGTTAGCACATTCGCCTCTCCGCGCTAGGTTGGAATCCCAGTCTGGGTGGAACTTCCATGTTCTCCCCGTGTCCGCACGTTCTCCGGTTTCCTCCCACAGTCCAAAAACATGGATTAGGGTCAGTTGAATTCTCCAAATTGCCCCATATAGAGTGTGTTTGTGTCTGGGTGAGTGAATGTGTGCCCAGTGATATATTGGCGCCCTGTCCTGGGTGTATCTGCCCAGCGCCCGAAACGTTCTCCCCTGGATGGGCATGGGGAACCCCCCCCTTCCCAAATGGTTACAGTATGTAACAGTAAAACTACAAAGTCCATCTATATGGTAAGTGGAGGAAATAGACGATGAAGCAAAAAAGGGGCGTGTCCTAACTTATGAACAAACATTGTGACATGAATATAATTTGTCAAACCTTTGGTATGAGGGTAATACCTGCACACTACAGGATACATTTCCACTCGCTCTCGCACTCACCCTCTCTGCCCTCATCCACCCCCCCCCCCTCTTGTGAGTGTGTTATGCTTTATGACATCCTAATCAATACTCCAGTGAGGAGGGTCCAACTTTATTAGGGCCTCATTAGCACATAGTGAGTGTGTGCGTGAGAGTGGGGGAACATAACAATGCACCTTGCGAGCAGGTTAGCAAACACAGCTGGGCCGAGGCTGTAGCCAGCACATTAATGAGTCGTAAATCTCTCCGTTGTAAAATGCCGGAGCCCTACCCGAGCCGGGACCCGGCCAATCCCTCATTCGCATGGGTGTATGACACTCTCTCACTCATTCTGTCATTTAGTCAAGTGCCAGGTTCTATTTTCCTTTCACACCTCCCTTATGAACACTTGTTGGCTGCGTGCGTATTAATACAATGGCTGGGTGTAATGACCAGGTTAGGAATGATGGTGTGTGAGTGTGTGTGTGTGTGTGTGTGTGTGTGTGTGTGTGTGTGTGAAAGAGAAAGGAGAGAGCGAGAGGGCTTCAGGTCATTGTCCCGCTCGAGGAGGTTCTCACTGTTAAAGTGGAGAGGGGAGGAGAAGGGAAGGAGGACTTCTTGAATGGCTGAATTGTTTTCTCGTTGAATTGTTGAACAGTTGAATTGCTGAACTCTAATGATGCAGGAAGGACTTCATCCTGTGTGGTAAACGAGATAATGGCCTTCCTCTGTTGTCTTTCGCAAGGCGCTGCAGTTCCTGCGGGCTACCTCGAGGGGCGCTGTTAGGGGCGCCGCACAGGTGGCTTTTAAGTACATCAGCGCCTTGGTTATCAATGGACTACATTCATATAATTGTCATCTGCTTACCTGACGTTATAAGTGACGACACGAGAGAGCGAGCCAATCACACGGAAGATGAGATAAAATAAGATGAGATAAAAGATGAGACGAAATCCGAATACTTTACTGATCCCAGGAGATACAAGATAAGATATAAGATGAGATACGAGTTGTGATTAGATTCGATGAAATGAGATTTAAGATGGGATGAGATATAATGAGATGAGATTCAAGATAACATATGAGATTAGATATGAGATAAGTTTAGATATGGGATGAGATATTAGTTGAGATTAGATTAGATGAAATAAGATTAGATGGGATAAGATACAAGATAACATATGAGATGAGATTAGATATGAGATAAATTTAGATAGGAGATTAGATATTAGTTGAGATTAGATTAGATGAAATAAGATTTAAGATGGGATGAGATACAAGATAACATACGAGATGAGATTAGATATGAGATAAGTTTAGATATGGGATGAGATATTAGTTGAGATTAGAGTAGATGAAATAAGATTTAAAATGGGATGAGATACAAGATAACATATGAGATGAGATTAGATATGAGATAAATTTAGATAGGAGATTAGATATTAGTTGAGATTAGATTAGATGAAATAAGATTTAAGATGGGATGAGATACAAGATAACATACGAGATGAGATTAGATATGAGATAAGTTTAGATATGGGATGAGATATTAGTTGAGATTAGAGTAGATGAAATAAGATTTAAAATGGGATGAGATACAAGATAACATATGAGATGAGATTAGATATGAGATAAATTTAGATATGGGATGAGATATTAGTTGAGATTAGATTAGATGAAATAAGATTTAAAATGGGAAGAGATATAAGGAGATGAGATACAAGATAAAATATGAGATGAGATTAGATATGAGATAAGTTTAGATATGGGATGAGATATTAGTTGAGATTAGATTAGATGAAATAAGATTAGATGGGAGGAGATACAAGATAACATATGAGAAGATTAGATATGAGATAAGTTTAGATATGGGATGAGATATTAGTTGAGATTAGATTACATGAAATAAGATTTAAGATGGCATGAGATATAAGGAGATGAGATTAGATATGAGATAAATTTAGATAGGAGATGAGATATTAGTTGAGATTAGATTAGATGAAATAAGATTTAAGATAGGATGAGATACAAGATAAGATATGAGATTACATATGAAATACAAGATAAGATATAAGATGAGCTATGAGATGAGATTAGATGAAATAAGATCTGAGATAAGATAGAAGATGAGATATGACATGAAATTAGATTAGATGAAATAAGATTTAAAATAAGATGAAATATACTATGAGTTTAGATATAAGGTGGGATGAGATACAAGATAAGATATAAGGTAAATTAAGATATAAAATGAGATGAGATATTAGTTGAGATTAGATTACATGAAATAAGATTTATAAGATGAGATGAGATATAAGATATAAAATGAGATATGAGTTGAGATTAGATGAAATAAGATGAGATATAAGATATGAGATCAGATCTAAGATGAGATGAAAAGATATAAGATGTGATCAGATACAAGATAAGATGAGATGAGATAAATTGAGACGAGATAAGATGATGTTCCGTGTGTGCTTTCTCCGGGTTCTTCGGTTCATTCCCATGATCCAAAAACATGGATTCAGGGTGAATTGACTGCTCTAAGTTGCCCCTAACTAAATTACCTTTATATATAGTGTGTATGTGTGTCTCAATGTCTGTGTGAGGCAGTCTATGCCCTGTCCTGGGTGTTCTTCCCTTTTTGGAAATGAAGAACACAGTAAAGGATTAACTGGAAGATAATTACATTTGCATTACATTTACATTTGGCAGACGCTTTTATCCAAAGTGACTTACAAAGTGAACTTAGGGTCGGCCACAACATCTCTGGAGCAATGAGGGTTAAGGGTCTTGCTCAAGGACCCACATTGGTAACTTCAGTGGACCTGGGATTTGAACCCCCAACCTTCAGATTGATAGCCCAACACCCTAACCACAGAGCTAGCATGACATAATGAATGAGATTAAATTATTATTATTAATATGAGGTTGCTCAGTGGTTAGCATGTTCTCCTCTCAGCGCTAGGGATTCCCGGTTCGAATCCCAATCTGGGTGGAGTTTCCATGTTCTCCCCGTGTCCGCGTGGGTTTCCTCCGGGTTCTCCGGTTTCCTCCTACAGTCCAAAAACATGGATCAAGTCAATTGAGTTCTCCAAATTGCCCCATATAGAGTGTGTTTGTGTCTGTGTTAGTGAGTGCATGCCCAGGGATTGGTGTCCTGTCCTTGGTGTATTTGCCCAGCGCCCGAAATGTTCTCCCCTGGATGGGCATGGGGAACCCCCCCCCCCCCCGCGCGACCCTAATAGAGGATAAAGTGGAAGATGTTAAATGGATGGATGGATGGATGGTTAACCCTCCCACAGCCACTCGAGAAGGATGAGTCCGTCACTAAGCCTCGGTCCTCACAAGCTTGTTTCCCCTTTAAAACCAAACAAATACCAGGGGGGTGTTAACTAAATTACGTCCAAATGTCCAAATGGGGTATTAACTAAATTACGTCCCCCCCGCGACCCTAATAGAGGATAAAGCAGAAGATAATTGGTGGATAAAGTATACACTTGTATAATTAAAATCTTCCGCTTAATCCTCTACTAGGGTCGCGGGGGGGAAGGGGGGGGTTCCCCATGCCCATCCAGGGCAGAACATTTCAGGCACTGGGCAGATACACCCAGGACAGGACGCCAATCTATCACTAGGCAAACACTCACTCACACAGACACACTCTATATGGGGCAATTTGGAGAATTCAATTGACCTTGATCCACGTTTTTGGACTGTGGGAAGAAACCGGAGAACCCGGAGGAAACCCACACGGACACGGGGAGAACATGGAAACTCCACCCAGATTGGGATTCGAAGCGGGAATCCCCAACGCTGAGAGGAGAAGATGCCAACCACTAAACCACCGTGCCGCCAGAGAGAACTGAATGAGGGATATTTAGAGAAATTGAAAGTTGGCTGTGTCCACCTGGGAGCGGTGTTCCTGCCAAGTGGCCGTAGTGCATGCTGGGATTGCAACTGGACCCCCGGTGTTCATCCTGTAGTGAATCAGAGGACACGGTGACAGCGCCGCGGCCGGGCGCCTGGTATATATATCCAGTATATTGAGAATCTCTCCTGATTAAACCTAATAGAATGTAAATTTAATTTCGGGGTGGGGGGGGGGGGGCGTCCCTGCGTCCCTGCGTCCTGCGCCTTTCCAATTCCAGGATTGATGGAGGCCAGCGGGGAGGTTAATTACTGACGTGATCTACTGTCCTCCTGACACAACTTGTGCTTGTTTTAATTGGAGTTTACCTGCTGCTTACGCCAGCTGCCGGGCTCAAGAGCGTGATTTGAGGGGACGGGCTCGCCGCCACAGGGACGCTGGTGCCCCCTGTGTGCGGCCAGTGGAAGTTCAGGAGGCGGCAACGCCGGCACATCAATCATCCCCGCCTTTTGTCCGGGCCGCGCCGTGGGCTGAGCGGCATGAAATTAAAGGTGGAACCTTGTACAATCACTGATCCATATGAGGCCTGTAAACTGCTCATTAATGACAGGCGCCGCTAATAAAGATTTCATTTCTCAACGGTCCAAGGTGTTTACAACTTAAGCACTCTTGGTCTTTGGAAGTGGATCAGCTTTTGGGTGGGGGGGTGGTGGGGGGGTTTGTTTGTATGTGTGGGCAGGGGCATTTTTAGGGTTTAAAAACATCAGATCCCTTATTCCCCCCTCTGTCCTCTTTAAAAATTGCCCTTTTATGAGGGTAGTTATCCATTTTTTATCATAACTGTTGTTATGTTAATATTGTTTGATCATTTATTAGTTATATTGGATCAAATTAAATATCATATGAAATTTGTCTGTCAGCAGTGGATCGCACATTCGGTTCTAATAAATGATGGTTTTAGTTGAAAATTGTTGAATAAAGGAACCTGAGCTTCGGCAGAAAAGCATGAATCTGTTTTACGAGTCCGTCGCAGATGAGACAGTTTTAATGAGGTTTTATTTAAATACCGTAAGTTTGCAAAAGTTTGCGCCTTCAGAAAAATTCTGACGGTTTCTGAAAGCTAAGAAGCTGCTCTTTACAGCCAACATACAGTTATTACGGTAACTTTACTCCCAATACTGGAGGAAAAAATATGTCTCCCTCACACACACACACACACACACACACACACACACACACACACACACACACACAAACAGCTGATGGTGACTCCATCGTTGGGTCCCGCTGCTGGAGGAGAGGCTGCAGAGAAAGCTGCTCTCATTTGATCCGGGGCTACTGACAAATCATCCGGGGCTATAGCACCAAAAGCCCAGGTCTAACGATGCCCCTGCCCGGGGCTACTGACAAAACATCCGGGGCTATAGCCCCAAAAGCCCAGGTCTAACGACGCCCCTGTCCGGGGCTACTGACAAAACATCCAGGGCTATAGCCCCAAAAGTCCAGGTCTAATGACGCCCCTGTCCGGGGCTACTGACAAAACATCCGGGGCTATAGCCCCGAAAGCCCAGGTCTGACAACGCCCCTGTCCGGGGCTACTGACAAAACATCCGGGGCTATAGCCCCAAAAGCCCAGGTCTAACGACGCCCCTGTCCGGGGCTACTGACAAAACATCCGGGGCTATAGCCCCAAAAGTCCAGGTCTAATGACGCCCCTGTCCGGGGCTACTGACAAAACATCCGGGGCTATAGCCCCGAAAGCCCAGGTCTGACAACGCCCCTGTCCGGGGCTACTGACAAAACATCCGGGGCTATAGCCCCGAAAGCCCAGGTCTCACGACGCCCCTGTCCGGGGCTACTGACAAAACATCCGGGGCTATAGCCCCGAAAGCCCAGGTCTAATGACGCCCCTGTCCGGGGCTACTGACAAAACATCCGAGGCTATAACCCCGAAAGCCCAGGTCTAACGATGCCCCTGCCCGGGGCTACTGACAAAACATCCGGGGCTATAACCCCGAAAACCCAGGTCTAACGATGCCCCTGCCCGGGGCTACTGACAAAACATCCGGGGTATAGCCCCAAAAGCCCAGGTCTAACGACACCCCTGTCCGGGGCTACTGACAAAACATCCGGGGCTATAGCCCCGAAAGCCCAGGTCTAACGATGCCCCTGTCCAGGGCTACTGACAAAACATCTGGGGCTATAGCCCCGAAAGCCCAGGTCTAATGACGCCCCTGTCCAGGGCTACTGACAAAACATCTGGGGCTATAGCCCCAAAAGTCCAGGTCTAATGACGCCCCTGTCCAGGGCTACTGACAAAACATCTGGGGCTATAGCCCCGAAAGTCCAGGTCTAATGACGCCCCTGTCCGGGGCTACTGACAAAGAAATAAAGTAATAAGTAATAATAATATAATATAAAACACAGATGTTTAATGATATAATAGTTTAATAGTAAGAGCATCAATATGGCTATATGAATAGTGGCTTAGGGGTTTACATGTTCTCCTCTCAGCACTAGGGATTCCCGGTTCTAATCCCCATATGGGTGTAGTTTCCATGTTCTCCCCATGTCTGCGTGTTTTTCCTCCCACAGTCCAAAAACATGGTCAAGGTCAATTGAGTTCTCCAATTTGCCCCATATAGAGTGTATTTGTGTGAGTGAGTGTGTGCCCAGGGATAGATTGGCGTCCTGTCCTGGGTGTGTCTGCCCAGCACCCAAAATGTTCTCTCCTGGATGGGCATGGGGAACCCCCCCCCCCCCCCTTCGCAACC
>JAFMOC010000259.1:290000-300000 GCA_019802505.1 Corydoras sp. C115
TGACCCTGACCCCAACCATCAGGTTCTATCTTCTTGTTACAGACCAACCATAGAACCAAACCTTCATTCTGAGACCTACAGTACTGATGGATGCCATAGTGATGAACCTTGATTATTTGTCTTTAAAAAAGCCAGGTGGTGCTCTGGAGTGCTGTATCATGGCTGACCCTGACCCCAACCATCAGGTTCTATCTTCTTGTTACAGACCAACCATAGAACCAAACCTTCATTCTGAGAGTTACAGTAGTGATGGATGCCAAAGTGATGAACCTTGATTATTTGTCTTTAAAAGCCAGGTGGCGCTCTGGAGTGCTGTATCATGGCTGACCCTGACCCCAACCATCAGGTTCTATCTTCTTGTTACAGACCAACCATAGAACCAAACCTTCATTCTGAGAGCTACAGTAGTGATGGATGCCAAAGTGATGAACCTTGATTATTTGTCTTTAAAAGCCAGGTGGCGCTCTGACCTTGGCGGGTTGCTATTTGAGCTGTGCAGCTGTGGGTAGAACCCTTACAGACCATGCACCTCTAGTCCGGTTCCTTAACTTAGGAACCGAGTGATCCGTAAACGGGGCGGCTTGGTGGCTTAGTGGTTAGCACGTTCGTCTCTCAGTACTAGGGATTCCTGGTTCGAATCCCAATCTGGTTGGAGTTTCCATGTTCTCCCCGTGTCCACGTGGGTCCGCTCCGGGTTCTCCGGTTTCCTCCCACAGTCCAAAACCATGGATCAAGGTCAATTGAATTCTCCAAATTGCCCCATATACTCTGTATGGGTGTTTGTGTGAGTGAGTGTGTGCCCAGCAATAGATTGGCGTCCTGTCCTGGGTGTGTCTGCCCAGCGCCCGAAACGTTCTCCCCTGGATGGGCATGGGGAACCCCCCCGCGACCCTAATAGAGGATAAAGCGGAAGATAATGGATGGATGGACTCTAAATACTGGGTGGCACGGTGGCTTAGTGGTTGGCATGTTCTCCTCTCAGCTCTAGGGATTCCCGGTTCGAATCCCCATCTGATTGGAGTTTCCATGTTCTCCCCGTGTCCACGGGGGTTTCCTCCGGGTTCTCCGGTTTCCTCCCACAGTCCAAAACCATGGATCAAGGTCAATTGAGTTCTCCAAAATTGCCCCATATACTCTATATGGGTGTTTGTGTGAGTGAGTGTGTGCCCAGCCATAGATTGGCGTCCTGTCCTGGGTGTGTCTGCCCAGCGCCCGAAACGTTCTCCCCTGGATGGGCATGGGGAACCACACCGTGACCCTAGTAGAGGATAAAGCAGAAGATAATGGATGGATGTTGCTTTAACTGAGCCAAATAATCAACCATAGAACGCAACCTTCTTTCTGAGTACTACAGTAGTGATGGATGCCGAAGTGATGAGCCCTGATCATTTGTATTAGAGGTCTGTAATCGCTTCGAATAAAACCATCGTCGCCGCTCAGTCAAGAAATTTATTCGCAAGGTGTCAGGCCTTCAAAAAACATTTGTGTTTCTCTTTTATATCAGTGCAACCATTACTAATGTTCCAGAGGCTGGATTTTACATCTGCATATTATTATCTGTAGAAGACAAATGTGCTTTTTATTGAGGGAAATCTATCAGACGGAGGATTCACTTCAGTGAATGTGAAACACAATGCAATAAATTGCTTTTGTTCAGGCGGGTTTTTTCGAACCTTTGGCATTTGGAATCCAATATTCACTCTGTTTATTTTCGGATTGATTATGAGGGTTTATTCTCCTCAGCAGCTTCAGCTCCTGAAGTTTCAGCTTTATTTACATTTACATTTGGTCATTTATTGGACGCTTTTATCCAAAGCGACTTACAAGGTGAGCACAGGGTTCATCACAACATCCCTGGAGCAATGAGGGTTAAGGGTCTTGCTCAAGGACCCACATTGGTAACTTCAGTGGACCTGGGATTTGAACCCCCAACCTTCTGATTGATAACCCAACACCCTGACCACTGAGCTACCACACCCTACTTATATTTATTTATATCGCTCTTTTTACCAAATTGAGGGAGCGGTAGCTCAGTGGTCAGGGTGGTGGGCTAGCAATCTGAAGGTTGGGGGTTCAAATCCCAGGTCCACTGAAGTTAAGACCCTTAACCCTCATTGCTCCAGGGATGTTGTGATGAACCCTGTGCTCACCTTGTCAGTCGCTTTGGACAAAAAAGTCCAATAAATGACCAAATGTAATGTAATGTACCAAAGTACACCGTCTTGAAATTCATCCATTATCTTCTGCTTAATCCTATACTATTATCGTGAGGAGGTGGGGGGGGGTCGCCCAGGACAGGGCACACACTCACTCACCTAGATACACACACACTTTTTATGAGGGCAATTTACATGGGGCAATTTAGAGAACTGAATTTGCCTCCAATTCATGTTTTTGGACTGTTTGGAAGAAACCGGAGAACCCAGAGGACACCATACGGACACCATACGGACATAGGGAGAACATGAAAACCCCACTCAGTTAGAGATTCGAACCTGGATCCCCAGCGCTGAGAGGCCAACGTGCTAACCACCAAGTCTTGGTTCAAAATTTATTTGTTTATTCATTATCTTCTGCTTAATCCTATACTATTATCACGAGAAGGTGGGGGGGTGGGGTTCACCCAGGACGGGGTACCTAACCATTGTTGGGCACACACTCACTCACCTAGACACACACACACTTTTTATAGGGGCAATTTAGAGCACTGAATTTGCCTCCAATTCATGTTTTTGGACTGTTTGGAAGAAACCTGAGGACATCATACGGACACCATATGGACATGGGGAGAACATGGAAACCCTACTCAGTTAGAGATTCGAACCTGGATCCCCAGCGCTGAGAGGCCAACGGGCTAACCACTAAGCCACGGTGTCATCCAGGGGCAATTTTGATAGGGGCAATATAGAGCAACCAATCCATGTTTTTGGATTGTGGAAGGAACCCACAAGAAACCAGAACGGACATGGGGAGAACATGGAAACTCCACCCAGACTGGAATTCGAACCTGGATCCCCAGTGCTGAAAGGCGAACATGCTAACCACTAAGCCACCATGTCACCCAGGGGCAATTTAGATAGGGGCAATATAAAGCAGCCAATCCATGTTTTTGGACTATAGGAGGAACCTGGAAAACCCAGAAGAAAACAAAACAGACACAGGGAGAACACGGAAACTCCACCCAGACTGGGATTCGAACCTGGATCCCCAACGCTGAGAGGCCAACGGGCTAACCACTAAGCCACCGTGTCATCCAGGGGCAATTTAGAGTAGCCAATCCATGTTTTTGGATTGTGGAAGGAACCCGGAGAACCCACAAGAAACCTGAATGGACATGGAGAGAACATGGAAACTCCACCCAGATTGGGATTCGAACCCGGATTCCCAGGGCTAAGAGCTGTGCCAACCACTAAGCCACCGTGCCATCCAGGGGCAATTTAGAGCAGCCAATCCACGTTTTTGGACTGTGGGATGAACCCGGAGAACCTACAAGAAACCAAAACGGACATGGGGAGAACATGGAAACTCCACCCAGATTGGGATTCGAACCTGGAACCCCAGCACTGAAAGGCACACATACTAACCACTCAGCCACTGTGCCATCCAGGGGCAATTTAGAGTAGCCAATCCATGTTTTTGGATTGTGGAAGGAACCCGGAGAACCCACAAGAAACCATAACAGACATGGGGAGAACATGAAAACTCCACCCAGATTGGGATTCGAACCTGGATCCCCAGCACTGAGAGGCACACAGTCTAACCACTAAGCCACCGTGCCACCCAAAGGCAATTTAGAGCAGCCAATCCACGTTTTTGGACTGTGGGAGAAACCCAGAGAACCCACAAGAAACCAGAACGGACATGGGGAGAACATGGAAACTCCACCCAGATTGGGATTCGAACCTCAATCCCCAGCACTGAGAGGCACACATACTAACCACTAAGCCACCGTGCCATCCAGGGGCAATTTAGAGCAGCCAATCCACGTTTTTGGACTGTGGGAGGAACCCGGAGAACCTACAAGAAACCAAAACGCACATGGGGAGAACATGAAAACTCCACCCAGATTGGAATTCGAACCTGGATCCCCAGCACTGAAAGACACACATACAAACCACTCAGCCACCGTGCCATCCAGGGGCAATTTAGAGTAGCCAATCCACGTTTTTGGACTGTGGGAGGAACCCGGAGAACCCACAAGTCTCCAACCCGGAAACTCCACCCAGATTGGGATTTGAACCTGGATCCCCAGCACTGAAAGACACACATACTAACCACTCAGCCACCGTGCCATCCAGGGGCAATTTAGAGTAGCCAATCCACGTTTTTGGACTGTGGGAGGAACCCGGAGAACCCACAAGTCTCCAACCCGGAAACTCCACCCAGATTGGGATTTGAACCTGGATCCCCAGCACTGAAAGACACACATACTAACCACTCAGCCACCGTGCCATCCAGGGGCAATTTAGAGTAGCCAATCCACGTTTTTGGACTGTGGGAGGAACCCGGAGAACCCACAAGTCTCCAACCCGGAAACTCCACCCAGATTGGGATTTGAACCTGGATCTCCAGCACTGAGAGGCACACATTCTAACCACTAATCCACCGTCTCGCCCCAGGGTCCATATGGTGTGGTCCTAAAAAATCAAAGAGTAAGTAATAATGAAATCTGTTCCGGTGTTCTTAATGAAGACGAAGATAAAAGCAGGTAGAAGGAGCAGAGAAAGTAAAAGATCTGTGAGGCAAGGCGGGGGATGGATTCGGGCCCTCGCGCCTCACCGCTTCTCTTCTCCTCGCCGTCTTTGGAGCTCCCTTTGTTCCCGATTTCATGCTATCAGAAGGGCAGCATGTTCTCTTGCGCCAGCCTGTCAGCTCCATAAAGGAGCCTCAGTAGGGTCACATCTAGAGGGATGGGCATGAAAAATTGGTTCAAAAAAGGAATCACAAAGCCCACCCACATGATGAGGGCCCAGCGCATCACCGAGCACCAGAGCCAGACTATACTCCGTCCTCTATACTCTGTCTTTCTCCACCCCCTCATCCTGAGTCGGATCACCACCCAGCAAGATTGGAGAGGATCATTTAGATGAAATGGTGCAAACAAATTAAAGGGTGTTGCTGGGAATGAATCATTAGCCATTGTGTGGTGGACAGCATTGTGTGCTGTCCTTTCAGACTGTACTCTCATTGAGACACAGATTGCTACCATCATGGCCATCTGAGGGGTGGGGTGGGGTGGGGGGTAAGGGGTACGGGGTGGAGGGACATGGATCATTGTCCGGGCAAACAAAAGATTTAACCTTAATGAGGGTTAACCTTTTAAGACGGGTTTTATTTTATGAGGGTAAAGTGAAATCTTATTAAAAATTATTAGGTGTGTGTGTGTGTGTGTGTGTGTGTGTGTGTGTGTGTGTGTGTGTGTGTGTGTGTGTGCGTGAGAATATATTGCCTGCCTTATTTTAAACCTGGTTTGTGTATTTCTTTCTTTTTAGTTTTTTTTTTATTTACACATCCTCAAGGAAGGCTTAGTGGTTAGCATGTCCTCCTCTCAGTGCTGGGGATCCAGGTTCGAATCCCAATCTGGGTGGAGTTTCCATGTTCTCCCTGTGTGGGTTTCCTCTGGGTTCTCTTCCTCCCACAGTCCAAAAAACATGGATTAAGGTCAATTGAATTCTCCAAATTGCCCCATATAGAGTGTGTCTGTGTGAGTGAGTGTGTGTCCAGTGATAGATTGGCACCCTGTCCTGGGTGTATCTGCCCAGAGCCCGAAATGTTCTCCCCTGGATGGGCATGGGGAACCCCCCCGCGACCCTAATAGAGGATAAAGCGGAAGATAATGGATGGATGGATTTACACATCCTCAAGGAAGGCTTACTGGTCAGCAGGTCTGCCTCTCAGCGCTGGGGATCCAGGTTCGAATCCCGATCTGGGTGGAGTTTCCATGTTCTCCCTCACAAGTTTCCTTCCACATTCGAAAAACATGGATTCGGTGTCAATTGGCTGCTCTAAAATTGCCCCTATATTAGCTGATTAAAAATTGCCCCTATATAGAGTGTGTCTGTGTGAGTAAGTGTGTGCCTAGCAATAGATTGGCAGAGATAGATTGGCGTCCTGTCCTGGGTGTATCTGCTCAGCGCCCGAAACGTTCTCCTCTGGATGGGCATGAGGGATCCCCCCCCCACGACCCTAGTAGAAGATAATTAATTAATTAATTAGTAAATAAGAGCAGATGTATGAATTTAAAATGGTTGTGTTTAGGTTTGGGTTTATCCATCCATCCTTCGCTTTATCCTCTATTAGGGTCGCGGGGGGGGGTTCCCCATGCCCATCCAGGGGAGAACGTGTTGGGCAATGGGAAGATACACCCAGGACAGGACGCCAATCTATCGCTTGGCACACACTCACTCACACAGTCACACTCTACTCTATATGGGGCAATTTGGAGAATTCAGTTGACCTTGATCCATGTTTTTTGGACTGTGGGAGGAACCCGGAGGAAACCCACACAGACCCGGGGAGAACATGGATTACACTGCAGTGTAATGATATCCACCCTGGATCAGGCTGAAAGCATGATTACTGTCTGTGGGAACAGATTTCGACTCCTGAAAGTTTAAGTGAGTGGATCTTTCAATTAAACCCTAATTCCCAGAAGGCTCAGCTTTTGTTTCTATATGCCATAAGAGCCCGTTGCTTCTGGTACGGGGCTTGTCTTCTAGACATTGATTGTTGTTTGTTGCTCTGCATTGATTACTGCGGTAATGAACTCCAGCTTAGATGCTCATTAAGAAGCCGCTAATTGTTAATCACTGCTTTGTACTCATTAAGCATCTCACCCGAACCCGACTGGTGACGGATCGTGGAGTTTATTGGAGGGATGATGGCTTGTGTTGGGCGTGAAAGCAATCCTGTACGAGGTTTTTAATCAGCAGGGCATGATATTATGTTGGACGTCATTCCTTTTGCCAATAGTATTTTGTATGAAGTCAGAATGAAGTGACGGGAAAGGATTCGGGTTAACATGCAGGTACATTCAGAGGTTTCATTTTGATTAAACAGTCCATCCATCCATTATCTTCCGCTTTATCCTCTATTAGGGTCGCGGGGGGGTTCCCCATGCCCATCCAGGGTAAAACGTTTCGGGCGCTGGGCAGATACACCCAGGAAAGGGCGCCAATCCATCAATGGGCACACACTCACTCACACAGACACACTCTATGTGGGGCAATTTGGAGAATTTAATTCACCTTGATCCATTTTAATTTTTTTGCTGCTACAATTCCTTTTCCCACACAATTTTATATATATATATATATATATATATATATAAAACCAAACCACAATCCACTAAAGGAACTCATTAATTCATTATCTTCCGCTTTATCCTCTATTAGGGTCGCGGTGGAGTTCCCCATGCCCATCCAGGGGAGAACGTCTCGGGCGCTGGGCCGATAGACCCAGGACAGGGCGCCAATCCATCGCTGGGCACACACTCACTCACACAGACACACTCTATATGGGGCAATTTAGAGAACTCAATTAACTTGATCCATGTTTTTGGACTGTGGGAGGAAACCGGAGAACCCGGAGGAAACCCACGCGGACACACGGACAACATGGAAACTCCACCCAGATGGGGATTCGAACCAGGAATCCCTAGTGCTGAGAGGAGAACATGCTAACCACTATGCCACCGTGCCGCCCACTAAAGGAACTGAAATAAAAAAAAAAAAAGATTGATTAATTAAATTAATTGCCCCTATATAGTATGTGTGGGTCTGCGTGAATGAGTGTGTGCCCAAGGATAGATAGGCGCCCTGTCCTGGCAGTGAAACGTTCTCCTTTGTATTAGCATGGAAGCGGGAACTCCCCCCCCCCCCCCCCCCCCCACCTTGTCCCTAGTCTCTAGTACGGGATTAAGCGGAAGTTAATAAGATAATATTTAAAAAATTAACCCAATAACTGAATTTTTCCCTTTTTGTTGTACTGTTCAGTTGAATAACGGCGTTTTGCTTCCGCTTTATCCTTTATTAGTGTCGCGGGGGGGGGTTCCCCATGCCCGTCAATAGGAGAACGTTTTTGCCGCTGGGCAGATACACCCAGGACAGGACACCAATCTATCACTGGGCACACACTCACTGACACAAACACACTCTATATGGGGCAATTTAGAGAATTCAATTGACGTGATCCATGTTTTTGGACTGTGGGAGGAAACCGGAGAACCCGGAGGAAACTCACGCGGACACGGGGAGAACAACCCAGATTGGGATTCGAACCAGGAATCCCTAGCACTGAGAGGAGAACATGCTAACCACTAAGCCACAGTGCCGCCCTAGTGGAACAGCTTTCAATATTAAAAGAACATGTCACAATAATAAGGTCTTAGACAATAAAATTGAGACTGTTGACCTAATATTTAATGGATTGACTACGCCAAAGCCGAGGCTCAATGACAGCAGGAGCAGCATTACCCTTGGGTTTAAAATTAAATCTCGGGACAGCCGTGGCATCCTGCGCCGAAGCCCTGCAGGACAGTGATTTTTTTTTTTTTTATGTGGAGACAACAGCTGGGAAATGCTCACTTCTGTCTGATCAGAACTTTGAAAGCAGTTTCAAATCGAGCCGCTAGACCATGTGAACCATCTCAAATCAGGTTAGGACAGAAATATATTTTCATTGCCATTAAGTTCTGTCTGAAGCGTAGCCGGAAATTCCTTCCATGGGCTCCAGACATGAGGACAGACGTTCTAAATGGCTTTGACTTTCTCATTGATCCTATTGATTTTATTCATTCATTCATTCATTATCTCCCGCTTTATCCTCTATTAGGGTCGCGGTGGGGTTCCCCATGCCCATCCAGGGGAGAACGTCTCGGGCGCTGGGCAGATAGACCCAGGACAGGGCGCCAATCCATCGCTGCCTATTGATTTTAAAGTCAGAGTAAATGTGGTTATAGTAAATGTGATTCAGGGACCTGTGATTATTAAAAGACATCAGAATCAAGTACACTGACAATTTATAATAATAATAATAATAATAATAATAATAATAATAATAATAAGACACATCACCTCACTTTCACAATTCATATCCGCACTCAAAACTCACCTGTTTAAACTGGCCTTCTCCATCTGATCATTGTTTTTATTTTAACATACTTTTAATATGTTGTGTGTTCTGTGTCTTGTTTTTATTCTATGCTTATTTGCACTTTTGTACGGTGTCCTTGAGTGACAGAAAGGCGCCTATAAAATAAATGTATTATTACACTGACAATTTCGTGGTTAAATGTACACACCGGACACGCTGTGATGTCCCTGAGCTTCCTTCGTGTTAAAGGATAAAGCACTTTTCAGGCAAAATTCACAGATTTTCTTTTGCTTGCAAGCACTACCTGTCAAAAGTTTGGCCACGCCCCTTTCTTGCTCCATCCTCTATTTCCTCCACTTATCATATAGATGGACTTTGTAGTTTTACAATTCCAGACTGTAGAACATCTGTATTCTTTGTTGTTGTTAGTCCCCTGTTGGTTCTCTGTTGGTCAGGAGCATCACAGAACAGGTATCATTTGGGTGGTGGATTGTTTCTTGTCAGTTCTGCAGTGACACTGATGTGGTGAGGGGGTTTTAGTGGAGTTTCATTTCTCCACCTCAGTCACACTGCTGGGATAGGAATAATGCCCCCACCTAATAACCCCTGCTCTGTGGTGGTACTATTGGGGTTCTGAGCATTAGAGAAAGTGATAAATTGATCTGTTTTTCCTACTGTATTACACACACAGGAGTGTGTCCTGCACATTTAACTCATCAGTGCAGTGAAACACACACACACACACACACACACACACTGAGTGGTGGGCAGCCCTGTATACAGCACCCGAGGAGCAATTAGCAGTTAGGTACCTTGTCCAAGGGCACTTCAGCCATAGTGCTTGGTGGGACTAGGAATCGAACCAGGGACCTTCCGGTCAAAAGGCTGTTTCCTTTAAACCACAAAC
>JAFMOC010000259.1:302500-305000 GCA_019802505.1 Corydoras sp. C115
TGGGATAGAAATCAATAGTGTCAGGTCTGAATGATGGGTATGGAGTCTGGAAGGAGGTTCTGCGGTTCAGAGGTCGACAAAATGCAGAGAAAGGCCTCTGCGTTGTGGAGTTACGGGGCAACCCGGTCAGTCGCTTTAGTCATGTGATATTTCCTTAACCAGAGAGACCATAGAGTGACCACAGAAAAGACTACAGAGTGACCACGGAGAGACAACCGAGAGACCAGAGAGACACTAAAAAGAGAACACAGAAAGACTACCGAAAGAGACTACTGAGAGACACGACCAAGAGACCACAGACAGACTACCGAGAGAGAACACTGAGAGACCACAGAGAGACAACTGAGAAACTAAAGAGAGACTACTGAAAGAGACCACCAAGAGACCACAGAGAGACTAATGAGAGAGACCACAGAGAGAAAACTGAGAAACCACAGAGAGACTACCGAAAGAGACCACAGAGAGACACCACCAAGAGACCACAGAGAGACAACTGAGAAACCACAGAGAGACTACCGAAAGAGATCACAGAGAGACACCACCAAGAGACCACAGAGAGACTACTGAGAGAGAACACCGACAACTGAGAAACCAAGGAGACACTAAAGATAGACCACAGAGAGACTACCAAAAGAGACCACAGATAGACGACACCAAGAGACCACAGAGAGACCACAGAGAGACAACTGAGAAACCAAGGAGACACTAAAGATAGACCACAGAGAGACTACCAAAAGACCAGATAGACAACACCAAGAGACCACAGAGAGACTACTGAGAGAGACCACCGAGAGACTACAGAGAGATAACAGAGAGACTACAGAGAGACCACCGAAAGACCACTTAGAAAGATAACAGAGAGAGACCACCAAGAGACCACAGAGAAAGATAGTGATAGTGGTACTATTGTGGTGGTACTATCTAATGCTCAGATAGTGGTTCTGAGCATTAGAGAACAGAGTACACAGTATGTACTGTAGAACACAAACAGATGGACTACAGACTGGAATTGAAGAACTACAAAGTCCATCTTTACAGGACGTGGAACTGAGAACATGGACGATAATGGAGCAAAAAGGGGGTGTGTCCAAACTTTTGACGGGTACCATATATATGATTATGATGTGATCACTGCCAAAAACGAATATAGTTTTTATTTATTGAATCTAAACACAGGGAGGCACGGTGGCTTAGTGGTTAGCACGTTCTCCTCTCAGCACTAGGGATTCCCGGTTCGAATCCCCATCTGGGTGGAGTTTCCATGTTCTCACTGTGTCCACGTGGGTTTCCTCCGGGTTCTCCGGTTTTCTCCCACAGTCCAAACACGTGGATCAAGTCAATTAAGTTCTCCAAATTGCCCCATATAGTGTATGTGTGTGTGTGTGAGTGAGTGTGTGCCCAGCGATGGATTGGCGTCCTGTGCTGGGTGTATCTGCCCAGCGCCCGAAACGTTCTCCCCTGGATGGGCATGGGGAACCCCCCGCGACCTTAATAGAGGATAAAGTGGAAGATGATGGATGGATGGACTCTAAATACAGGATGGCACGGTGGCTTAGTGGTTAGCACGTTCTCCTCTCAGCGCTAGGGATTCCCGGTTCGAATCCCCATCTGGGTGGAGTTTCCATGTTCTCCCCGTGTCCGCGTGGTTTCCTCCAGGTTCTCTGGTTTCCTCCCACAGTCCAAAAAACATGGATTAAGTCAATTGAATTCTCCAAATTGCCCCATATAGAGTGTGTCTGTGTGAGTGAGTGTGTGCCCAGTGATAGATTGGCGTCCTGTGCTGGGTGTATCTGCCCAGTGCCCGAAACGTTCTCCCCTGGATGGGCATGGGGAACCCCCCGCGACCTTAATAGAGGATAAAGCGGAAGATAATGGATGGATTGATGGATGGATGGACTCTAAATACAGGGCGGCACGGTGGCTTAGTGGTTAGCATGTTCTCCTCTCAGCTCTAGGGATTCCCGGTTCGAATCCCCATCTGAGTGGAGTTTCCATGTTCTCCCCGTGTCCGCGTGGGTTTCTTCTGGGTTCTCCGGTTTCCTCCCACAGTCCAAAAACATGGATTAACTCAATTGAATTCTCCAAATTGCCCCATATAGAGTGTGTCTGTGTGAGTGAGTGTGTGCCCAGTGATAGATTGGCGTTCAGTGCTGGGTGTATCTGCCCAGCGGCCGAAACGTTCTCCCCTGGATGGGCATTGGGAACCCCCCGCGACCTTAATAGAGGATAAAGCGGAAGATAATGGATGGATTAATGGACTCTAAATACAAATGCATATCTTTTTGCCCTGTATGTTGGAAGTATCACATCTAAGGCATGTGGTGTAGCATGTTCTGTAATTATAAGAACATGTTCTGTAATTATTAAAAGCGACTTACAAGGTGAGCACAGGGTTCATCACAACATCCCTGGAGCAATGAGGGTTAAGGGTCTGGCTCAAGGACCCATATTGGAACTTCAGTGGACCTGGGATTTGAACCCCCAACCTTCAAATTGACAG
>JAFMOC010000259.1:312500-530000 GCA_019802505.1 Corydoras sp. C115
CCACGCGAGGGATGGGAGCGTGGGGAGGGAGGGTGATGAACTTTTCTGTCGCGCTCTTCATGCTGCCCGCGTCCTCGGCCGCCACATTTCTCAAGCTGCAGGACTTTTTAAGAGTCCAAATAAATAAATAACATGACCCTTCTGCCGAGGTCCATCCATTAGCTGTCAGACGGTCTAAGCGGCAGAGCGGTGCTAATTTAACGCGAGGCTACCGAGCGGAGGAGGTTAAACACACTGTATGAATGTCTGCCTCGCTAAACGTTGGCAGGAAATCATACCAAACCAAAGGACCAAGCACAAACTCCGTGATGGGGGCTTTGGGTTGTGTATGGGGCTTGCAGTGGATTATTTCACATGCTCCGACATCTGTCTCCCAGCTCTGGGGACCTGGGTGGAGTTGTCATGTTCTCCCCATGTCTACGTGGGTTTTCTCCGGCTTCGTCGGATTTCCTCCCACAGTCCAAAAACATGGATCTAAGGTAAAATAGCTGCTCTAAATTGCCCCTTTGCAGCGTCTCTGTGTGGGAGTGTGCCCATTGATGGATTGGCGCACTGTCCTGGGTGTATCAAGTAGTTCAAGTTCAAGTAATTTATTTATATAGCGCTTTTTACAACAGTACATTGTCACAAAGCAGCTTTACAGAATGAAAAGCCTTTAAACCCCCAAAGAGCAAGCCGAAGCGACAGTGGCAAGAAAAAACTCCCTTTTATGTTGTTATTTAAGGAAGAACCCTTGGGAGGACCAAGACTCAGTGGGGGTCTCATCCTCCTTGAGCGGCCAGGCAGCAACAACAGTGTAGGACAGCTATGTCCAGATATTAAACAAATGGAAAAACTAACAACTGGAAAACTATATGTGAGTCCATTAGGGAGCGTCCTGCAGGACCGCCTTGTCAGGTTCCATACAGTATTCGTCAGCAGAGCCATGGATGAAGATCCCCAGGAAGCCGGGGGACACCTCAAAAGAAACAGACAGCCCAGCGCTGAAAATGCTCTCCCCGGGATGGGCATGGGGAACCCCCCCCCCCCCACATGGGTCGCCGGTATTGCATGAAAGTCCCGTTCTTGTTGGGTCTAAGGAATCTCTGTCTTCTCATGTTATGTGATGTCACTGCTTATTAACATAATGCATAAAGCAATGGATTGGCGCACTGTCCTGGGTGTATCTGCCCAGCGTCCAAAAGGTTCTGGTTGGGCATGGGGCACCCCCGTAACCCCCTTTCCCCCCATTTAGATGAGATGAGATGAGATGAGATGAGAGAATGCAAGTTGGTGTAGCTGCCATCAATCCCTTGTTGCTGTTGCTACTGTTACTATCAATTACTGACGATTGCCCATGGTTCACCCCCGCCCCCCTTAATTCTAAGGGGTATTTGTTTTATTTTTAAATATATCACAGAGGCGGCATGGTGGCTTAGTGGTTAGCACGTTCTCCTCTCAGCGCTAGGGATTCCCGGTTCGAATCCCCATCTGGGTGGAGATTCCATGTTCTCCCCGTGTCTGCGTGGGTTTCCTCCGGGTTCTCCGGTTTCCTCCCACAGTCCAAAAACATGGATCAAGTCAATTGAATTCTCAAAATTGCCCCATATAGAGTGTGTCTGTGTGAGTGAGTGAGTGTGTGCCCAGCAATGGATTGGCATCCTGTCCTGGGTGTATCTGCCCAGCGCCCAAGACGTTCTCCCCTGGATGGGCATGGGGAACCCCACTGCGACCCTAAAATAGGATAAAGCGGGAGATAATGAATGAATGAATGAATATATCACAAATCCCAGCTTGACATGCATATAGGGGTGAGGAGTGACTTGGAGGGGTGGGAAGGTGGCTTAGTGGTTAGCATGTTCTCCTCTCAGCGCTAAGGATTCCCGGTTCGAATCCCAAACTGGGTGGAGTTTCCATGTTCTCCCCGTGTCCACATGGGTTTTCTCCGGGTTCTCCGGTTTCCTCGCACATTTCAAAAACATGGATCATGTCAATTGAATTCTCCAAATTGCCCCATATAGAGTGAGTGTGTGTCCAGCGATAGATTGGTGTCCTGTCCTGGGTGTATCTGCCCAGCGCCCAAAACGCCCCCCCCCCTTCCCCCCACCGCGACCCTAGTAGAGGATAAAGCGGAAGATAATGGATGGATGGATGGTATATGGCTTAAACACAACATAATGACTCCGTCATAAGTTTAAGATCACATCGGCCCTTCGCTGCGGCCACGTGTGCGGTGTGAAACTCAAATTAAATGACCTCTCACCTGCCTTTTTATTGATGGCATTTAATGGCAGCCGGCAGTTGTGAGGGCTGCATTTGACAAAGTATAAATCAAAGCACAATTATGGTAAGGGACATTGCAATGGGCCGCCAGAGAACCGGGGACATTTCACTGTGCAGTTTTCCAGAAAAGCCCGAGCCCATACCAATCAAAAGCGGCGTGATTTAAACTCTGCGACCTATTCAGGCAGACCACGCACTCGGAGCTGATGCTGACAGTTCTGTTTTATTTCTGGCTGGACGTCCCTCATCCAGACCCTTGTCTGTGATGCCGGGTTTGCCCCTTTGAGCCTCAAGGTCATTGGCGGTTGATAAACTGCGCAGGACGGAGTTATAACGGCAGTCCTTGAACTTGGAGGAGAGTCTGTTTTTACTGCCCACAATCAGACAGTCACACCATTTAGTTTAATTAAGACACAATGGCGGCACGGTGGCGTAGTGGTTAGCATGTTCGCCTTTCAGCGCCGGGGTCCAGGTTAAAATCCCAATCTGGGTGGAGTTTCCATGTTCTCCCCGTGTCCGCGTGGGTTTCCTCCGGGTTCTCCCGTTTCCTCCCACAGTCCAAACACATGGATCAAGTTAATTGAGTTCTCTAAATTGCCCCATATAGAGTGTGTTTGAGTGAGTGAGTGTGTGTCCAGTGATAGATTGGTGTCCTGTCCTGGGTGTATCTGCCCAGCGCCCGAGACGTTCTCCCCTGGATGGGCATGGGGAACCCCACCACGACCCTAATAGAGGATAAAGCGGGAGATAATGAATGAATGATGGAATCAAGTTAAATTGACTGCTCTTAACTGCCCTCATATAGTATGTGTGTGTGTGTGTGTGTGTGTGTGTGTGTGTGTGTGTGTGTGTGTGTGTGTGTGTGTGTGTTGGCATCCTGTCCTGGGTGTATCTGCCTAGTAGTGGTAAGCACGTCCACCACTCAGCGCTGGGAATCCAGGTTCGAATCCCAAACTTGGTGGAGTTTTATGTTCTGTAATTTGGCCACTAGATGGGATTTTGATTGTTAGAGAAACCGGAATCCGGTTACTCAGTGATTGATGTTTACGTTAAAACCCAGACTAGATTACATCACAGTTTATTAGTAATTTGGTTTTAAATAAACACGTTCATAAATTAAACCTGGGTGGCTTGGTGGTTAGCATGTTCTCCTCTCAGCACTAGGGGTTCTCGGTTCGAATCCCAATCAGGGTGGAGTTTCCATGTTCTCCCGTGTCCACGTGGGTTTCCTCCGGGTTCTCCGGTTTCCTCCCACAGTCGCAAAAACATGGATCAAGTCAATTGAGTTCTCCAAATTTCCCCATATAGAGTGAGTGTGTGCCCAGTGTTAGAGTGGCGCCCTGTCCTGGGTTTATCTGCCCAGCGCCCGAAATGTTCTCCCCCGGATGGGCATGGGGAACCCCCCCCCCCCCCCCCCCCCCCCCGTGACCCTAATATAGGATAAAGCTAAAGATTAATAGATGGATGGATGTAAATAATGTCTATCTTGCATTTCTGGTTAGATGTTACTGCATTTCGTTGACTCTGTACTTGTTTACTCTGCTCATTGACAAAGTTGGATCTAATCTAATCTAATCTAATCTAATAATTTATATGAAACTCTACATTGGTTTTATTTTAATGTGCATCTCATACAAACTGGTCCCGGATAAATGCAAAGCAGAATTCTGATTCCTGTGTCGTGGAAGTCTCCGATGCAGGTCCCTTGTCCCCTCACCGTGTCCTTCCGTTGGACAGACACGGAGCTCTTTTCAGAAATGCGCTCAAGCATTCAGTGTACATAATGTAAAAGGGGGTGTGAGCATGTACCTCCAAATCTGGTAATGTGATGGATGCTGCTTATTTCCCCTCCTGAACTGCCCAGGCATCCTGTACACACCAGTGCCTGCGCGAATAATAAGCGCTGCACACAGACACACAACACAACAATTAGTGATGTTGCAGAGCAACAAACCTATTATGTGGATGAATACAAGATCATATTGTTTTGTAGCTGGCTGTCACAGGGAGACGCGCGCGCAGTCGACGCAGTCATGCAGGTGTCAGTTGTACCTGTTGGTCTTGCTCATAATTAATGTGTACACACACGGGCTAATTATTTTGCTCAGCTTTGATTAATGACTTTAGTCTGTCTTAATCATGCCTGCTTTTCAGACGAGAAAGCAAGTCCCTGGGAGTGCATGCAGGTGGGAGCGGGCATGATTAATGAATCACGTGTGTGTGTGTGTGTGTGTGTCTGTGTGTGTCTGTTTGTCGATGTGTCTGTGTGTGTGTTGTCTATGTGTGTCTGTCTGTGTGTTGTCTATGTATGTGTCTTTGGGTGTGGGTTTGTGTGGGTCTGTCTGTTTCTCTGTTCGTGTTTGTGTGTCTGTGGGTTTGTCTGTTTGTCAAGTGTGTGTCTGTGTGTGTGTTCGTGTATATGCGTATGTGTCTGTCTCTCTGTGTGTGTGTGTGTGTGTGTGTGTGTGTGTGTGTGTGTGTGTGTGTGTGTGTGTGTGTGTGTGTGTGTTCATGTATATGCGTATGTGTCTCTGTGTGTGTGTGTTCGTGTATATGCGTATGTGTCTGTCTTTGTGTGTGTGTGTCTGTGTGTGTGTGTGTGTATGTTTGTGTATATGCGTATATGTCTGTCTCTGTGTGTGTGTGTGTTTGTCTGTGTCTGTGTGTCTGTCGGTGTGGATTTGTGTTCCTGCGTCTCTGTCAGTCTTTAAGTGTGTGTGTGTGTGTGTGTGTGTGTGTTTGGTGTGTGTCTATGTGCATATGTGCATATGTGTGTGAGTGTGTATGTGCATATGGGTCTCTGTGTTTGTGTGTCCATGTTGTCTGTGTGTGTTTGTATCTGTGGGTTTGTGTGTCTGTTTCTCTGTGGGTTTGTGTGTGCATGTCTCTGTGTGTGTGTGTGTGTGTGTGTGTCTTTGGGTTTGTGTGTCTGTGTCTCTGTGTTTGTCAGTCTGTCTGACTGTCTGTCAAGTGTTTGTCTGTTCATGTATATGCGTATGTGTGTGTGTGTGTGTGTGTGTGTGTGTGTGTGTGTGTGTGTCTGAGTCTGTGGGTTTGTGTGCCTGTGTCTCTGTCTGTCTGTTTGTGTGGTGTGTGTTTGGTGTGTGTCTGTGTGCATATGTGTGTGAGTGTGTATGTGCATATGGGTCTTTGTGTTGTCTGTGTGTGTTTGTATCTGTGGGTTTGTGTGTGCATGTCTGTCTGTGTGTGTGTGTGTGTGTGTTTCTCTGGCTTGTCTCTGTCTCTATGTGTCTGTGTGGACATAGAAACTCCACCCAGATTGAGATTCGAACCAGGAATCTCCAGCGCTGAGAGGAGAACATGCCAACCACTAAGCCACCGTGCCGCCCTTTATATATAGTACAGGACACACACACATTATGTTCAGTATAGCAGTCAGTTGTCCTGAACAGTACAGATTTAAGCTCCTGCACTGCTTCAGATTGTGTCTCCACTTGTTTTAAACAACCCAAACCTATTAAAGTTATTAATTGAATCATGTATAGTAACTGCCACCATACTTTGCAACATACTTTGGGTGTGTAGAGTTGTAGAGTTTCGTACAGTATCGTTGTTATCTAAGCTGTCGAGTGGCTAAGAAACAAGACTGTCATGATCTCAAGTTCTTTTGTGTTCTTCTCTTGCAGCTATTAGAGTTTGACAAAGAGCGAAATGTATTTAAGGATCGGCTTCATGAGCTGGACATTGCCTTCCCACCCAGGTATGACCATCTTCCTCAGCTGCCCTTTTCTCACCTTCTTCATCTTCAGCCCCTCTGCAATGATTAGCTCTTGTCTTTGTAACGCTCCTGGTAATTACTTGCCAATTTATTAAACACATTAACTTTGTAGATCAATGAACCACATGCTGAATTCTCATCTCATTATCTTCCACATAATCCTCTACTAGGGTGGCAGTGGGTGGGGGGTTGGGGGGGGTGCTTTTCCCCATGCCCATCCAGGGATGAACGTTTCGGGTGGTGGGCAGATACAGGACAAGACGCCAATCCACCATGGGGCAGACAATCACTATACAGATATATAACACTATATGGGGCAATTTAGAGCATCCTATTCACCTTGAATCCATCTCTTTGGACTGTGGGAGGAATCCGAAGAACCCGGAGATAGACATGGGGAGAACATGGCAACTCCACCCAGATCAGGATTCCAACCTGGATCCCCACGCTGAGAGGAGAACATGCTAAACACTCGGCCCCGTGACCCCACACACACACACACACACACACACACACACACACACACACACGAATTCATATTTAATCGTCACGGTTCTCCACGTGGCGGCACGGTGGCTTAGTGGTTGGCATGTTCTCCTCTCAGCACTAGGGAATCCCGGTTGGAATCCCAATCTGGGTGGAGTTTCCATGTTCTCCCCGTGTCCGCGTGGGTTTCCTCCGGGTTCTCCGGTTTCCTCCCACAGTCCAAAAACATGGATCAAGTCAATTGAGTTCTCCAAATTGCCCCATATAGAGTGTGTCTGTGTGAGTGAGTGTGTGCCCAGTGATGTATTGGCGTCCTGTCCTGGATGTATCTGCCCAGCGCCCGAAACGTTCTCCCCTGGATGGGCATGGGGAACCCTCTGCGACCTTATAGACCATATAGAGTGTGTATGTGTCTCTGTGAGTGAGTGTGTGTCCAGCAATAGATTGGCACCCTGTCCTGGGTGTATCTGCCCAGCGCCCGAAACGTTCTTCCCTGGATGGACATGAGGAACCCCCCCACAACCTTATAGACCATATAGAGTGTGCATTTGTCTTTGTGAGTGAGTGTGTGTCCAGTGATAGATTGGCGCCCTGTCCTAGGTGTGACTGCCCAGCGCCCGAAACGTTCTCACCTGGATGGACATGAGGAACCCCCCCACAACCTTATAGACCATATAGAGTGTGTATGTGTCTCTGTGAGTGATTGTGTGCCCAGCAATAGATTGGCGCCCTGTCCGGGATGTGACTGCCCAGCGCCCGAAACGTTCTTCCCTGGATGGGCATGGGGAACCCCCCCCCCACCCCCCGCGACCCTGATATAGGATAAAGCGGAAGATGGATGGATGGGCTCTTTACGTATACCGTTCCTCAAACAAATGAATGTACAATTAGGCCTTTCAGAACGGTGGCGCGGGACCGGTAGTTCCCAGCGCGGCGGGTTGGAGCATCGTGCCGCTAATGGTGCTTGACCTTTGGCGTCAGCGCTGACTCAATCAGTGTAGATAATGAAACGCTGTAATCAAACAATAATTACTTGATAAACTGCTCCACTGACTGGTGTGAGGAGGGGTGGCGGGGTGTGTGCGTACAGGTCCACTGGCGTGTGTGTGTGTGTGTGTGTGTGTGTGTGTGTGTGTGTGTGTGTGTGTGTGTGTGTGTGTTTTTACCCGACTGTGTCTTAATCAACCAGTTCCATTTACATGGCTTTGCATAAGTGACAGGTGGATTTATGGGGCTTTTACAGCGTGTGACTCTTGCTCTCATCCGTCGGTATATAATCGGAATCATCGGCGGCGCTCAGACAAACGGCCAAACGCCCCGAGAGGACGCGCAGATGAATCAAAGATCCCGAGCAATTAAGAAGGGTATAAAATTTCATTCGATGAGAGGAGTGTCTGTTACAAGCCTCGTTTTTGTCAGCGGTGAGAAGCTTAGTTAAACAGGCTGTGTACACACACACACACACACACACACACACACACACACACACACACACCTCATCATCTACACCTCGTGCTTCTTGAGCAATCAAGCAATCAGTGATTGTTCTCTATCACATAGACAGCCCTGAAACACCCCTGACCATCTGTGAGGTTATTGCAAGAGGGCACGGACGAATTAACACACACACACACACACACACACACACATTAACACACATCACTCTTAAAACCATTAAATAGCTCTGAACTATCCCTTCTGAATGCACCTTCAATCACTTAGCTCAGTGGTTACGATATGGGCCTATTGATTTTAAGGTTCGGGGTTCAAATCCCGAGTCTACTGAAGTTACTCATACGGGTCTTGAGCATGGATCTTGCCTTTAATTGTAAAGAAAAGTGATCTGTTTTGCCTGCTGTACTTACACACAGATGAATACACACACACACACACACACACACACACACACTGAGTCAAGTGAGCACACCTGCCCGGAGCAGTGGGCAGCCCTGTATACAGCACCCTGGGAGCAACTGGGGTTAGGTGCCTTGCCCAAGGGCACGTAAGCCATTGTACTTGGTGGGCCGGGGAATTGAACCAGGGACCTTCAGGATGCAAGGATGTGGAAGCAAGAGAGATGATGTCTGTAAGGACTGACTTTACTTTTTCCTTTTAAGTGTTGAAGCGTGCTTTTTTTTAAAAAAAGTTAGAATCTGTCAAGACAGACTTGATTTATTTAAGACACGATAGCAGCACGGTGGCTTAGTGGTTAGCATGTTCTCCTCTCAGCGCTAGGGATTCCCGGTTTGAATCCCAATCTGGGTGGAGTTTCCATGTTCTCCCCGTGTCTGCGTGGGTTTCCTCCGGGTTCTCCGGTTTCCTCCCACAGTCCAAAAACATGGATCAAGGTCAGTTGAATTCTCCAAATTGCCCCATATAGAGTGTGTGTGATAGATTGGCACCCTGTCCTGGGTGCATCTGCCCAGCGCCCTGAAACTTCCTCTGGATGGGCATGGGGAACCACCCCGCGACCCTAATAGAGGATAAAGCGGAAGATAATGTCAAGACTCAATAGTGAGCCAGTATGTTAAATGCTGATTATACTATTTATACTATTTGCCATTACTGTATTTTAATTAAAAGGTTATATTTGATTATAGGGCAGTTGTAGGCTTTTGTTAAGGAACCAGCCTTGTGAAGGTACCCGGTTCAATTCCCAGTTCGATTCCCAGGTTGGGGGTTCAAATCTCAGGTCCACTGAAGCTACCAATGTGGGTCCTTGAGCAAGACCCTTAACACTCATTGCTCCAGGGATGTTGTGATTTACCCTGTGCTCACCTTGTAAGTCGCTTTGGAATAAAATGTAGGCCAAATGACCCAATGTAATGTAACGTAATGATTGTAGGGCAATTGTAGGCTTTTGTTAAGGAACCAGACTTGTGAAGGTACCCGGTTCGATTCCCAGTCCCACCAAGTACTACGGCTGAAGCACCTAACCCCAATTACTCCCTAGGTGTCATATACAGGGCTGCCCACCGCTCCAGACACGTGCTCACATTACTCAGTGTGTGTATACATGTGTGTTTAACTGCACAGATGGGTTAAATATGGAGGACACATCCTCTGGGTATAAGAACAGTAGTCAAAATATTACTTTAAAGCAGTGCTTCTCAAATACTGGGGCGCCCCTGGGGGGGCACAGTGCGGTGCATGGGGGGGGGGGGGGTGCATAACAAGAAATCACAGAGCAAGTGATGTTACATGTACTGAACAAACCCTCAAGAGACAACATGGAAAAATATTTAATAGGGATGAGGAGAGAGATGAAGATAATGAGAGCAACAAAAGTCAACCGAAAACTAAATGTCGAAGCGAATGTTGCGCCTGGCTTCACTGTAACTGTAACTTCACTGTAACTTCACTGTAACTGTAACTTCACTGTAACGAAGGTGGAGACGAAGAAAGACCGGTGTGTCTTCTGTGTCTTTAAATGTTGGCAGTGGACAGCGTGAAGCCAAATAAATGAAGGCGTCACATAAAGACATTACACCCCGATCACACTGATAACCGCTTGAGTTTTTAAATCGTAAACGTGACGCGTAGAGCCAGCGATCATCCCGCTTTATGAAAACTACTTCAGAAAAGCTGTGCTGCAAAACGGACGCGTTGGAGACATTAGTTCTGACTTCCTCAAAAAAAAAAAAAAAAAAAAAAAAAAAAACGCACAAATTGTTGTATTTATTTTAGTTTTGTAGGTTAATGAGTTAATAAATTGTGCTCCTGAATTAATATTGATAATCAATTTGAATTTATTATTATTTATTGATTTTATTTCATTTCATTTTTCAGTATCAAATGCCAGTCAGTTTAAAAATGTTTCACGTTTAAATAAGGATTTCATTCGTTTCTGTTACAAACTAAATACGAAGTTAATAACATTATTCTTTGTTCTAAGTTGATCTATATTTCTTTCTTTTTTGTTTTCTTTATTGTTAATAAGCATACATTGTTATAAAAGAGCTGCACTTTACAAATTTATAGACAAATGATACTACAGTGGGTGCGTAAAAATACTTTTTCATCCCATTTTGTCATGTACGGGGGGGGGGGGGGGTGAGGTGAGTGTGCGTGTGGGGGGGGGGGGCGCAAAATGTTTTCTTCTTCTTAGGGGGGCTTAACAGAAAATAATTGAGAATCACTGCTTTAAAGTAATTATAAGTCATAGCTATTGACGTCATTACAGTTTGTTCCCTCCCTAATAAGCTTCCATACTCATCCTCCCCTTACATGACTCTCCAGATGTGCATTTTAAATGTAAGATTAAAGGAACCATCTGCAGATAAATACCATCCTGGATTCTGGACATGTGAGAGCGTAGTCTAAACCAACTCATGCCTGCTCACATCCACATAACACTGACACCTGAGGCCTAAAGACAAGTGTCCTAATCCTCCTCTGGTGGCACACACGGCGAAAGTTTTCTTTAAAGGAATGTAGTACATGATGCACAATTCACAGAGCCGGCTTTACACAGGAGTCTTGTGTAGTTTTTGGCCCTTGACATGGCTAAGCGGCGAGGCAGGAGCGTGTGGAATTTGGCCCTCTCTTGCCAACGCTGGCCCTGGAGCCAGAAGTTCTGCGTCAATCAGATGCGGACCAAACGCATTCGCACACATGCGTTCATTCATCAATTCCTCTGAAGGGTAAACTGCGGGCAGATCAGATTACTGCATTGACACCCGTGCTGTCCGGGGAATGCCACCGATGTCAGCTGACGCCCGATGATGTGGGGCGGGGCGGGGCGGGGCGGGGCGGTCTGGGTTGAGTGGGGATCAGATCGTATTGAACTCCATTATGGCTCACATGCAAAACAAAGCCAAACGGAAGCGAGTGATAATAATTAACTAAAAGGTCAAAGTCGTCCGAATCTCCAGATGCGAGCGGTGACGCATACCAACGCGCTGGCGTAAATTATTTTACAGTCATGACAGTGAGTAATCCTGTTACGGCTCTCGTTGGTTCCCCATGCCCATCCAGGGGAGAACGTCTCGGGCGCTGAGCAGATACACCCAGGACAGGATGCCAATCTATCCCTGGGCACACACTCAATCACAAAGACACACTCTATATGGGGCAATTTGGAGAACTCAATTGACTTGATCCATGTTTTTGGACTGCGGGAGGAAACCAGAGAACCCGGAGGAAACCCACGTGGACACGGGGAGAACATGGAAACTCCACCCAGATTGGGATTCGAACTGGGAATCCCTAGTGCTGAAAGGAGAACATGCCAACCACTAAGCCACCATGCCGCCCCGATATAAAATCAATAGTGAAATTGAATGGATGATTCTGATACCATTTGCTATGACTGTATTTTAATTTAAAGGGCAGTTCATTGTAGGGCAGTTGTAGGCTTTTGTTAAGGAACCAGCCTTGTGAAGATACCCGGTTCGATTCCCAGTCCCCCAAAGTACTACGGCTGAAGCACCGTACTCCATTACTCCTTGGGTGCCGTATACAGGGCTGCCCACCGCTCCAGACACAAGCTCAACGAAGTTGCATTCTAATTTAAAGGCTATATTTGATTATAGGGGCGCGATAGCTCAGTGGTTAGGGCGTTGGGCTATCAAGCTGAAGGTTGGGGGTTCAAATCTCAGGTCCACTGAAGCTACCAATGTGGGTCCTTGAGCAAGACCCTTAACCCTCATTGCTCCAGGGATGTTGTGATTAACCCTGTGCTCACCTTGTAAGTCGCTTTGGATAAAATTGTAGGCCAAATGACCCAATGTAATGTAATGATTATAGGGCAATTGTAGGCTTTTGTTAAGGAACCAGCCTTGTGAATGTACCCGGTTCGATTCCCAGTCCCACCAAGTACTATACATCTGAAGCACCTAACCCCAATTACTCCTTGGGTGCCGTATACAGGGCTGCCCACCATTCCGGACACAAGCTCACATTACTCAGTGTGTGTATACATGTGTGTTTAACCTCACGGATGGGTTAAATATGGTGGACACACTCCTCTGGGTATAAGAACAGTAGTCAAAATATTACTTTAAAGTAATTATAAGTCTTATTGACGTCATTACGGTTTGTTCCCTTCCTAATAAGCGCATGCCCACGCGCTGGAGTAAGTTATTTTACAGTCATGTCAGAGCGTAATCCTGTTACGGCTCTCATTGGCTGACATATTCCAATTGATTTACAGGGGATGCAGTTAGCTCCGAAGTTGTACGATTTCATTGTAGTCCTCTCTATGTAAAATCAATAGTGAAATTGAATGGACGATTTGGCCCGGGGGAATTCAGAGGACAATAAGAAACCATAGGAAGCACTTTCTATTCATTCTCAAACTAACTGAGTTACTGGAAATGGACGTGAGGGTAGAGAGATGATCGACCTGGGGATGCCTCACTTCCTATTACCCGTTCAAAGGCTCCTTTTCAGAGGAGGACACAGTGGGAAAGGAAGGGACAAGGTAATATGTACGTCAAAGAATTATGCTCTTACCCTGTGGCTGGCTCCAGGCCCAAGTATTCCTGTTTGTAAAGTCTAGACCGGGAGTGCCGTGCTGAAGGTTCGGACCTAAAGGTGAGGGCAGGAGGGGTCAGAGGTGGCCTTATGTTATCTCTTCACCATTTACTGACGAAGAGCAGCAGCATGGGTAGTAGAGCGCTGAATACAACACTTTAGCATACATTCCCGAAAATCGGCGGCTGTATGAGGATGAGCTGCCCAGTGACCCTGAGGGAGCGAATGAAGAATGTGTAGGTGCGGTTAAAGGAACGATTGAACGGCTATTGCACGGTTCCCGCACAACGCCACCATTCTGAACCTGATTTAGTCTCTGTAGACCTGAGTGCCATCGCAATGTTGCACCTCGACATGAGTTTTCCTGCCGCACAACAAGAAGGGCCAGCTCTCAAGGGTTCGATTCCCAAGCCTGGGTCCTATCTGTGTGGAGTTTGCATGTTCTTCCCGTGTCTAAGTGGTTTCTTGTGTATGCACTGGTTTCCTTCTTGTGAATGTTTTATTAAATTGGTTTTATTCATTCATTCATTTATTTATTTTCTCCATGCTGGGGATTCCCGGTTTGAATCCCAATCTGAGGGAAGTTTCCATGTTCTCCCCGTGTCTGCGTGGATTTCCTCTGGGTTCTCCGGTTTCCTCCCAAAGTCCAAAAACATGGATCAAGATAAACTGAATGCTTCAAATTGCAAGAATTTAATAATTAACATTTAAAACACAAAAAAAATTCCACATGCCCATCCAGATTGGGATTCGAACCGGGAATCCCTAGTGCTGAGAGGAGAACATGCTAACCAGTAGGCCACCGTGCCACTAAGCCAATGTTCACATATATATATACATGTTCAGATATAGTAACAAACCAATTATTTAAGTGTCAATACTTACATCTTACATTATCGTCATCATTATTCTTCTCATTATCTTCTACTTAATCCTCTACTAGGGTAGTGGGGGTGTTCCCCATGCCCATCCATCAGTGAGAACGTTTCAGACGCTCAGCAGATACACCCATTACAAGGCGCCAATCCATTGCTGGGCACACAATCAATTTGGGGGCAATCTATATAGTGTCAATTTTGATCAGCCAAATCACCTTAAATCCATCTTTATGGACTGTGTGAGGAAATCTGAGAACCCGGAGAAAACCCACATGGACACGGGAAGAACATGGAAACTCCACCCAGATCGGGATTTGAACCTGGATCCCCAGCGCTGAGAGGCGGACACAGCCAGCGTGCCACCGACAAATAAATCGATTATTAAAATAGCTGACAATTAAGTTTACGGCGGCACGGTGGCTTAGTGGTTAGCATGTTCTCCTCTCAGCGCTAGGGATTCCCGGTTCGAATCCCCATCTTGTGGAGTTTCCATGTTCTCCCCGTGTCCGCATGGGTTTCCTCCGGGTTCTCCGGTTTCCTCCCACAGTCCAAAAACATGGATCAAGTCAATTGAATTCTCAAAAATTGCCCCATATAGAGTGTGTCTGTGTGAGTGAGTGTGTGCCCAGCGATGGAATGGCGTCCTGTCCTGGGTGTATCTGCCCAGCGCCCGAGACGTTCTCCCCTGGATGGGCATGGGGAACCCCACGGCGACCCTAATAGAGGATAAAGCGGAAGATAATGAATGAATGAATGAATGAAGTTTACAAAAAAAATTGACAACAAAAAAAATGACCCAAACAAGTAATAAAAGGTGCTAATTTTAAAAAACGCTTCAACAAAATAATCCATTATTTAAATAGTTAGCGATTAAGTTGATGAAACTGATGAATGGAACACTGTGGGTCAGATGACGAGCTCCTCACTGTGGGTCAGATGGCCTCTGGACGTCTGGACGTGTGTGTAACATTTAAGGATGTGATTGAATTTCACTACAGCCCACTCAATGTGTCTGTTCACTCCACAGCAGTGATGTCAACGTTGTCTAATGAGGCTGTACAGAGCACTGGCAAAAAAAGAAAGAATAAGATTAGATCTGGAGTATTGTTCTTCAGCATCTGGACTCCCATCAAGCAATGAATGACACAACTGTATCCCGTTTGTCATTACAATAATCTTTACAGTCAATGAATGGCACTGAGGCATTAAACCGGCCTACATTATGACACCGGGTTAAATGGAGTGGGTTATGTTTGTGGTAGTGATGTATATCAGAGAACACTGAAAGGGGGCATTGTACTGAGCTATTGAAAATAACATGGCCTTTCTCTTCATAGCCATCCTCATGACTGCGTTCTATTGCATTTGTAATGGTTTGTTTTCAGAGTAAGGAACGTTTCAGTAAAGGTTAAAAGAGCACTTGACACTTTATGTAGTCATCAGTTAACACATTGTTGTTTTACTCTTTATGATGTGATGATGCATCACCAACAACTTGTTATAACTCACTTACTCATTCACTTACGTTATATAGGTTCCTTCATTATTCTCCGATTAATACTATGTTCTATGTTATGGTCATGGATGAGGGGAGGGGGAGGGAGGGCACATCCAGGGAGGAACGTTTTGGGCACTGGACAGATACACACAGGACAGAGTGCTAATCTATCTCTGGGCACACACACACACACACAAACACACACACACACACACTATATATATATAGAGCAACACACACACACACACACTATATATATATATATATATATATATATATATATATATATATATATATATATATATATATATATATATATATAGCAGTGATTCTCAGTTGGTGGACACATTCTGGGCGGGTTGTGGACACCTTGTATACAAATACAGAGACAAAATTAGTTATTTTAATATATAATTTTACATTTTTCATTTATCAACTTTTTAATTAATAAAAGTTGTTTTGGTTTTTTCCTGGCAGCACAGTGTCTTGGTGGTTAGCACATTCACACGTGTATGTGTTTGTGTGTGAGTACTTGTGTGTATGTGTGTATGTATGTTTGTGTGTATATGTATGTTTGCGCATTGTATGTGTGTGTGTGTGTGTGTGTATATGTTTGTGTGTATATGTATGCTTGCGCTTGAGTGTGTGTGTGTGTGTATGTGTATATGTATGTTTACGCATGGTGTGTGTGTGTGTATGTATGTATATGCATGTGTATGTATATATGTAGTTATGTGTCTGTGTGAGGGTACGTGCAGGTGTGCGTGCGCTGGTGTGTGTGTGTGTGTGTGTGTGTGTGTGTGTGTGTGTGTGTGTGTGTGTGTGTGCTCGTGCTCGTGTGTATATATATGTAGTCTCTCGGCTCTGTCATTTTCTCCTCTTGACTACAGCAAACAAACATTACAATATACATAAATATATGTATGTATGTATGTATGTATGTATGTATGTGTGTGTGTGTGTGTGTGTGTGTGTGTATATATATATATATATATATATATATATATATATATATATATATATATATATATATATATATATGTGTGTGTGTGTGTGTGTGTGTGTGTATATATATATATATATATATATATATATATATATATATATATATATATATAGTAATGTTTGTTTGCTGTAGTCAAGAGGCGAAAATGACAAAAACATGTCATATAAATAAAACATATATATGAACACCAATGTCATCATTCATTTCTCGATTTGCTTGCTGTGCAAATACCTCTGACCAATCCGTGTGTCCAAACAAGATCAACAAACTTCCAACTTTAATCCAGTTTGTGACCCCTAACCTTAAATCATTAATAGCTTGTTTCTTATCAGCCTGCCGTTCCGTGTATGTATTAACCAGTTTATTTTGCCCTCATTACACAGACATCTCATTGTGCCCGTGTTTGATTTGTCACTTATTACTCATTATGTAAAATGAGATAATGCACTGCAGACAGGTTCAGAGATTACTTTTATTATTCGATTCTGTTCTGGCTTCGGTGCTAAGAGAGGTTAAGTCCACATGTGCATTACACTGTAAATGCAAGTGCACTGATATAACAGTGAAGGTCTGCTCTTTAATTAAAAAACACAGCTGTTAAACATCAGAGGCCACTAACACGGTCACACACACACACTATACTGTATAGGGGCAATTTACAGGGACCAGTTTCGGGCGCTGGGCAGATACACCCAGGACAGGGCACCAATCTATCGCTGGGTACACACTCACTCACTCACTTACACAAACACACTCTATATGGGGCAATTTTGGAGAATTCAATTGACTTGATCCATGTTTTTGGACTGTGGGAGGAAACCGGAGAACCCGGAGGAAACCCACGCGGACACGGGGAGAACATGGAAACTCCACCCAGATTGGGATTCAAACCGGGAAGCCCTAGCGCTGAGAGGAGAACGTGCTAACCACTAAGCCACCCTGCCGCCTTATATATATGCATATATATATATATATATATATATATATATATATATATATATATATATATATATATATACAGAGAGAGAGAGAGAGAGAGAGAGAGAGAGAGAGAGAGAGAGGAATCGCCAAGTGCTTCAGGGAATCAGAGAGCGAGACAGGACTTTTGTTCTTTCCCACAATCTTAATCTGAATGGTGGATGTTTGGAGCCCCTCATGTTACCCACCCACCCATCCACCCACCCTGTGATCTGGGCAGCAGAGTGACTTTCGTCGCTACCGAGTTTTTCCGGATGCTGCCGAACGCACTCAACCGTCTGATGCTCAGCTCCTCTTGCACGCATCCACACAGACACTCTCTCACAGCCACAGGTGGGAGGTTGTTGAGCTTATCGCCGAGGCCCCATTAATTAGCCTAATTAGTCTTGCTATGGGCAATAAGGGCCTGATAATGGCTGACGGTCTCCGGTTTGCACGCCCAGGCCTGCCGTTTGCACTGGCAGATACGTTTGTGTGCGCTAATCACCCACATCCATCACCTCGCCCTACTGCACTTCAACACTGTTTGCCGTTGCATTAGAGCCATGTAATCTAGATCAGCTCTGGTAGAGTGAGCGAACACGTGTAGCTTTGTGGGTGGCTGCGTGTGTGCATGTGTACATGTGCGTGGGGGTGGGGGTGAGGGTGAGGGATACCAAGCTGATGGACATCTCCTTCCTCTGCATGAAGATCGCACGATGAATTATATTTCACTAAGATGGGGAAGAAATGTTTCTCGTTCATTGGCCATCGCACCAGATTATTAAATATGTCTTTTTCGAACAGAACAACGGGTGGACGGACGCACAGACAGAAACCAATGACAGCCAAACGGACAGACAGACAGAAAGAACGACCGATGGACCTACAGACGGACAGAACGACTGACTGACAGACAAGACGGACTGACCAACAGAACGACGGGCAGGCGGACAAACAGAACGACCAACAGACAAAACAATTGACCGACAGACACAACAATTGACAAAACAAAAAAAATCTCTAAATTCGTTACAAAGGTACCGTATTTTCCGGACCATAAGGCGCACCGTACTATAAGGCGCAGTCTGAATTACGGACTCTATTTCTGTACGGTACTTATTCTGTACGGCAGCGTATTATAAGGAACTCGCTAAAACATACGATCTACAAGAAAAGTAAAGGATGCAAAACGCTGATTTATAATTGAAGTTTATTCTACTACTTGATAAAACACACATTATTTTAATCACTCTTCTCCCACAAATCCATCAAAGTCCTCGTCTTCTGTGTCTGAATTAAAAAGCTGGTTCTCTATCAAGCACTCCGGGTTCCCCCTCATCGATGTCCGAGTCCGTCTTGTCGCCGGGTGGCCGTTCGGCAATGACGCCGTCTTTCGCGAAAGCTCGGACGACGGTCACAGCAGAAACCTCAGCCCAGGCGTCCACAATCCATTCACAGACGGTGGCGTAACTCGCCCCGCCGCCGCCTCCCGAGTTTTAGTAAACATGTGTTCTCCGTCTATCATCCATCGCTCCCACGCCGCCCGCAACTTTACTTTAAACGCCCCGTTTACACCAATGTCCAGCGGTTGGAGTTCTTTATTTAATCCTCCCGGAAAGACGGCGAGCTCCGGATTCATTTTCTACACTCGGCTTTTCTGTGAGATGAGCGCGCATGGAGTCGCAGATCAGCAGGGCGGCGATGTGTGGAAAAAACCACCCGGTCGCACAACAACACTTTTATAGATTTTGGAACTCAGTACACGTATAAGGCGCACCGGATTATAAGGCGCACGTCCGATTTCTGGGAAAATTTTAGGCTTTTAGGTGCGCCTCATAGTCCGGAAAATACGGTAATTATCACGGCTCGATCGTCGTCTTCTGGATCGTCCTTTCATCCGTCATCATGTAGCCTGACTGTTAACGGGCCACATCTGCAGCCCTCTACCTTTCCAAACCGAGAGCCACTTTTCAAACAGCCCTTTCTCTCAGACCGCTTGTTCGGCCTCAGCGATTGCTGCTGGAACTTCCTGTGGCGGTTGTGTGGTCTGGCTAGCAGAAGAAAAAGGCTGCATCATGGTCACTTTGAAAACCCCTTTTCTCCCTCACAAATTCCCACACAGACAGAAACAAACGACAGACAAACGGACAGACAAAAAGAACGACCGACGGACAGATGTACTGACCAACAAAACAAAGGACAGACCGAAACAAGCGAAAGCCAAACGGACAGACAGAAAGAACGACCGATGGACCGACAAACAGACAGACCGAAAGACCGACTGACAGACAGAACGACAGAGAGATGGACTGACCAACAAAACAAATTCCCACACAGACAGAAACAAGTGAAAGCCAAACGGACAGACAGACTGAAGGAACGACCGATGGACCGACAGAACGACAGACAGATGGACTGACCAACAGAACAACGGGTGGACAGATGCACAGACAGAAACCAACGACGGCCAAACGGACCGACAGACAGACAGAGAGAATGTCTGACTGTCAGACAGAACGACCGACAAACGGAATGACCAACAGAATGATGGGCGGATGGACGGACAGAACGGCCAACTGACAGACAGAACGACTGACAGACAAAACAACTGACCGACAGATAGTGCTCAGCATGTTATTGTTATTCGGCTGCCACATGGCTGCAGACACAACTCTGGACAGATCTCTCTCCACATTCCAATTTTCCCAAATTGAGACTCCAGTCTTTAGCAAAACAGATTTGTGCGACGTGTGAAATATTAGAAACAAGTGAAAGCCAAACGGACAGACAGACAGACAGACAGAAAGAACGACCGATGGACCGACAGAACGACAGACAGATGGACTGACCAACAGAACAACGGGTGGACAGTTGCACAGACAGAAACCAACAGACTGACCAACAGTCTGACAGACAGACAGACTGACGGACGGACAGACAGAAACAAGCGAAAGCCAAACGGACAGACAGGCAAAAAGAATGACCGAAAGGCCGACTCACAGACAGAATGACAGACAGATGGACTGACCAACAGAACAACGGGTGGACAGATGCACAGACAGAAACCAACAGAATGACCAACAGTCTGACAGATAGACAGACTGACGGACGGACAGACAGAAACAAGCGAAAGCCAAACGGACAGACAGACAAAAAGAATGACCGAAAGGCCGACTCACAGACAGAATGACAGACAGATGGACTGACCAACAGAACAACGGGTGGACGGACGGACAGACAGAAACAAACGACAGCCAGACGGACAGAAAGATGACGACGGACAGAAAAACAGACGGACAGAACGACCAACTGACAGACAGAACGAGTGACAGACAAAACAACTGACCGACAGATAGAGCTCAGCATGTTATGGTTATTCGGCTGCCACATGGCGACTGCAGACACAACTCTGGACAGATCCCTCCCCACATTCGACTCCCGTTTTCAGCAAAAAACAGATTTGTGCGACGTGTGAAATATTGCCTCATACACAAAACAAATCATCATTAAATTCGTTAGAAAGGTAATTAACACGGATCGTCCTTTCATCCGTCATCATGTAGCCTGACTGTTAACCTTCCACATCTGCAGCCCTCTACCTTTCCAAACCCAGAGCCACTTTTCAAACAGCCCTTTCTCTCAGACCGCTTGTTCGGCCTCAGCGATTGCTGCTGGAACTTCCTGTGGCGGTTGTGTGGTCTGGCTAGCAGAAGAAAAAGGCTGCATCATGGTCACTTTGAAGACCCCTTTCTCCCTCCCAAATTCCCACACTCTGCATCTCTATCCCTTTTTATCCTCCTTTCACCTCGCTCTATCCTCCTGTATCATGCACTCTGTCTTTCTTCCTCCGCCCTTTCATCCAGGGAATCATCTTTTTAGCGGCTCGTTACCATACCAAAACCCTCCTTCATTTCCACATGTTTAAAGCACCATCAATGCTAATTGCGCTCAGCTCCGGACAAAGCCCCCCGACCGGCCCGTGTTTGGCCACCCGGTCAGGGGGCTGTGCGGTAGCCGGATGTGCGCTAAGCAGCTCTGCCCGCCTCTGCCCCCTGACCCTCTCGCGTTTGCGATCACCATGGAGCTGGCTAAAGCCGCGCACTGCTAAGCGGCAGCTGAGGAGGAGCCGGGCTGCTAAGGGGACCTGTTGCCAGGTCTGTGTTTACTGAGCCGGTTCCGCTCGGTTAAATGGGGGGCTTCGTCATCATCGCAGCTTGGGTGATGATGTGCGTCCTTTCAGCTCAATCGGACTAAGAAAGTGGCTGTTTGTATCCTAGCAGCTGGATTTGTTTCTGCTCACTGATATTCTGATTAGTCTTATCCATTTCCAAGCATTCTTTCCACCTGACCGGAGTTAAGAGGAATCAGTTAAATGGAGATAATTAAAAGGTTTATGTAGCCACTTTGCCAAAAATGCAGCACCACTCAGCACTTTTTAGACTGTTCAGTACCAGAGGAAGTCTTTCATGCCAAGTGGAAATGTGGTGATTGGTGTAGAATCTATTGTAGTGCAAGTTGGCTGACTTTATTATACTTATATCTCCGCTTTTGCACGACTGGACCGGTTTACACTGTTTACAAGTTCTACACTAACTACTTCACACTGTCAGATATTGTTTCATCTGTATTTTTATATTGTTTTAATGTTCTATTTTTTATTTTACATTTACATTTCTACTTTTAGATTTTTTTTTTTTATCATGTTTTTTTTTATCATGTTTTCTCATTTCTCATTTATTATATATATATATATGAATGAATGATAAAAAAAAATATATATATATATATATGGCGGCACGGTGGCTTAGTGGTTAGCACGTTCGCCTCTCAGCGCTAGGGATTCCCGGTTCGAATCCCCATCTGGGTGGAGTTTCCATGTTCTCCCCGTGTCCGCGTGGGTTTCCTCCGGGTTCTCCGGTTTCCTCCCACAGTACAAAAACATGGATCAAGTTAATTAAGTTCTCTAAATTGCCCCATATAGAGTGTGTTTGAGTGTGTGAGTGTGTTCCCAGCGATGGATTGGCGCCCTGTCCTGGGTGTATCTGCCCAGCACCCGAGACGTTCTCCCCTGGATGGGCATGGGGAACCCCCCCACGACCCTAATAGAGGATAAAGCGGGAGATAATGAATGAATATATATATATATATATATATATATATATATATATATATATATATATATTTATATATATTTATATATATTCATATATGTTCAAATCATTATTAACTCTGGTATTCACTGCAGTTTATTTAAATGATATTATATATTGCACTTCTCCTTAGATTCTAACTCCATTTTTTTAATTATTATTATATATATATATATATATATATATATATATATATATATATATATATATTTTTTTTTATTTTTTTTTTTTTTTTATCATTCATTTTTATCAGGGGAGAACATTCATTTTAGGCGCTGGGCAGATACACCCAGGACAGGGCGTCAATCTATCACTGGACACACTCACTCGCAAAGAAGTAAACACATACTATATGGGGCAATTTAGTGCAGCTAATTTACCTTGAATCCATGTTTTTGGATTGTGTCAGGAAACTGGAGAACCTGTCCACATGGGGAGAACATGGGTTCATTTTGGAATTCTATGTTTGTTGTTTACCGTACCTTGTTCCTTAAATAACAACTACTAGTTGCCCTGAATTTCCCTTTGGGATTAATAAAGATGTCTATCTATCTCTATATGTATGTATACGAGTATCTACCTATCTATCTGTCTGTCTGTCTGTCTGTCTGTCTGTCTATCTGTCTGTCTGCCTATGTATCGTTAGTATTATACAGATCATCTACCCTGTATAAACTCATCATTCATTCATTATCTTCCATTTAATCTTCTACTAGAGTCACAATGGGATGTTGGGACAGAGTGCCAATCTATCCCTGGGCACACCATCACTCACACAAACACGCACACACACCTCAATATGCGGCAAGAGCATTCAATTCACCTTGAATCCATGTTTTTGTACTGTGGGAGGATACCTACGCGGACACGGGGAGAACATGGAAACTTCACCCAGATCAGGATTCAAACCTGAATCCCTAGCACTGAGAGGAGAACTTGCTAACCACTAAGCTGAAACTTCTCTATTCATTCATTATTAGGGTCGCGGGGGGGTTCCCCATGCCCATCTAGGGGAGAACGTTTCAACGTTTCAGGCGCTGGGCAGATACACCCAGGAGAGGACGCCAATTTATCACTGGGCACACACTCACTTACACAGACACACTAACATACACACACACTCTCTATATGGGGCAATTTGGAGAACTCAATTGACTTGATCCATGTTTTTGGACTGTGGGAGGAAACCGGAGAACCCGGAGGAAACCCTGGTGGACACGGGGAGAACATGGAAACTCCACCCAGATGGGGATTCGAACCGGGAATCCCTAGCGCTGAGAGGAGAACATGCTAAACCACTAAACCACCATGCCGCCCACTTTTCTGATCAATTATTTCTATTTATAATTGTTTTTTATTACATTTCTAGTTGATAATTTGTTAATTTGTTAATTATATTATGGTAATATTGTTACTATTCAGTTATAGTAACTAAGCATTTTGAAGGAAAACAGCCATATAGTGACTTATATAAACGTAATACAAAATTTTATATTTTATAGTTAATTAAATAATTATTTTTTGATTTTGATTATACATTTAGAAAAATACAAAAAGTAAATATAACCCGGTTGTTGAAGTGTAGTTCCGCCTTTCTGCTCCACTTCTTGTCCATGTTCTCAGTTCCACTTAATGTAAAGATGGACTTTGTAGTTCTCCAATTCCATTCTGTAGTCCATCTGTTTGTGTTCTACAGTACATACTGTGTACTCTGTTCTCTAATGCTCAGAACCCCAATAGTACCACCACAGAGCAGGGGTTATTTGGTGGGGGCATTATTCCTATCCCAGCAGTGTGACTGAGGTGGAGAAATGAAACTACACTAAAACCCCCTCACCACATCAGTGTCACTGCAGAACTGACAAGAAACAATCCACCACCCAAATGATACCTGTTCTGTGATGATCCTGACCAACAGAGAACAGAGAACCAACATACTCTGACCCAAACCATGACGTCACTTTGGATAATAGTGTCTGCTTAAAGACCTAATGTCATTTCTTATATAGCAATGTAAGAAATATTCTTTATGATCTTTTATCTACGTTCTTGCTACGTTCTTGATAGTACTGTTATCTTTGTTTCTATAGCTACCCTTACAGTGAGGACTACAGTCAGGGGAAGCAGTACATGAATACGCGAATCCCTGCCTGGTGTGACCGCATCCTCATGTCCAGTTCCGCCAAAGACCTGGTCTTAAAGGTCAGTCTTAATATCTTCCTTTCTAGTTTTGAACAATATAAACTGCAGTTAAAAAATGCTTTAAAATATTCTGCTCCCTAAATCAGAGAATTCCATTTCCAAACCATTTATAAACTTTTACCTGAATTTATTACATGGCTTTTCTCCTCCTCTTCCTCCTTTCTGCTTTTAATATTAGCCTGTTAGATTGTTATATGTCCTGTAGTTCCCTTTCAAAACCTGAACTGTATTAATTGCAGCTGTTGTTACTGTTATCCCTCAGCTGCTTTTGCTTTCTATGTAATCCCACATTTTGTACGTTTGATATCAGGGCTCTGTGGGAAAAGCACTTTCTTTTCAGAAACAGCTTTTAAAAATGTAATCCTTATTTATTTTTGTCGACATGAGTCAACTGGGGCAGTACGATGGCTTAGTGGTTAGCATGTTCTCCTCTCAGCGCTAGGGATTCCAGGTTCGAATCCCAATCTGGGTGGAGTTTCCATGTTCTCCCCGTGTCCGCGTGGGTTTCCTCCGGGTTCTCCGGTTTCCTCCCACAGTCCAAAAACATGGATCAAGTCAATTGAATTCTCAAAAAATTGCCCCATATAGAGTGTGTCTGTGTGAGTGAGTGTGTGCCCAGCGATGGATTGGCGCCTTGTCCTGGGTCTATCTGCCCAGCGCCCGAGATGTTCTCCCCTGGATGGGCATTGGGAACCCCACAGCGACCCTAATAGAGGATAAAGCGGGAGATAATGAATGAATGAATGTTCTCCTCTCAGCGCTAAGGATTCTCGGTTCGAATCCCAATCTGGGTGGAGTTACCATGTTCTCCCCGTGTCCGCGTGGGTCTCCTCCAGGTTCTCCGATTTCCTCGCACAGTCCAAAAAACATGGATCAAGTCTATTGAATTCTCAAAAAATTGCCCCATATATAGTGTGTGTGTGTGTGTGTGTGTGTGTGTATGTGTGTATGTTAGTGTGTCTGTGTGTGTGAGTGTTTTGCCCAGCGATATATTGGCGTCCTGTCCTGGGTGTATCTGCCCAGTGCCCGAAACATTCTCCCCTGGATGGGCATGGGGAACCCCACCGCGACCCTAGTAGAGGATAAAACGGAAGATAATGGATGGATGGATGGATGGATCTATTAAGTAATTATTTAAAAAAAGAACAGAAACCATTAAATAAGGTTACTAATGAATATAATGGGACTAATTGACTTGATCCATGTTTTTGGACTGTCGGAGGAAACCGGAGAACCCGGAGGAAACCCACATGGACACGGGGAGAACATGGAAACTCCACCCAGATTGGGTTTCCAACCAGGAATCCCTAGTGCTGAGAGGAGAACATGCTAACCACTAAGCCACCATGCCGCCCAAAATATCGTTTTGTTATTAAAAAAGACAATGCAGGGCTTTTGCTCAATATGAACACAAAATATTCAGTTATTATTTATTTAATATAAAATATTAAATAAAAATATTAAATGAAAATGAAAGTAAAAACAAAACACGATCTGTGTCCCTAAGGTACATATCTATTTTATATCTAAGTTTTTTTTCCTGTAAGAACAAAGTAAACAGATAAGTGTGCTGCAAGTGGAAATTCATTTGTGTTCCGTTCGTTTTGCCCGGGTAATGGAATGATGCGTATTTTTCTAATAAATGGGGTCATGACGATGTTGTAGCATTTTTTTTATCACGATTAATTGCAAGTACAATTAATCGTCTCATCCTCACCTACCAACAGAGGATCCGAAATCCGTTCAGATATCAGACATTTTCATTGGCACCTTTTTCATTTTTGGCTGTTGGTATTCTGTTAGTTCTGCGCCAGCTGCCTGACACATACGGACTTTTTACTGGAGAGCTGGCAGGATCGTCTTCAGACATTTGCATTCACACCTGAGCTTCGTGGCTAATGTTTAAAATGTTTGGTGTTGCAGTGTATGTGTGAAAGGAGCCTTACGTAAGTTATAATGCATAGCGAAAAGTTTATTATCGCAAAACAAACTCTGGGAGGATGATGCGGGGCCCTGAGGAAAACAGATTAGAACTCCATTTACATTACATTTGGTCGTTTATTGGACGCTTTTATCCAAAGCGACTTACAAGGTGAGCACAGGGTTAATCACAACATCCCTGGAGCAATGAGGGTTAAGGGTCTTGCTCAAGGACCCACATTGGTAATGTTAGGAAATCTGAAATTTCCCTGATGAACCAATTTTGAAGGCGTCAAAAAGCACAGTACAGATGATTTCAGAGTTATTCGAATCAAGCGGTTTATTTACGACAAACCGAGTCAAAGCAGTGTTCGTCCAAGACAAGCCCAAGATCGCGATCCGACTCTGATCTCAGCACCACACCGGTCCCACCAAGACAGAGCCCCGAAATCCAGCTGCTCACCCTATTTATTGCAAAAACATCCCTCCCTCTGCTTATTCTGAACAAACTTGTTGAAGAAGTTCTATGGGGAGGTCGAACGCACCGTTCTATCCCTTATCTGGGGGAGCTCGAGACACCTCAGCTGTCCTTGAGCTTTATCCACCAGCCACCAGACGCCAGGTGCATCTGGTTTTCATGAAATATAGGCCTTGGGCAATTGTCGGCCAGATTGCCCCATCGCTATAGAATGCGCTAATTCCCTTAAACACAAATTACTTACAAATTACAAATTTTTATCCCTTCAGTAACTTCAGTGGACCTGGGATTTGAACCCCCAGCCTTTAGATTGATAACCCAACGCCCTAACCACTGAGCTACCGCGCCTACCTGAGAACTACATTCTCAGCAACGAAAAAATAAATATTCATTCATTCATTCATTATCTCCCGCTTTATCCTCTATTAGGGTCACGGTGGGGTTCCCCATGCCCATCCAGGGGAGAACGTTTCGGGCGCTGGGCAGATACACCCAGGACAGGGCGCCAATCTATCGCTGGGCACACACTCACTCACACAGACACACTCTATATGGGGCAATTTGGAGAATTCAATTGACTTGATCCATGTTTTTGGACTGTGGGAGGAAACCGGAGAACCCGGAGGAAACCCACGCAGGCACGGGGCAAAACTTCACCCAGATTGGGATTTGAACCGGGAATCCCTAGCGCTGAGAGGAGAACGTGCTAACCACTAAGCCACCGTGCCGCTCTATTACTGTATAACTCAATAATTTAATCTCATCTCATTATGTTCTGCTTAATGCCTATACTAAGGCATTGCAGGGAGGGGGGGGGGTCCAACATGGCCATCCAGGGGAGAATATTTTGGATGCTGGTCAGATACACCCAGTACAGGGTGCCAATCTATCGCTGGGCACACACACACACACATACAATATAGGGGCAATTTTGGAAATCCATGATTTTGAATCGGACATCACCGAGGAAACCCACACGGAAAGCGCTCCTCGATAATTTTTATTTTAAATGATGTAAAATTGAGTTAAAACTCTCTGCTCCATTCGTCCTTTTCCTTTCCTTTTGGTTTTTGCTTTAATTCTCCTTCTGTCCTCAGTTTCTCTAACACCCCCTTCCCCCCTCCACAGCTTCCCCTGTCTTGAATGCAGAAGAGCCACAGATTGTGGGACATGGGCCTGTAAACAGTGCTGTGCGCGGCGCCATCGATCATGCCGTGCTCCGTTAGCTCTGCGCGGTGTTATTTTCTGCCTGCCGAGCCCTAACATGCTGAGGGTACGCCTGCAGCAGCGGCTTGAGGAGCTTCCACGCTCTGCACTGTAATGAAGGCTCAGTGAAGCGCGCGCGACGCCGCAGCCTCGGCCCCTTCCGTAATTTGTTTATCTGTCTAAAGACTACGCAGGCCGAAAATCTGCAATTTTATGCTGCCGTTGTAAATTATCGAGTATCTTTTTGATAAATGTTTCTGCGCCGCGAAGGGCAGAGGATCTGCACGTAGGCTCGAACGCTGAAGCGTGGCCCAGGATGGAAAGGTAGCGCTGCTGGGTGCGAGGATGACCTGTACGCTTCGGTGTTATTGGTTTGAAGTTCATTTTCTTCAAATTGAAGTTTGCAGTGTGTGTGAGTGAGTGTGTGTGTGTGTGTGTGTGTGTGTGTGTTTGGATATCTTTGAAATATCACACCTCACCACACCAGCCAGGTTGACTGAAATGCGGTGTTTTGATGGTGAATGTATTCAAAAAGCATTTAGTTCAGCTTGGAAGGCACAATCTGGGCTATGCAATCATTTCCTCATCTCTTCGCCTTGAAGCTTCAGAGCCAGAACCCTGAAAATTTGATATTTCATGAAGCTCTGTCTATTTTACTAATACAAATAGATTCTCATCAGGTGCTTTATTGGAAAATCTTGTAGGCCTGCTCACTCACGCAATTAACAAGCCAATATCCAGCCAATCCTGCCTTGTGGTCGGGAACCGACATTGATAGAGGATTAAAGGAAAACCAGCAGAAACGAAAAAAATAATTACTTACGGCTGCTAACTTTATATAAATGAGATTTCAACTAAAAAGGGGGAGTTCTGCTGTATTTGTCTGTGTGAATTATCCAATACATTATATTCTCTATAGGGCATTGATGGGGGCAGTCGTAGGTTTGTGTTTAAGGAACCAGCCTTGCATCCTGAAGGTCCCTGGGTCGATTCCCGGTCCCACCAAGTACCATGACTGGTGCCGGTCGCCGTATACAGTGCTGCCCTTTGAAATACTATATAAATAAACTAAATAATTGGAGAATATAATACATGGATACTGATAAAGTGCAATGATGAATAGTCGTCTAAGATGAGATTTCCCACAATAGGGGAAATTCATATTTCTCAGCAGCAGAAGTGACAGTAATTGGGAAAGTTATAGATATATTTGATGTATCTATTACAAGAAGGACTTTAAAAATGTAATAGCAATAGAGATCAGTATGTACAGAATGCAAATAAAATAAAATCGAATTAAAAACCTACTCAATTACGTACACGGCATAGAATACAGAGGTGAGGCGTTATGAAAAACAGCACTCCGGGAACCCCCTCTCATCGATGTCTGAGTCCGTCAGCAATGATGCCGGCTTTCGCGAAAGCTCGGACGACGGTCACAGCAGAAACCTCAGCCCAGGCATCCACAATCCATTCACAGACGGTGGCGTAACTCGCCCCGCCGCCGTCTCCCGAGTTTTAGTAAACGTGTGTTCGCCGTCTATCATCCATCGCTCCCACGCCGCCCGCAACTTTCCTTTAAACGCCCCGTTTACGCCAATGTCCAGTGGTCGCAGTTCTTTATTTAATCCTCCCGGAATGACGGCGAGCTCCGGAATAATTTTCTTCACTCGGCTTTTCTGTGAGATGAGCGCGCATGGAGTCGCAGATCAGCAGGGCGGCGATGTGTGGAAAAAACCACCCGGTCGCACAACAATACTTTTATAGATTTTGGAACGTATAAGGCGCACCGGATTATAAGGCGCACGTCCGATTTCTGGGAAAATTTTAGGCTTTTAGGTGCGCCTTATAGTCCGGAAAATACGGTACTTTAAAACTAATAACATACTGAGTCACTTTACAATTCCACTATGTCTCTTTGCTAGATGTTCTTACAGAACATCTATCTCTTTACACTGTGCATTTACACTTTACAATTGTATATATGGCACAGTGGTTTAGTGGTTAGCATGTTCTCTCAGTGCTAGGGATTCCTGGTTCCAATCCCAATCTGGGTGGAGTTTCCATGTTCTCCCCGTGTCCGCGTGGGTTTTCTCCGAGTTCTCCGGTTTCCTCCCACAGTCCAAAAACATGGATCAAGTCAATTGAATTCTCCAAATTGCCTCATATAGAATGTGTGTGTGTGAGTGAGTGTGTATCCAGTGATAGATTGGCACCCTGTCCTGCCCCCAAAACGTTCTCCCCTGGATGTGCATGGGGAACCCCTCACGACCCTGTTGAGGATGAAGCGGAAGATAATGGATGGATGGATGGATGGATGCATATATGTTGATTTCAAAATTCATTCTGTAGAGTTTTATTCCTAAATCTCACTGTAAGAATTTCAATGTACACATGTCTTGACGTGTAGTGTGTATGACAAATAAACTTGAAACTGAGAACGTTCCGGCCCAATAATACAATCTAAACTAATATACAAAAATAAATTTAGCTTCTGTTGTCGTTGTTAAACATCATCAACAAGTTCACAGATTAAAACACTCCGCTGTATGGACAAAGGTACTCCGTCCTATTAAGCCAGGTTTATAAAAATTAAGTTCCTCGCCAACTGTGCACTATGCAAATTCCATAAAGGTATGGTGGGCTGAGTTTGGTGTTGAAGAACTTAATGGGCCAACAGAGTTCCTTTCTCGGCCTCACTGAACACCTTTAAGATGAACTACAGTAGATTGCGAGACAGGGCCTCTCAAAATTTGGTTGGAAATGTATTTAATTTGGAGTTCAATTGTTGTTTATTGTATTAAAAAATGGTTTTGTGGTTGAATTTTGAAGACTTTTGTTTCCATTTATTTTATTTTTTTGTTATTAAGTGATTACTTCACAGATGCAGTAGATAACTCTAAAATAAAAATAATTCCAATTTAATTGTTCAATTAATTTATTGTTCAATTATTGTTCAATTAATTTATTGTAAAAAACTTTTACACAATTTTTACGCAAAATTTTTTAACGGAGTTTGTATTTGTTTACACAGCCAGAGACTGAGGAGAGGTCGATAACATATGACAATATAGGGCCGAATGTCTGCATGGGGGACCACAAGGTATATTTACTAAGTCTCTTTCGCTTTCACTTTTTCCCTCTCTCTCTCTCATTCTTTCTCTCTCTCTGTCTCGCTCTCTTTCACATTCTCGTTTCTGTGTGTCTTAAGTGGAATTGTAGCTGTTTTAAACTATATCTGTACATTCTCCTGTGTCACGTAACTGCTTTGTATTGAGTGTTGAGTTAAACGTTTGCTTCCTATAAAGGAAGATGGAAGTAATTGGTAAGCTAAAACACTTTACAAGAGCTCATCTCCATCTCCATCTCCATCTCCATGTGCACTTACAACATTCATCATTTCATCCCGATGGTGAAACCTGAATAACTAAACACCTGCCATTGTTATCCCATCAACCACATTCCAAAAAAAGCCAGACATTTTTCATTTTTTTGTATGTTGACATGAACATAATAGTGAAATAAACACAGTGCCAAAGCTGTGCCGCCTGCCAAACGGCTGCTCTGAGATCTCTGTTGTCCTGTATATGATCTCAAAGCATGGTGTTCCAGTTCTGCAATCCCCCCCCCCCCCCCAGGAATTTATAAAGTATTCTGATTCCCGACACTAGCATAAGTGCGAGGTTTCACCTGGACACCATGAGCCACGTCGTCGCATGAGCTACCGTAGGAAGACATGCTTTTGAAATGTTTGTCTGAGTCGATTTTGTCACTGAATCCGTGTGTTCTTCTCTGTCCCTCTGTATTGCAGCCCGTATTCCTGTCCTTTCGATTAACCACAGGGGCAGGTAAACCTAATGCAAATAAGCACAAGTGTTGTGTCATGCAGTGATGTGGTAAATATGTTTTTAATTTTTATTTAATTTCTACTTTTCCTCATTGCCCATTATCACTTAATAATTAATATAAGCTTAACTGCTTTGTAACCGGCCTGTGGTAATGCTCACTGTGTGTGTGTGTGTGTGTGTGTGTGTGTGTGTGTGTGTGTGTATATATATTTATGTGTATTTTGCAGGAACATGGAGCCAAAGGGAGGAGAGGATCTCGCGACAAGAGACCCTGTGAGAAACACTGAGACAGCTGGACACCAACGCTTACACACTTGCACCCACACGCTCACTCGCCTAATCTCATGCACGCACCCAGACAACCCTGTTAAGACATTTCAGCGGGACTGATCGGTCTGAGTACACGCCGTGCCCCCAAAAGCGCCAGATTTTGTTTTGGTCCCCGAAACAAGAGCACACACCGGCCATCGAACACACAAACACAACTGGCTCATGCCTTTCTCTCCCCTCAGTCGCCGCCTTCCTCCATTTCCGGCAACCTCTCCAAAACACCAACACAACCACCCAAACGGACAGTTCTTGAAACACCACATAGCCTCATTGCCAAAACTCTAACAGAACATCGAATATCACGTACTACATATTTTAACGAAATTACTTGCAATTTTTAGATACGCCTCTACAATATAGAAGCTACTTCCGTTTCATGCGTAAGTTGTTTTTAAGAAGTGCAATGCAAAAAGAGTTGTATGTGTATAGTGTTAGATATATATGTACATTGGATTATTATATAGTGGAGTTGCTGGTTTTCTTAATGCTGTTTTCTTTCTCTTTCGAGCGGATCGTCTAGTTTCTCAGATTAGATTCTTTCCATTCGGTCCATTTCCACCATTTGCTATTTAGTTGGAGTGATTTCTCTCAGTCGACCCTGACACACTGCCATGGCTCGGTTATTCACCAAGTCCCCTTTTCAACGATATCGTACTTTTTGAAGATAATTTATGGATTGTACCAAAACGATGTAAGGAAATTAGAGTAGAAACCTGATGCTTGGGGGTTTCCTCAGCGAATATATGGCCAAACATCGCAAGTGCACCATAATTCAGCTTAAGATTCACATATTCTAGCTGTGCTATCACCCAAATACCCTGCAAGTAATATATATAAGGTAGTTGTTATGAGTCTCACTTGGTTATTGCATTATTGTTCTTAATCATAACTTATTTCTTGGTCATGTTTTGGTTTTGAATATGCTATTTTAGGTTTGATTTATCAGAGATATGTGTCTTTTATCTTTCGTTTCCATTTTTGTTACTGCGTCGTGGTGCCAAGTATTTTACACAGAAAACGAGTGCGAGGCAACAACTTCTGAGGAAACAGGCCGCCTTTCTTTTTTTTTTTGTTGGGACAACGTCCAAACGGCGTACTGTCTGACTACACAGTATGCCTAAGTAGTACAAGACTTCCACTACGGTCGCCTACTGTTTAGTCTGCTAGTATAGGGTTTGAGACGAAGCCTCGTCCGTTTAGAACCGGCTTCTTACAAACGACTGTTTCCTCCAGTCGATTTTCATTGACTACACTACACTACAGGTCGTGTGAAGCTGTTCCATCGACCGTTTTGGGTTTTTTTTTAAAGCGTTAATATTCGTTTAAATCACCTTAAGTGAGAATGTGTCTGTGCTTACGAAGCAAGAATGTTCGCCGTTGGACGGTGGCTACGTCCAAACCCGCACCCAGGTAAAAACCTAGCACCCTAGATTAGGTTCCCTAAATAGTTCTCTAAACTTCTTGCACTTCTCGGACTCAATTGACTCGTTTAGTCCGCTGAGGCGCGATGGCGTACGGGTTTTTGGATGTAGCCAGTGTCGGCACAACTCTTTGAAGACTTTCCTGAAGTTTTTATTTTTTATTTTTTACAAATAACCTACTATACTATAGAACTAGGTAGTACGCAAGTGCGCAAGGATGAACAGCGCCCCCCCCCCTTGATTCTGAACCTATTCGATTAGCAGCATGGTTCTATCGGCGGGTCACGTGACCCGGCGTGTCCTCCCCGTGCCCCCCCCCCCCCCCTCCTCTGTAATGCGGCTCGCGGTTCTGCTCTCTGAATGGCATGGGACTCATCAAGCAATAAAACATTTAGAGATGAACCACCGCCTCGTTGTCATTACTGCTGCGTTCTTCATCCACCACCTAACAGCACACTGCCTACGTCACACAACGTCATGAGGTCCCAGCTCGAGCTTGATGTCCACCGTGTTTCAATAAAATAAACGTCCAGTCGGCATTTTCCTTATTTAGCCGCCATTAATAAACTCGAAGCGGCTCGGTGGCTTAGTGGTCAGCATGTTCTCCTCTCAGCGCTAGGGATTCCCGGTTCGAATCCCCATCTGGGTGGAGTTTCCATGTTCTCCCCGTGTCTGCGTGGGTTTCCTCCGGGTTCTCCGCTTTCCTCCCACAGTCCAAAAACATGGAACAAGGCAATTGAATTCTCAAAATTGCCCCATATAGAGTGTGTCTGTGTGAGTGAGTGTGTGCCCAGCGATGGATTGGCGCCCTGTCCTGGGTCTATCTGCCCAGCGCCCGAGATGTTCTCCCCTGGATGGGCATGGGGAACCCCTCCGCGACTATAATAGAGGATAAAGCGGGAGATAATGAATGAATAATAACTTCGAGGAAATTCTGTAAAAACTTTGGTGTTACCGCTTTTTCCAAAAAAAATAAAATAAAATAATAATAATAAATATATATATATATATATATATATATATATATATAAGAATGTTTTTGCTTTAACATAGTTATGTGGTAGTGACGTAAATCGTTCAAGTAAATTGTAACATTAAAATATGTTATATATATATATATATATATATATAACATTTTATTTAAAATCAAGACTGAATGCGTATACCATTGAAAATCAGTGCTGTTCACCATTTTAGTCCACTTTCTTTATCTCAACGAAAAGAGTTTAAAAAAACAAGAGGGATCAAACTATTACAAATTATGCTACAGTTTCTGGCGCATCATTTAAACGGGTTCATCAGAATTACTTTGGATAGCCATTTGGATTTATTTTAGTGCAAAGTGACGCTCATGCGATTAAAAAAAGGGTAAATATCCTTTGTACGAATTGGGAACCTATTTTATTAATTTAGTCTATTTATCTATTTTTTGTCTGTATCCAGTTATACGTTTAGAAGTAGGCTGTGGGTTTATGTTTTGATACATATCTATTAAAAACGTGTAGGACCAGTTTAAAATGCAAATGAAACTTTTTTTTCCATGTCACCTGTTGCGTTATTTGATATTGCGCACTTAAAATAAAATAAAATAAAAAAACTTTAGAATGTTGCTTTTTATTTATTGTTAATTAAATTATTCTTAATTTTGGTTATCATACTCGTTTATTCGTTACACGTGTGCACATATTTTTGTGTGTGAATATTATTAACTAACTGAACAAGAAACAAATCTGTGCTAATTTCAAGAGAGTGATTATTATATATATATATATATATATATATATATATATATATATATATATATATATATATATATATACACACACACACACTTTTTTAGCAGAATTATATCTTGTTATAAAACTTTGCATAGGAAACTTTTTTTTACATATATTTCTCGGAAAAATGTAATATTAAATGTGAGATTGATTATATATATATATATATATATATATATATATATATATATATATATATATATATATATATATATATATATATATATATAGTGCAATGTTGAATTTTGGGGAAAAAGTTTCTGTCTGTAAATCTGTCGTACATAAAACAACTTAATATGTATAAAAACAAGGACAATTCTATAAACACGTTTAAAAGCATAAGCTTGTTAAATAATTTATTGATAATACAAACGTTTTCTTACTTCAGCACGGAAGTAATAATATTCTCTTCATTCCGTTTTTAACGCTCCATCATGGATCAGTTTTACAATGTGGATGATGCGACAGAAAAGTCCTTGAGATGTAAAGAAGCGGTCGGAGAGGATATTGTTAAAACGGTTAGAACAAAATCATATCTACAGACAATTTACAGCCGCTGCGCTCGTGCGCGTCCTTCACGACCGCGTGGCCCAAGTTTCTTCTTCTGCCGCGGCAGGGATGAGCTCTCTGTCCCGGCAGGATGAGTGCACGGTCAACACGTCCTTCCGTCGTTTAGAACATAATTTAGTCGGTAGAAAATATATACATCTGAGTTGCGGTTGGCCAGCAGTGAGGGGCCGGCGGCCGCCGCGGAGTTACCCTGCTTCAGTGGTTCAGAAAGCGAGCGTCCGTGCGCCATGGCGCGCCATCACAACGTGTCCGAGCTGCTGCTGCTGGGGCTCATCAGCGCCAGGCTGGCAGACTTGTGCTTTTTCAGCAGTCTTGTGATTTTCTCGTCGTCCGAATTGGGATCCAGGGGCTTGTTGTACTCGTCGTCGTCCTCGTTGTCGGAGCTCTCCTTCATCTTCTCCGTTTCCGAGTCGTGCTTCTTCTTTGCGCTCGCCATTTCCGCCGCGTGCTTCTTGCGCCACTTGGTCCGTCGGTTCTGAAACCAGACCTGTTGATGGAGAAAAGTTTCTTAGGCAAAGTTGCTGGGGGATGAAGGGTAACACCAAAAAAACAAACAAACAAAAAAAAAAAAACACGGGAAATTACCTGCTACTATAGGAACTCATGATTTTATCTAAAGCATCTCATGTTTTATAAATAGCCTGTTTATTATTATAATTAGAATTTAATTGGGGATTTCATCATTGTGGGATGGATCAATGAAGGCATATCTTATCTTAGGGTATCTTATGTTAATTATCAGCACAAAGGTACATACCAAAAACCTAACAACCAATGACAGTCAAAACAGTATTATTATTATTATTATTATCATTATTATTATTATTATTATTATATTTGCCTTTAAATATATATATATATAAATAATATTTAAATATTTTATTATATTTGCCTATAATATATATACATATATATATATATTAGCCTTTAGATGTTTTGTCACACTTTAAACCCATTAAGTTACAATCACAGGACTTAAAACGGACCTAGATGGACCTAGGGTTCGAACTGTGCTGCATACCTTGACTTGACTCTCGGTCATTCCCAGTGAATAAGCCAGACGCGCTCTCTCAGGACCCGCCAGGTATTTGGTCTGTTCGAAGGTTTTCTCCAGGGCAAAAATCTGCTGTCCCGAAAACGTAGGTCTGGAGTGCTTCTTCTTCCCGTCTTTGTCCAACATGAGACCCGATTGTCCTAAAAAACAACAACAACAACAATGCATTGAGTTATTAGGACTAGGTTTCGTTCTCTGAAAGCCTAGAAACTTCACATGCAGCATAAGACCAAAATAAATGAGATCAATAACAATTCAAATAAATTGGGATTCAACTGAATTGGGAATAAGTTATATAGTTTGGCAGTGTTACAGCATTAAAAACACAATCAAATAAATTAAAGAAGCTTTATTTTTTAAGAAGAAGGAAGAAGAAGACATGCGACGAGGTTATGGTTACTGTTGCCAAAGAAGATGGTTAACAAATGATTTAATTCTAAAGAGAAATTAACAATAATATTATTATTAATAAGAATGGTGCTGATTTAATGCGTCATTATTGGAAGGTTGATGTTTTGGTCATGCAGGCCACCCCTCCCCTCCCCTTTTTTTTCCCAGGATGAACATGTTTCACAGGATGGATGTTGTGCTCACCAGGACAGGGTAGTCTGGGTTCTCTCCACGGCGAACTCTGCACCATCCCCGGCCAGAAGATGGGCGCCCTGCCCGGCAGCTCGGCCAGCGGCTTGGGGTAGCGCGACACGGCGGCGGGGTTAAAGTACATCCCGGCAGAAGTGGCCAAGCCGTTTATCCGTGGGAAACTGGACAGCAGCTGTCCCGCCGTGGTGATGGGCCTCCCCAGGATGTCGCTAATTCCGTGCGGCGTCCCGAGCGTCAGCTGCGAGTTCAGGTTGGTGAGGGATGGCGCCTTGAAGCCGGCGGGGTTCTGCAGCGTGTAGGGGAACAGCGAGCTCTTCATCTCGGTCATGTTGTGCAGAGCAGCCAGCGGTGTGCTGCCCAGCACGAAAGCGCTCTGCCTGTTAGCATCCATTTGCCCCACAGCTAACATTTGTGAGCATGAACCCCTTAAAGAAGCCCGGGGAGAAAGTGAACAGGCGCAAAAAAGTGCAGTCGGGGCAAAGTGCTGTAGTCCTCAGAACGCGAGCCAACTTTTATCCCGGGTCATCCAACACCGAGGGCGCAGCTGGAGACTCGAGGGAGGAGAGGGAGGGGGGTCGGGGAAAAGAAAGGGAAATAAAAAAGTTTGCAAAGGCGAAATCTCGGTTTAAAAGGCGAGCGCTCCTCGGGGTCTGAAGTGCGTCTGTGGGGAGCGCGCTGGCTGAGCGTCGGTCCTCTCGGCAGGAGGCGCACTGCGGCTTCGGCGGCTCTCACGACGCGCGTTACGGTTCCACGCACTTTGCTAAATTGACTTGCGGTTCTGCGGCGGTCTGAGCCCCGAGCGCTGATAACCGCGCCGCCACCTGCGAGCGCACACTTCCCATTGGCCAGCGTCTAAGTGAGAGCGCGCCGTGATTGGAGAACGCGCGGCGGGACGTCACTGGAACAAAGGCGCACTCCATCAAGCTCTTATTGTAGAGCTATTAGTGACGCGTCTTACTGTAGAAAATCATTGTTTCGTGATTTGACAAAAAAAAAAAAAAAAAAAAAGGAAAAAAAAGAAAAAAGACACATTTGCTCTATGACCCATTACCACTGACAATGTAAGTACATCAAGCTCGATCCGAGTGTGTTTTATTGCTAATGAATTGAGCCGGACAGTGTATTTTTTTTCCAGCCTTATGGCCTTTATTATTCACTAACCTTCTCAGTTCGACCATAAATAGTGCTTAGGTCCAATCAAAGGTACGGGCTACGCAGATTAATTGCACGGCGTGATTTCTTTAGATCTTCGTTGTCTTATGTAAAATTGCGCAGGGCGATTAGAACGGCATCTGATGGAGAGACAAATTAGCCAATTATAAAGCACTCCTGCTAGTGATCTACTGTCTGCTGCTCATCCAGAAATGCTCCTCATTTTATTACGGCTCATTGGGGCTGATGTGATGCAGCTCAGCACAATTTAGAGATACTTTTATCTTGTATACTTGGTTCTTTTATTTAATATATTTATATATAATATATATTGTAAATGTTTTTTTTTTATTTAATATTAATTACGCGTTCAATTAGAGCATATTTCACGATTATTTTTGTTATTATTATTATTATTATTATTATTATTATTATTATTATTATTATTATTATTATTATTGTTGTAGTTGCTAGGCATAATTCTAGTAATAGTAATAACAGTAATAATAATAATAATAATTAAAAAAAATATATATATATATAATACTACTACTACTACTGCTACTGCTGCTACTACTACTACTACTAATAATAATAATAATAATAATAATAGTTATTATTATTATAATAATACGTTTCTTTACTTTGTCCTCATTTTTAATTCTAAAAATGCTTAGTGACAGTGCAACTAACAAAATTAATATTGGTTACTTTTAGGTTTATGGTTGTAAAATAAGGCAAACATGACTTTAAAATGCGTAACGCGGACACCGCAATATCAGTAATAATTTCTACATGTATGATAACATTTCTATCATGACGAATGATATGATTTTTACAACTCTAATAGACCCAGTTTATTTATAGATCATTTAAAATCATTAAAAAAATAATCCTTCATAAGGAGATACATTAATAATACAAATAATCTGAATCTCTTAACATTTAGGTTTCAAGACTCTCTGATCCAAGATATAAAGAATCAGCTCTGCACGTTTGATTCGGTGTTTAATCTGCTCTGATATCAGCCGACGGCTGTGGAGCTGAAATAAACAGCCACAGCTTAATAATCAATGAGGATGTGGAGGATGTGGGTGGAGGAAATTCCTGAGAAAACACATCTGCCGCCGCAGTCCCACTCATCCACACACTGACCTGAAAATCACTGTTTCATCGGATGCTTTCTGAACATCTGTTTTAATAACCCATCAGTATGTCAAGTATCAAACAAAACAAACTACAAAATCTAACAAATAAATAACGTAAAAAATCGTTTCAGGCTAATTTAGATTTATTATTTTACTAATCGCATCGTGCAACTTAAAATCCTCCATAAATAATACAACGTTAGTTTAACTGCGTTATAAAACTGTGTTGTAAATAAAGCAGTGTTCGCTTATAGCTTATAGCTATAATTATCTATCAGTCATTACACTGAAAGCGTGTCCGTATAGACCTTTTAGTAACGAAAATGTTGCTAAAACATCACGAATTATGTTTGTGTGTCTAGATATAGTCAATTTTTTGTTCTTTTATATTATATGACGATGATTCATTTCATTTAGAGGAACAGTCTACATTTAATCTTGGAATCAGTAAACTCGTCTGCTGCTTGTAAATCTGACCGATATCGTTTATTGGTGTAATAAATATTAGAAGAGATTTAATCTCAAAACAGGGCTGCTCATTTATATTTTAGTATTATTGGGCTTATTACTTCTGTATTATGCATCATAGACAGAGTGTATTATTTTGATAATAAATTAATAATGTTGACATTTTATTGTAACGATAACAAAATGCAATCAGAATATGTATTATTTATTATTAAATATTATTATGATTGTAATAAACAGTCATTATTATTATTATTATTATTATTATTATTATTATTATTATTATTATTATAGTAGTAGTAGTAGTAGTAGTAGTAGTATTGTAATTTATTTATTTATTATTTTTATTCTCCTCTTTTTCTTTTTCTTCCTCGTCTTCTTATTATTAATCAATTAATTAATGTATGAATTATTTTTTATTACATTTTTATAGTTTATTATTATTATTATTATTATTATTATTATTATTATTATTATTAGTAGTAGTAGTAGTAGTATTAGTAGTAGTAGTAGTACCTGTTAGCTGTTAGTTGTCAGGTGGAACATTGTCTGGTGGAACTGGAAATTAATTAGTCGTTGGTCAATAGTGATATATGGGTTTTTAGTGCGACCTAGTGGTAAAAAAATAATATCCAGTTTAAAAACAAACCACCAGACAATTAACAAGTAATAATAATAATAATAATAATAATAATAATAATAATAATAATAATAATAATAATAATAATAATATTGTTGTTGCTATTATTATAATTGTGATATTTTAATTCATTATTGTTATTCTTTTTCTTCTTCTTCTTCTAATTATTATTATTATTATTATTATTATTATCATTATTATTATTATTACTCGTTAGCTGTCTGGTGGTTTATTTCTTAAACAATAACCTGGAAATTAATTAGTCGTCGTTCAATAGTGATATACGGGTTTTTAGTGCCATCTAGTGGTAAAGAAATAATATCCAGGGCAAAAGCTTTTCTGTCCTGCTGAACGTCTGCAGAGAAAATGAATCCAACATCATAATGATAGACAGTAATATTGATGATATCATGATATTGTTACCAGATTGACAACAACAAAATTAATTAATAATATCTCTATATATTAATATAATATTAATAATAATATCAAACATTTTGATTTGTCAGAGATTCATTTTAAAGCTGCGGTTCTCAGTTTTTTCTTCAGACATTACTTTGTAATGTAGAATGGACTGAGACAACTATGCAACACCTACAGGAGAGTTTCTGACGTCTTATCTCCTTTGAACTTGTGTGATTGTTAATTATTTTAATTGGTCTCTTCTGTTCATTATAAGTTCCAGCTTCAGATTGGTTCCCTTCAGTTTCGCATCTGCTCTCTTCAGAATAGTGAGATTGGTTTGTTTGGTTGGCAGCAGTTCACAGCACTTCTCCCCTCCGCACTAGGGATTCCCAGTTCGAATCCCAATCTTGGTGGAGTTTCCATGTTCTCCGCGTGTCCGCGTGGGTTTCCTCCGGGTTCTCCGGTTTCCTCCCACAGTACAAAAACATGGATCAAGTCAATTGCATTTTCCAAATTGCCCCATATAGAGTGTGTCTGTGTGAGTGAGTGTGTGTCCAGCGATAGATTGGGGTGGAGTTTCCATGTTCTCCGCGTGTCCGCGTGGGTTTCCTCCGGGTTCTCCGGTTTCCTCCCACAGTACAAAAACATGGATCAAGTCAATTGCATTTTCCAAATTGCCCCATATAGAGTGTGTCTGTGTGAGTGAGTGTGTGTCCAGCGATAGATTGGGGTGGAGTTTCCATGTTCTCCGAGTGTCCGCGTGGGTTTCCTCCGGGTTCTCCGGTTTCCTCCCACAGTACAAAAACATGGATCAAGTCAATTGCATTTTCCAAATTGCCCCATATAGAGTGTGTCTGTGTGAGTGAGTGTGTGTCCAGCGATAGATTGGCGCCCTGTCCTGGGTGTATCTGCCCAGCGCCCGAAACGTTCTCCCCTGGATGGGCATGGGGAACCCCCCCGCGACCCTAATAGAGGATAAAGCAGAAGATAATGGATGGATGGTTTGTTTGGTTGGCAGCCGTTCACAATCCCACCACGCTAATCCCATCCAGTAGCAGTTGTGTTTTAGGTTATTTTATTTTCGTTAAACCTCTTCATATTTCGTTCTGCATTTATTTAAAAAAGCATTGTCCCTCTACTTGATTTCACAAATGCTATTTCTTGTAAAGTTATTTATGTGATCTGATCTCTCTAATTCTCAACATTTATTTATTATTTCTTTTCTCTCTACAGTTTCTTTTGTGTTGATTTTTTTAATAATAAAAAAAACTTTGGTTGGTCCCGGGCGGCATGGTGGCTTAGTGGTTAGCATGTTCTCCTCTCAGCGCTAGGGATTCCCGGTTGGAATCCCCATCTGGGTGGAGTTTCCATGTTCTCCCCGTGTCCGTGTGGGTTTCCTCCGGGTTCTCCGGTTTCCTCCCACAGTCCAAAAACATGGATCAAGTCAATTGAATTCTCCAAATTGCCCCATATAGAGTGTTTGTGTGAGTGAGTGTGTGCCCAGCGATGGATTGGCGTCCTGTCCTGGGTCTATCTGCCCAGCGCCCGAAACGTTCTCCCCTGGATGGGCATGGGGAACCCCACCGCGACCCTAATAGAGGATAAAGCGAGAGATAATGAATGAATGGTTGGTCCAACTCTTCTTTCAAGGCTGTCCGTTCCTGGATTTTGTCTCCATCTAGTGGATTCTGTAAGTAATTTTTTTTAATAAATTACAGCTTTTCATTGACTCTTATGACAGATGCTTTGAATTAATGTTAATAATTATACTAATTCTAATAAATGAATGTTATTTAAGCTGTAAGTGTAACACTGTGTTGTGGTTTGCCTCCCAGCACTGAGGATCCAGGTTCGAATCCCGATCTTGGTTGAGTTGTTTCGATGTTCTCCCGGAATTCTTCCCACAGTTTGAAAGCATGGATTCAAGGTAACTTCATGGATTCAAGGTAAATAGTGTGTTAGTGTGCGTGTGCCCAGCGATAGACTGATCCTGGGTGTATCCAAAATGTTTGCCCCTAGTTAACCAAGGGGACCTCCCCCCCAACCCAAGATGGGACCTATGGAGTGACATGATGAGGTGGTTAGCACATCCAGCCTTTCTCTCAGCTCTGGGGATCAAGGGTCCATATTCTCCCCGTGTTCGCGTGGGTGTCCTCCGGGTTCTCCGGTTTCCTCCTACAGTCCAAAAACATGGATCAAGGATAAGTGAATTCTCCAAATTGCCCCATATGTAGTGTGTTTGTGTGTGTGTCTGTGTGAGTGTGTGCCCAGCGATAGATTGGCGTCCTGTCCTGGGTGTGTCTACCCAGCACCTGAAACATTCTCCCCTTGATGGGCATGGGGAATGTTTACTATATAAAATTAATAATTAAAAGTTATGGCTTTTAAGAATTCACGGTTTTGATATCAACCACTTGATGGCGACAAACACAGACAAATATCATCTCACCAATTATACTGTACTCTCTACTAGTGTCCATTTCCCATGCCCATCAATTGAAAAACATTTTAGGTGCACACACACACACACACACACACACACACACACACACACACTTTACAATGGCAATTTTTATAGGGACAATTTAGAGCACCCAATTTACTTTGAATCCATGTTTTTGGACTTTGTGGGGAACTCGGAGAACCTGGAGAAAACCCTAATGGACATGGGATGGTACAGTACACCATACGTTATACAAATTCAGATTTTTTAATTTTGTAGTTTAATTTAGTACATTCACCTCTCAGCGCTGGGGCTCCAGGTTTGTATCCCGATCTAAGTGGAGCTGACAGGTTCCCACCATGTCTGTGCGGGTTCTTCGGTTTCCTCCCACAGTCCAAAAACATGGATTTATGGTAAATTGTCTGCTCTAAATTGCTTTATAGGTGGCATGGTGGCTTAGTGGTTAGCATGTTCTCCTTTCAGCACTAGGGATTCCCGGTTCAAATCCCAATCTGGGTGGAGTTTCCATGTTCTCCCCGTGTCCGCGTGGGTTTCCTCCGGGTTCTCCGGTTTCCTCCCACATTCCAAAAACATGGATCAAGTCAATTGAGTTCTCCAAATTGCCCCATATAGAGTGTGTGTGTGAGTGAGTGTGGGTCCAGTGATAGATTGCCCCCCTGTCCTGGGTGTATCTGCCCAGCGCCCGAAACTGTCTCCCCTGGATGGGCATGGGGAACCCCCCCCCCCCCCCCCCCCCGCGACCCTAATAGAGGATAAAGCAGAAGATAATGCATGGATGGAAATTGCTTTATAGTGTATTTGTGCACACTAATAGATTGGCGCCCAGTCCTGGGTGTATTTGGGAGTGGTAGCTCAGTGGTCAGGGCATTGGGCTGTCAATCTGAAGGTTGGGGGTTCAAATCCCAGCTCCACTGAAGTTACCAATGTGGGTCCTTGTGGAAGACCCTTAACCCTCATTGCTCCAGGGATGTTGTGATTAACCCTGTGCTCACCTTGTAAGTCGCTTTGGATAAAAGCGTCTGTTAAATGACCAAATGTAAATGTATTTGCCCAGCGCCTAAAACGTTCTCCGCTGGATGGGCATGGGAAACCCCCCCCCTCCTTACATCTTTTGTGCCTAGAAGATTAAAGCGAAGATGATGAGATGAGATGAGATTTTATCTTTTTGATTTGCACGTCTTATTAAGCCGGCTCTTACTGTGATTTATGTTATTTGATCAGTAGGTATTAAAAAATCAACATGACTGATGTCAGATCAGTTTAGCGACATTTTCTGTCCCCGCTGCAGAAATATTAACATTTAAGAATGAGAAACGGGTTCTTAAACCTATTCGGAATCAAGTTTGACATGCTGCCACTGGCATGGTTTTCGCTTCTTATGAACTTTGCTGTAATTGCCATTGCACTTTAATTAAATATGACCCAGTTATGTTAAATACTAACAAATTTAATATAGATATAGTTTATGCGGCTACGTAATTGAATCACGCCGCTTGTATCATCCTTAATTAAATCTGCTTAGCTAACACGAACAGCAGGAATAATTACTGCCTGTCAGGTCTTTGCCAAATTCGACACACAACTCTAATTCCAAATGACTTTTCTTTTTGTGTTGGCCTATTTTTAAACCTCTCTGGTTGTTTTGGAGGTTGCACTTTGACACCCCGCAGTCTGCTCCTGAACTTTTTCCTGTTTACTGACTATAATTTTTGAAAGTCGCTCCCGTATCCGTTTGCCAGACTTTTTTATATAAATTGTGGGAATTAATTTCATTCACACCTGTCTCCCAACATTTGTGTAATTAATTTGTATGTAAATTTTAATTGTCGAAACGGGATGTGGTCCAATTTATGCATTCTAATCAGAGCAAAACTGACTTAATTTAATTTTTTCTTACTATTTAGCATCCATGCAATTAAGTCTCTTTTGCATCATACAACACATCCCTTGCATTTCTGCCAAGTACCCTCCACCTTAATAGAGCTGCTCATAAGCATCCTGATTACTGTGGTGTTGCATTGCATCCATTAGGACAGCAAGTTGGACTTAAGAGGCTTTAGCATGTGCAAAAAGCTATTTTGTTGGCTAATTAAGGTGAGATGGGTGTAGATGTCGAGGTATCTGAACTGAAGTTGACAGATATAACCGGGGGCGTCGTTAGAGCTGGGGTGGGTCCTTGAGCAAGACCCTTAACCCTCATTGCTCCAGGGTTGTTCTGTTTAACCCTGTGCTCACCTTGTAAGTTGCTTTGTATAAAAGCGTCCAATAAATGACTAAATGTAATGTAATGTAATGTAACGTTATCAAAAACCTCCCGTTCCTCCAGGTTCTTTCTGTAGAAGATCAGACCTTTCTTGACTGAACATGGTACCCAACTGCTAGTTCAAGCCCTCATCCTATCCCAGCTTCCACAATCTGACCTCTTCAACTGATTCCGAACTCTGCAGCATGACTTGTGTTTAACCACCAAACCAAACTCCATCCATCCATTATCTTCCGCTTTATCCTCTATTAGGGTCACGGGGGGGGGGGGTTCCCCATGCCCATCCAGGGGAGAACGTTTCGGGCGCTGGGCAGATACACCCAGGACAGGGCGCCAATCTATTGCTGGACACACATTCACTCACTCAGACATATAGACACACTCTATATGGGGCAATTTGGAGAACTCAAATGACTTGATCCATGTTTTTGGACTGTGGGAGGAAACCGGAGAACCCGGAGGAAACCCACGCGGACACGGAGAGAACATGGAAACTCCACCCAGATGGGGATTCGAACCGCGAATCCCTAGCGCTGAGAGGAGAACATTGTAAACCATTCTATATAAATAAATCAACTTAAACTTGGGCGGCACGGTGGCTTAGTGGTTAGCACGTTCTTCCCGTGTCCACGTGGGTTTCCTCCGGGTTCTCCGGTTTCCTCCCACAGTCCAAAAACATGGATCAAGTCAATTGAGTTCTCCAAATTGCCCCATATAGAGTGTGTCTGTGTGAGTGAGTGTGTGCCCAGTGATAGATTGGCGTCCTGTCCTGGGTGTATCTGCCCAGCGCCCGAAACGTTCTCCCCTGGATGGGCATGGGAAACCCCCCCGCGACCCTAATAGAGGACAAAGCGGAAGATAATGGATGGATGGAACTTAAACTAAAGTTCTCTGAGCTGGAGGACGCTCGCTCCTTCTTTTCCTTCATCCATCCAGCCACCCGCAGAACATATGACACTAACATGTAGAGCTGCTGAAGAATAGCAAATGACCCGTCAGCCTCTGACACAACACTCTTGCACTGTATTGCACAATATTAAACCGTGAGCACTGTATTGCATATTAAGATGTACCACCCCAGCCTCCTGTTTGATTCTGGCGGGGACAGAAGCTTTATCATAGCCTCGTCCCATCGGGAGGCATTGGTATTCCAGACCTTACCTTTCAAGTCCTCAGATAATCGCGTTCGTCAAGCCAGCTGCCTTCAATTTATCAGCTTGTTGGAGGTCTACACAACCCTCATGACCAGATCTATCACAGTAATATCCCACAACAAAAGACCACTGTTCTATTTTTTATTAAGGTCGTTCATGTCATCAACAAGTTCCCTGAAGACCTCAGGGTTTTTATTTGCACCTCCTTGATTACGTACCACGGACGAACAATCAAGCATTTCATTCTGAATGACCTTGCACATGTATGTTACGCTGCCACTTGCATTTATGTTTGTCAGGGTTTGAGGGTCGCATGCTGCTGTTTAGCCTCTGCTATCTGACCCTGAAGTACCTTATTGCCCCTCCGATCTAAGTAACAGTACATCTGCAGTAGTTTGAGTGTACAAAAAAAATAAATAAATAAATAAAAAAAAAAATATATATATATATATATGGCGGCACGGTGGCTTAGTGGTTAGCACGTTCTCCTCTCAGCACTAGGGATTCCCGGCTCGAATCCCAATCTGGGTGGAGTTTCCATGTTTTCCACGTGTCCGCGTGGGTTTCCTCCGGGTTCTCCGGTTTCCTCCCACAGTCCAAAAACATGGATCAAGTCAATTGAGTTCTCCAAATTGCCCCATATAGAGTGTGTCTGTGTGAGTGAGTGTGTGCCCAGCGATGGATTGGCGCCCTGTCCTGGGTGTATCTGCCCAGCGCCCGAGATGTTCTCCCCTGGATGGGCATGGGGAACCCCACCGCGACCCTAATAGAGGATAAAGCGGGAGATAAAGAATGAATGAATGAATATATATATATATGGCGGCACGGTTGCTTAGTGGTTAGCACGTTCGCCTCTCAGCGCTAGGGATTCCCGGTTCGAATCCCCATCTGGGTGAAGTTTCCATGTTCTCCCCGTGTCTGCGTGGGTTTCCTCCAGGTTCTCCGGTTTCCTCCCACGGTCCAAAAACATGGATCAAGTCAATTGAGTTCTCCAAATTGCCCCATATAGAGTGTGTCTTTGTGAGTGAGTGTGTGCCCAGCGATGGATTGGCACCCTGTCCTGGGTGTATCTGCCCAGCGCCTGAGATGTTCTCCCCTGGATGGGCATGGGGAACCCCACCGCGACCCTAATAGAGGATAAAGCAGGAGATAATGAATGAATAGGTTTGAACCCCGATCTGGGTGGAGTTTCCATATTCTTTCCGTGTCTGCATGGGTTTCCTCCGGGTTTCCTCTTACAGTCCAAAAGCATGAATTCTTGGTGAATTGGCTGCTCTAAATTGCCCTTATCTGAATTGCCCTTATGTAGTGTATGTGTTTAATTGTGTTAAATAAACCTAATCCTTAGAGGGATGAACCCACTAAGTGTGGAAAAAAAGCTTTGGAACATGGATGAAGGTGGTTTACGGACAGGACTGCTAACCTGAACAATGGATAAGCTATAGGATGCTAATGCTAGCCTGGAGCAACAGGAGAGCCTCGGAACCAACACTGTAAACAACGGACGGATCCGCAGCAAGATACGATCTGAAAGGGCATGACACATGGACATGGTGCAGCTTACCGAGTCGATCCACTACAGGATATATTTCTTCCAGACAGATCTTACTGTCACAACAGGACTGGTAAGTAATGAGGTGACTGACACGACACGGTGAGCAGGTTAGTGAAAAGTTATATAGTGATATAGTGAATCCATGTTTTTGGACTTTGTGGAGAACCTGGCGTATTGGGATTTTGCATACTGTGCTTTCACACAGAGGAATCATATATTAGTATAATCATATAATCATATACTAATCCATCCATTCATTCATTCATTCATTCATTATCTCCCGCTTTATCCTCTATTAGGGTCGCGGTGGGGTTCCCCATGCCCCTCCAGGGGAGAACATCTTGGGTGCTGGGCAGATACATCCAGGACAGGGCGCCATTCTATCGCTGGGCACACACTCACTCACACAGACACATTCTATATGGGGCAATTTGGAGAACTCAATTGACTTGATCCATGTTTTTGGACTGTGGGAGGAAACCGGAGAACCAGGAGGAAACCCACGCGGACACGGGGAAAACATGGAAACTCCACCCAGATGGGGATTCGAACCGGGAATCCCTAACGCTGAGAGGAGAACATGCTAACCACTAAGCCACCGTGCCGCCCCACAGAGGAATCAGTCCTCCACATTTAATCCATCCATGCAGTGAAATAATACAATGTGCAATAATGCAATAAAACATTCAAATTGCAATTTTTTTTTATTATTCTCAGTAAAAGTGATGTGTAAATTGTTCATTCATTCATTCATTCATTATCTCCCGCTTTAACCTCTATTAGGGTTGTGGGGGGGGGTTCCCCATGCCCATCCAGGGGAGAACGTCTCGGGCACTGGGCAGATAGACCTAGGACAGGACGCCAATCTATCACTGGACACACACTCACACAGACACACTCTATACGGGGCAATTTTTGAGAATTCAACTGACTTGATTCATGTTTTTGGACTGTGGGAGGAAACCGGAGAACCCGGAGGAAACCCACGCGGACACAGGGAGAACATGGAAACTCCACCCAGATGGGGATTCGAACTGGGAATCCCAAGCGCTGAGAGGAGAACATGCTAACCACTAAGCCACCGTGCCGCCATTTGTGTAAATTGTAAATGGAAAATATTTTTTTTTACTTTCCTTTGTTTTTATTATTTTATAGTCGCTTTTAATTTTTATATCTTGTAAATATTTACAATTGTTGATGCTGCTGGAACAATGCAAATTTCGTTTTGTGGGATAATAAAAGGTTATCTTATCTTATTCAACAATCATTCCTGTTGCGTGATATAAATGCCATCTCATCGCAGATCAGATATCTGGTTATAAATGTTAATGGATGAAGCTGGAAACACCCAAAACCAGAATGTCAACAAAAATGTGTCATGCCTGTTAAATACAGAGGTCTGTATCAGTAAGAGGTCAAAGCAGCTGCTTTGTGACAATGGAGCTTAATGGTAGATATTTTATGATGGTTTACTATCTATGAGATATAATCGAGCAGTGTGGATTATTAAATATAAAAAGTAAAAAGGTCAGAGTGAAAGAAACATAAACACAGATCAGAAACCCTGGAGTTGCGGTTCATATTATTTAAAAATGTAACTTTGGGGCGGCACAGTGGTTTAGTGGTTAACACGTTCGCCTCTCAGCACTAGGGATTCCTGTTTCGAATCCCCATCTGGGTGGAGTTTCTGGGTGGATGTTCTCCCCGTGTCCACGTGGGTTTCCTCCGGGTTCTTCGGTTTCCTCCCACAGTCCAAAAACATGGATCAAGGTCAATTGAGTTCTCCAAAATTGCCCCATATACAGTGTGTGTGTGAGTGAGTGTGTGCCCAGCGATAGATTGGCGTCCTGATCTGGGTGTATCTGCCCAGCGCCTGAGACGTTCTCCCCTGGATGGGCATGGGGAACCCCCCGCAACCCTAATAGAGGATAATGTTAAAAGCATTTGATTATTTAAACACAGGGCCCTGTTTTAGAGATCAAAACGCACTACACAGCTTGATTTAGGGCGTGGCATTGTGTCTTTGGCAACGTGATCCATGTTTGGTCCACAGTCCAAAAACATGGATCAAGGTCAATCAAGTTCTCCAAAATTGCCCCGTATACAGTAGAGTGTGTTTGTGTGAGTGAGTGTGTGTCCAGCAATAGATTGGCGCCCTGTCCTACGCCCGAAATGTTCTCCCCTGGATGTGCATGGGGAACCCCCCCCCGCCGCGACCCTAATAGAGGATGAAGTGGAAGATAATGGATGGGTATCACTTTCAGTTGGTTGCACCAGTTGATGTCATTGGTACATGACTTCATGGTTTCGGGTTTGGTCCTGTGTTCTGGTTGCTGTGTATTTTCCCAACGACCCAGATTTCTAATACATTAAATTGTTTCATTATTCTGTATAAATGTTTTAACTTAGTTACAGCTTAGTTGAGACTGCAAAGTTCATACATATTGTTACCAACTGTCCGTTCTTCCCTGGAAGAAGGGCGGCTACGCGGAGGAATATGCGTAAGACCTAGTGCGTAAGACCTCGAGCCTAGTGAGCGCTTCCCGGGCACCGACCACGCGGGGAATAATGCGTGCATCGGTCCACGTGGTTGAACGCAGAAGGAGAAGTCCAAGAGACACCGGGATAAAATCCAAACTCGAAATTAATTAAAACTTGGTGATGGACACCAACAGAAAGGGTGGAACAAAGTAACATTGGGTATGATAACCTCAAACAAAGACGTGCGCCAACTTGAAGGAAAACGAAGACTAAATACAAAACCAACTTAAACGTGCACAAAACAAACCAATCACCCAACTGAGACAATTAAGGACACAAACGAGGGACAGGTGCCCCAGGCACCTGTGACACATATAGTAAGTGGAGGAAATAGACAATGGAGCAAGAAAGATGGCGTGTTTTAACTTAATTGGACTATAATTTGCTTAATTTGGGTTCTTAATTCTCAATGATCTGCTAATTGTATCAGTTAATGAATAAACACCGTGTTCAGGATAAGAACAAGCTGGTCCCGTCACTGTTTGACAGCTTCTGTAAGAACACACAAAGCAGCAGTGAGAACCTCATCCCATTCATCCTCATCTAAACAGCTCTCTGCTCAGGTGATGGCTCATTTACTCCCTAATAGAGATGAACGCATCAACAGAAGATTACATAGAATCCCATTAAGGTGAGAATGGGGAGAGAATTTAAGCTTGGTGTTTTACAGGATCAGAATGGACTTTTAAATCATTATTGATTGGATCATGGCCATGATTCCTCGAGTAAGACTTACCATGTCTACATTTAGTTATACGATTAGGTGTGGGGCGGCACGGTGGTTTAGTGTTTAGCACGTTTGCCTCTTAGCGCTAGGGATTCCTGGTTCCAATCCCCATCTGGGTGGAGTTTCTATGTTCTCCCTGTGTCAGCGTTTCCTCCGGGTTCTCCGGTTTCCTCCCACAGTCCATAAACATGGATCAAGCCAATTAAATTCTCCAAATTGCCCCATATAGAGTGTGTCTGTGTGAGTGAGTCTGTGCCCGGTGATAGATTGGTGTCCTGTCCTGGGTGTATCTGCCCAGCGCCCGAAACATTCTCCCCTGGATGGGCATGGGGAACCCCCCCTATCCCCCCGCAACCCTAATATAGGATAAAGCAGAAGATAATGGATGAATGGATGGATTAGGGCGGCACGGTGGCTTAGTGGTTAGCACGTTCGCCTCTCAGCGCTAGGGATTCCCGGTTCGAATCCCCATCTGGGTGGAGTTTCCATGTTCTCCCCGTGTCCGCGTGGGTTTTCCTCCGGGTTCTCCGGTTTCCTCCCACAGTCCATAAACATGGATCAAGCCAATTTAATTCTCCAAATTGCCCCATATAGAGTGTGTTTGTGTGAGTGAGTGTGTGCCCAGTGATAGATTGGCGTCCTGTCCTGGGTGTATCTTCCCAGCGCCCGAAACATTCTCCCCTGGATGGGCATGGGGAAACCCCCCCCCCCGCAACCCTAATATAGGATAAAGCAGAAGATAATGGATGAATGGATGGATTAGGTGTGGTTCCCCATGCTCATCCAGGGGAGAACGTTTAAGGCACTGGGTAGAGTGCCAATTCATCGCTAGTCTACTGCTCGTCCAAAGCTGGATAAAGTAGAAAGGCTGTCGGGGAGGGGCACCCTACTGATGGAAAAGCCACAATATAGGACATTAAAGGAAAAGTATCAATTGTCCACCTCGATATGAAAAGCCCCATAGCAGGACTATAAAATCTGAAACTGTTGGTATGTTCAAATATATAGCATGAACGCATCAACAGAAGATTACATAGAATCCCATTAAGGTGAGAATGGGGAGAGAATTTAAGCTTGGTGTTTTACAGGATCAGAATGGACTTTTAAATCATTATTGATTGGATCATGGCCATGATTCCTCGAGTAAGACTTACCATGTCTACATTTAGTTATACGATTAGGTGTGGGGCGGCACGTTGGTTTAGTGGTTAGCATGTCCACCTCGATATGAAAAGCCCTATAGCAGGACTATAAAATTTGAAACTGTTGGTATGTTCAAATATATAGCATGAACGCATCAACAGAAGATTACATAGAATCCCATTAAGGTGAGAATGGGGAGAGAATTTAATGTTGGTATGTTCAAATATATAGCATGGGACAAGCCCAGAGGCAATGAAAGACCGGTTTGTCTTTATCAGTGTCCTTTAGCCAAAATTATGACATGTATTATGCTATATGGCCGGGAATGTTGGCAGGCAATGACTTTTTTTAAGGGGTGACGGTGTCTGAGCAAGTCTAATATTTTCCCATAGGATGCCATTATAAAGCACCTGCAGGGTGCAGACAGGACGCAGTTCACAGCAATGTAAATATAACAGATACATTAATCCAATAAATCCAAGAGTTAGCACTCACACCTCACATTACTTAACCCCACGCACACGTTAACAAAGTTAAAGAGTTTAAGTCTGTTCACAAACTTTCCTTTTCTAGTTAAACATACAGAGCCCTACCTCATACTCTGATCATGAAGTGTCACGATGTTCATTACGATCTCACAACCCGCCAACAGTCTATTTTCCTCGCCTTCCTCTTGCGTGGTTTAAATAGCAATGCTGCGTGTGAATATAGCTCCCCCAATGGGCGTGGCCGCCTCGAAATGAGGCGTGATCAGCTACATTTCTGGCGTATCTCTATCTCGGTGCACCACCGATTGAAAGCAACCTCACCAGATGTGGGCAGTTAGACGTGGGTCTCTATCTGGTTAGGTGGTGGATCATCAACACAGACGCGTGTCCAACGCCACGGAACGCTGAGACCGACGGAACGCTATTAAATCTGACTGCATTTGTACAGAGAACACAGATCCATAGAACACACTATACTGTGGGTTCTCCATTCACACTCACATAGAGAACCTCATGGAGCAGCGCATTAAGTCCAGCTAGCTGCACTGTGAAAATAGCAACCCGCCAAAGTCAGAGCACCACCTGGTTCTTAAAGGGAACCGCAAGTGACACGTTGATCATCTAAATCACGTTACGCTGTGCGCGGTTGACCGCTCACTAAAGATCACTATAATAGGCCCCGTCCAAAACAGTCCAAAAACATGGATCAAGTTCAATTGAATTCTCCAAATTGCCCCATATAGTGTGTGTTTGTGTTTGTGTGTGTCTGTGTGAGTGTGTGTACAGTGATAGGTTGGCGCCCTGTCCTGGGTGTATCTGCCCAGCACCCGAAACGTTCTCCCCTGGATGGGCATGGGGAACCCCCCCCGCGACCTTAGTAGAGGATAATGGATGGATGGCTAGTATGTACTGTTTTATAAATAACTGTTCATTACCAGGACGACATGGTGACTTAGTGATTAGCATGTTCTCCTCTCAGTGCTAGGGATTCCCGGTTCGAATCTCAATCTGTGTGGAGTTTCCATGTTCTCCCCATGTCCGCCTGGGTTTCCTCCGGGTTCTCTGGTTTCCTCCCACAGTCCAAAAAACATGGATCAAGTCAATTGAATTCTCCAAATTGCCCCATATAAAGTGTGTGTGTGTGAGTGAGGGTGTGCCCAGTGATAGACTGGCGCCCTGTCCTGGGTGTATCAGCCCAGCACCCGAAACGTTCTCCCCTGAAAGGGCATGGGGAACCCCCCCCGCAACCATAATAGAGGATAAAGCAGAAGATAATGGATGAATGGATGTTCATTACCAGTTTCTGAGGCTGTGAGTAAGACACAGAGGCTGTATAAACTAAGGGGCCACATAATGGAAACACCTGACCTCTTAATCCAGCTGCAGGGCGTGACGGTAAGACTTCCATAACTGCGGTCTCATTAGTCGGAGATTTTCTGGGATTAAGGAGGCAGAACACTTTAGTGAAGTATAGATTTAAGCTAAGGATCCTGATGCAATCATTAAGACACCAGGGAGGTGCAACATGGAGAAATACCATGCAGGATTCATTATGTGTCACCAAGTTAAACATAATATTATTAAAAAGCTTTGTTAAGTATTCACATTATGAATTCTGATAGTGTTGTTTTGGTTATCAGTGTTAAATCAGGGTAACAGTTATTGTAAAGAACTAATGCTTTACTCGGCATGGTGGCTTAGTGGTTAGCACGTTCGCCTCTCAGCGCTGGGAATTCCCGGTTCGAATCCCCATCTGGGTGGAGTTTCCATGTTCTCCCCGTGTCTGCGTGGGTTTCCTCCGGTTTCTCTGGTTTCCTCCCACAGTCCAAAAACATGGATCAAGTCAATTGAATTCTCAAAATTGGCCCTTATAGAGTGTGTCTGTGTGAGTGAGTGTGTGTGCCCAGCGATGGATTGGCGCCCTGTCCTGGGTCTTTCAGCCCAGCGCCCGAGATGTTCTCCCCTGGATGGGCATGGGGAACCCCACCGCGACCCTAATAGAGGATAAAGCGGGAGATAATGAATGAATGAATGAATAATGCTTTACTCTAAATGGTGTATGTGTGTTACTGTAATTTCTTTGTTGGGTTACATATGAGATTATCATAAAAGATTAAGAAACATTAACATACAAACACAGTGGCTTAATGGTTAACACAGCCGCCTCTCAGCGCTGGGGATCCAGGTTTAAATCCCGATCTGGGTGTAGATTCCATGTTCTCTCGTGTCCATGTGGAATTTATCCAATTTCCTCCATCCATCCGACCATTATCTTCCGCTTTATCCTCTACTAGGGTCACGGGGGGGGGGGGGGTTCCCCATGCCCATCCAGGGGAGAATTTTTCAGGCGCTGGGCAGATACACCCAGAACAGGGTGCCAATCCATCGCTGGGTACACACTCTTTAATGCAGACACACAAACACACGCAATTTGGACTATGTTTTTGGACTGTGGGAGGAAACCGGAGAACTTGGTAGAAGAACATGGAAACTCCACCCAGATTAAGATTCGAACTTGGAATCCCTAGCGCTGAGAGACGAACATGCCAACGTTGATCAGGTCACCCAAGACATAATGATGTTCAGTAGATTGATACAGATCAGCGCGAGGGATTCCCGGTTCGAATCCCAATCTGGGTGGCGTTTCCATGTTCTCCCCGCGTCTGCGTGGGAGATCTCCCTGCGTGGGAGATCTCCTGGATCTCCGGTTCCCTCCCACAGTCCAAAAACATGGATCAAGGTCAATTGAATTCTCCAAATTGCCCCATAGAGAGTGGGTCTGTGTGAGTGAGTGTGTGTCCAGCGATAGATTGGCGCCCTGTTCTGGGTGTATCTGCCCAGCGCCCAAAATGTTCTTCCCTGGATGGGCATGGGGAACCCCCCTTGCGAGCCTAGTAAAGGCTAAAGTGGAAGATGATGGATGGATGTTTCCCAAAAATCCTATATCAATGTTTAATATTTAAGTATATTGTTTAAATATGATGTAATAAAATTCCCTCACTCACCTCCTCAAAAAACTCTAACATGAAGGCATTATTATTGTCTGTGGCAGATTAACATTATCTCGAGAAAATAGTGGGTGTTACTTGTCATTGCTTTAAATTCTATTCGACAGATTTTAATGATGAATGTTATGACTGCACACAAGTAAAGTTTGGCATTTCACAAGGGTATATATTAGGGCCACTATTGTTTTTATTGTACATGCCTCTACTTGAAACATTCATAGGCAGGGAGTTAGTTTTCATTTCTATACTTATAACATGGTTTAGCTAAAGCAAATGATTACATCATATTTCATTACATTAGGTAATGGTTTGAGATGAAGTACAGAGTAAAATCAAGTATCTGTAAAATCAAGGCTTTAAAAGAAATAAGAATCATTGTCTTTATTTGCAATGTAATTACGGTTTATTAAACTCAGTTAAATTCATTCATTCATTATCTTCCGCTTTATCCTATATTAGGGTCGTGGGGGAGGGGGGGGGTTCCCCATGTCCATCCAGGGGAGAACGTTTCGGGCGCTGGGCAGATGCACCCAGGACAGGACGCCAATCTATCACTGGGTACACACTCACTCACACAGACACACTCTATATGGGGCAATTTGGAGAACTCAATTGACTTGATCCATGTTTTTGGACTGTGGGAGGAAAGCGGAGAACCCGAAGGAAACCCACGCGGACACGGGGAGAACATGGAAACTCCACCCAGTTGGGATTCGTACCGGGAATACCTAGTGCTAAGAGGAGAACATGCTTACCACTAAGCCACCGTGCCGCCCTCAGTTAAATTGTTTAAAAAAACATCAAAAAGATAAGGTTATTTTAAGGGGGCACAGTGACTAAGTGGTTGGCAGTCCACCTCTCAGCGCTGGAGATCCAGGTTTGAATCCCGATCTGGGTGGTGTTTCCATGCTCTCCTCGTGTCCACCTGGGTTCTCCGGTTCGTTCCCACAATTGAAAAAACATGGCTTCAGGGTAATGGCTTCAGGCTGCTCAAAATTGGCCCTATATGTGGTGTGTGTTTAATAAATGAGTGTGTGATCAGTGATAGTTTGGCGTCCTGTCGTAGGTGTATCTGCCCAGTGCCCGAAACCTTCTCCACTGGATGGGCATGACCCCCCCCCCCCCCCCCCCCCGGGAACATAGTACATTTACATTTACATTACATTTAGTCATTTAGCAGACGCTTTTATCCAAAGCGACTTACAAATGAGAACACCACAAGTCAGAAGCCATGGAGAAAACCAACTATACTGTAAATTCATCAAACCTGATTGTTATTCGATGCTGTGGCCCCTCCCCCCTTTTTTTTGAGATGGGTCTTCAGTAGTTTCTTAAAACTGTTTAGTGATTCTGCCTTACGGACAGAGTTGGGAAGATCGTTCCACCATTTTGCAGTGGAGAACGCCACATAGTATAGGATAAAGCAGAAGATGTGATGAGAAGTTCTTTTAAACCTTGATGACTTTAATCGTTCCAAATTTAGTTGTGACTGCAACTTTGTTAGTGTATACATTTGTAGCGTCGCTAGAATTGTGGTTATCCATCTTTATTTATTTATTTTCATTATCCATCCATCCATCCATTAACTCCCACTTTATCCTCTATTAGAGTCATGGTGGGGTTCCCCATGCCCATCCAGGGGAGAACGTTTCAGGTGCGCTGGGCAGATACACCCAGAACAGGACGCCAATCTATCACTGATCACACACTCATTCATTAGCCACACACCACATATAAGGCCAATTTAGAGCAGCCAAATTACCCTGAATCCATGTTTTTCGATTGTGGGAACAAACTGGGAACATGGGGGTTCCCCATGCCCATCCAGGGGAGAACGTTTCGGGCGCTGGGCAGATACTCCCAGGACAGGACGCCAATCCATCGCTGGGCACACACTCACTCACACAGACACACTCTATATGGGGCAATTTAGAGAATTCAATTGACCTTGATCCAGGTTTGTGGACTGTGGGAGGAAACCGGAGAGGATACCTTCACAGACATGGGGAGAACAAGGAAACTTTCGAACCCCTATCTCTGAGAAGAGAACATGCTAACCACTAAGCCACTGTGCCGCCCTATTTTTATTATTATTTATTTACTTTTTTATTATCAATTCTCAATACAGCCAGGACACAAACATAACCCATACTTACACATCTATTTCTATACAAACAATATACGCTCTAACATCAATACACTCTGACCAAGGCCACAGTGTGTGTGATAGAAAAATAGTATATACGTATTGTATATACCTTCTTTTCTTTATGCAAGATAAATGAACTTTCCCTCAGATGAACTCAGGTTATTCAGCTGACTGTAATTCAGTTCTCACTGTATGTTCTAATAAAGTCTGTGTGTGTGCGTATGTGAGTGGGTGTGTGTGTGTTCCTTATCCGAATCCACAGCATTGCTTCAATTACCATAAAAGTTGACGTACTTTCCATTCGGAACCCCGCGGAAGTTTATACAGCACCAAGAAATGAACAATTATAGACAAATTACACGTTTACACACACGTCATCGCAAGCTAGGTGGATAAACGGCGACGTTTACACGCGTGTGTTTTATGAAAAAGAAAAATTAAGAGCAGACGCGCTCTGAAAGACCCTTTGATATTAATTAGTATTCAGAATTTAATGACTAAGACGTAGGTGGCCTGTCACGTATAATTAAGCGTGATTACGGACATATCAGTTCTTTGTTGTAAAAGGTCAGCGTATTGAAACGCTGCATGCAGCGGAGGAAATGGAAGGTTCCAGCTTAATGGCAAATATAAAGTGGTAAAGGGGCGTGGCAGTGGGAATGGACGTGAGTCACTGTACCGAACACATCAGGTTAAACAATCTAGTGTTGATGTCTGTACAGTAAGCTGATTATATAAAGCTAATAATTAAGACAATCGGAATCTCAATCAGTTTGATTAGAAAAGGGAAATTTGATTGAAACACTGTTCCTTAATTTTAAAGCCTAATACATATTTTTAAATTTAACATAAAGTTTGGAGTTGGCGGCACGGTGGCTTAGTGGTTAGCATGTTCTCCTCTCAGCACTAGAGATTCCCGGTTCGAATCCCAATCTGGGTGGAGTTTCCATGTTCTCCCCGTGTCCGCGTGGTTTTCTCCGGGTTCTCCGGTTTCCTCAGACAGTCCAAAAAAAATGGTCAATTGGATTCTCCAAATTTCCCCATGGGCGGCACGGTGGCTTAGTGGTTAGCACGTTCGCCTCTCAGCGCTAGGGATTCCCGGTTCGAATCCCCATCTGGGTGGAGTTTCCATGTTCTCCCCGTGTCTGCGTGGGTTTCCTCCGGGTTCTCCGGTTTCCTCCCACAGTCCAAAAACATGGATCAAGTCAATTGAATACTCAAAATTGCCCCATATAGAGTGTGTCTGTGTGCGTGAGTGTGTGCCCAGCGATGGATTGGCGCCCTGTCCTGGGTGTATCTGCCCAGCGCCCGAGATGTTCTCCCCTGGATGGGCATGGGGAACCCCACCGCATGGGGAACCCTAATAGAGGATAAAGCGGGAGATAATGAATGAATGAATGAAATTTCCCCATATAGAGTGTGAGTGTGTGAGTGAGTGTGTGTCCAGCGATAGATTGGCGTCATGTCCTGGGTGTATCTGCCCAGCACCTGAAACGTTCTCCCCTGGATGGGCATGGGGAACACCAACCGTGACCCTAGTAGAGGATAAAGCGGAAGATAATGGATGAATGGATGAAGGTTTCCATGCATTTACTGTACAGGTGAACACTGTAGTATAATTATAATCTTTAGATATAAAGAAGCGGCACGATGGCTTAGTGGTTAGCATGTTCTCCTCTCAGCACTAGGGATTCCCAGTTTGAATCCCAATCTGGGTGGAGTTTCCATGTTCTCCCCATGTCCGCATGGGTTTCCTCTGGGTTCTCCGGTTTCCTCCCACAGTCCAAATTGAATTCTCCAAATTGCCCCATATAGAGTGTGTTTTGATGTGAGTGAGTGATAGATTGACGCCCTGTTCTGGGTGTATCTGCCCAGCGCCTGAAACGTTCTCCCCTGGATGGACATGGGGAACCCCCCCCCACCCTAGTAAAGGATAAAGCAGAAGATAATGGATGGATGAAGTTTTTTCAATATACCTTGAATCCATTTAGAGCACCCAATATACCTTGAATCCATGTTTTTGGACTGTGGAACACTACGCCACTGTGCCGCCCTACTTCACTTTATCTCATTGATCCATTATCTTCCACTTTATCCTCTATTAGGGTCGGGGGGGGGTTCCCCATGCCCATCCAGGGGAAAACGTTTCGGGCGCTGGGCAGATACACCCAGGACAGGGCGCCAATCTATCGCTGGGCACACACTCGCTCACACAGAGAACACAATTTGGAGAACTCAATTTACTTGATCCATGTTTTTGGACTGTGGGAGGAAACCGGAGAACCCGGAGGAAACCCACGCAGACACGGGGAGAACAAGGAAACTCCACCCAGATGGGGATTCGAACCGGGAATCCCTAGTGCTGAGAGGCGAACGTGCTAACCACTAAGCCACCGTGCCGCCCTCTTTACTTTATTCATTTCTTAAATTCTCACTTTGTAACAAATTTATTATTAATTTCCAATCTTTGAAGCGCAATTCTTTGTGATTTGTTTATTTTTCTTCTGTCCAGCAGTGTATAAACCACAATAAGCTGAAAATCAGCTGATCAAGCATATGCACTGAACATAGTAAAAAGCATGGTTAGTGTTAAGACTCGGAAACTAGGAAACGCGAGGCTGCTTTGCAATTATGTGAGATTGTAACAAAGCGTATATAAAAGAGCTTTCAAAATACCATCCGCACATCAACTTCATAATGCAGAGTAAGCAAAGTTTGGATCATTGTTACTTTGCAGAATAAGGGGAACTTTAGACTCTCTGCATCCTGCCTTTGGGAAATCAGGGCACACCAGCATTTCAGTGACTGCCTGTTAATGAGCAAAATCTGAAGCTGGCATCTCCAGCTGTGAACGTTGTCCGTAAGTGGAACAAGGAACCTCTTAATATACTTTAAAAATACCATTACATTTGACAGACTGATGTTTTAAATTGCCGCAAACTGAAACAGCAATGAACAGATATATTCATTATCAGCCACATTTACAGTTAATGCACAGTAGAGGTCCTTAAAATATATATTATACAGTAGTCTGTTCGTGCCTTATTATAAAAACGGCTAGTTCCAGTCTTTAAATCTGATTGGCTGAGTCGTTTGTCCAGCCGTGACATTATTGACAATAACACACACCTCTGAGCCTTCACATTCATATCAACGCATGATATACAATACATTATTTTAAATCATGTCCCATAAATGGAATACAGATTATTATGAACAGAGAGCCGAGTCCTGATGAGCAGTAAAACCTGCATCCTGTTACTCAGCAACCAATGTTTTGTTACTTTTTAAACCAGACTACATTGTGGCGCATAAGAGTTTATTAATTAATCGATTCATTATCTCCTGCTTAATTCTCTGTTAGGGTTGTGGGGGGGGGGCCTATCAAGGGATGGGTGTTTCGGCCACTGGGTAGATACACTCAGGACAGGGTGCTAATCTATCACTGGGACACTCACTCATACAGACACACACGAACAAACACCCACTATATATGGGGCAATTGAGAGCACATTCAACTTAATGAATGTCATGGGACTGTGGGAGGAAACCGAAGAACCCAGACGGTTCCCATGATTTATTCATAATAATAATGCACAACCTCTCATAACTTATTGCTTTAATAATCCCTCACATTATAAGTTATGTGAGGTACAATTGAAAGGAACCAGTGTATTCACTTACCAACTTGAGTCTGTTAACATTCAAAAAGTCAACAAATGTCTGTTGATGTCTTTGAACTTCAGTTTCCTTGTCCTCCCTGTGTCCATGTGGGTTCCATCCGGGTTCTCTGGTTTCCTCCCACATTCCAAAAACATGGACTCAATGTAAATCGACTGCTCTAATTTGCCCCTATATAGTGTGTGTCTGAGTGAGTGAGTGTATGCCCAGCGATAGATTGGCGCCCTCTCCTGGGTGTATCTGCCCAGTGCCTGAAACATTCTGGAATGGGTGGATATTAACTCCATTAACGTTATCCTAGTATAGGGTTAAGCAGTAGATAATGGATGGATGGTTGGTGTTATTGCTAGGATCAGTGGGGTAACATGGACCCATCTTAGTCAGGGGAGGTCGTTGCAGGTTACAATATCACCACTAGATGTCAGTAAAGTCTACACACAGCTCCTACAAAATGGTGCTTTGTGTTTAAAGAAGCCTCCTATGTTTACGTATTTAATTACCAGCCACCTTTGTCCAAAGTGACTCACAGATGAGAAAACAACACACATCAGTAGTTAAGGAGGAATCAGCCAATCAGGTTCCTGTATAGACCTTCTAAACTATCAGTACTGCTCAGTGTAGACCAAAAACACTCTGGTACCACCTAGTGAATAATTTGTCTGAGTGTGTAGCTGTCGCCTCGGAGGTGCTGCTGGACTTTCATTCATTCATTATCTCCCGCTTATCCTCTATTAGGGTAGCGGTGGGGTTTCCCATGCCCATCCAGGGGAGAACGTCTCGGGCGCTGGGCAGATACACCCAGGACAGGGCGCCAATCCATCGCTGGGCACACACACACTCTATATGGGGTAATTTGGAGAATTCAATTGACTTGATCCATGTTTTTGGACTGTGGGAGGTAACCGGAGAACCCGGAGGAAACCCACGCGGACACGGGGAGGACATGAAAATTCCACCCAGATGGGGATTCGAACTGGGAATCCCTAGCGCTGAGAGGCGAACGTACTAACCACTAAGCCACCGTATTTTTCTTAATTTCTGAAGATAAACCTGATGCTATCCTGAAACTTTTACATACTACATCTTTTCTAGTTGGGCGTGGCTTAGTGGTTGGCATATTCTCCTCTCAGCACTAGGGATTTCCGGTTCGAATCCCAATCTGCGTGGAGTTTCCATGTTCCATGTGAGTGAGTGTGTGCCCAGCGATAGATTGCCGCCCTGTCCTGGGTGTATCTGCCCAGCACCTGAGACGTTCTCCCATGGATGAACATGGGGAACCCCCCCCCACCCATAAAATGGATGGATGGATATATATTACACACAGATCATTTTACTCGATTCATGTAGTTTAGTAGATTAATGTTTATTTTTCTTATTTTTTCACATTGCAGTGAACAGTGAACTAATAAATATCATGGGAAGGCAAAATGGCTTACTGGTTAGCACGTTCTCCTCTCAGGATTCCCGGTTCGAATCCCAAACTGGGTGGAGTTTCCATCTTCTCACCGTGTCCGTGTGGGTTTCCTCCGGGTTCTCCGTTTTCCTCCCACAGTCCAAAAACATGGATCAAGTCAATTGAATTCTCCAAATTGCCCCATATAGAGTGTGTTTGTGTGAGTGAGTGTGTGTGTGCCCAGCGATAGATTGGCGCCCTGTCCTGGGTGTATCTGCCCAGCGCCCGAAACGTTCTCCCCTGGATGGACATGGGGAACCCCCCGTGACCCTAGTATAGGATAAATTGGAAGGTAATGGATGGATGGATGGATCTTTTCTAGTTCTCTGTCGGTACCTTGTGTTATTTCTTCTGTACTCACTACATCATCAGTAACAAAGTTAGTCAAGTACGTTAATGCATCATCATGTCAGCAGGATCCAGCCGTCCCAGCAGGTCCTTCGAAATCACGTTAGAATATTGCAGCCCCTATATTTCACTTCATATACAGTGCTTTGACTGCGAAGCCGGCGAGGGCATGTCTCAAAATGGCAGGTGTTGACCCAACAGATGCAATCAACTACAGGTCATCATCGGAACTCCATTTCATGGATAACATGTGGATGCTTCTCGGCTTCGGATACATTTTTTTGCTCAGTCTGCTTGAGCCTTTCTGATCATCAGTCTGATCATTCCACAGCTTCAAACCAGTTCAGCGCTGTGAGTGATTTCCTGAGAGTTTCAGATACCGGATCTATCCGTATTCTGTATTCTTATTTGAAAGCAGGGCTTTTGATACAGTGTCTGTTCACATTTACAGCCTGACATTCCGCAGACACTTTTATTCAGAGAAACCTACAAGTAAGAGAACAAGTCAGTGAATCTGGGAGCAGCAAGCCGGTCTGCAGTATTATGGAATTCTGACTTTTTGACCATCTGATTGATCAGAATAAGAATCAGAATCAGAATCAAACATTATTGGCCAAGTATGTTCACACATACAAGGAATTTGTGTTTGGTTGCATTAGCTCACAGTGCAGCGATGGATTGGCTCCCGGTCCTGGGTATATCTGCCCAGCGCCCAAAACGTTCTCCTCTCAGCGCTAGGGATTCCCGGTTCGAAACCCAATCTGGGTGGAGTTTCCATGTTCTCCCCGTGTCCGTGTCCACATGGGTTTCCTCCGGGTTCTCCGGTTTCCCCCCACAATCCAAAAACAATGATCAAGGTCAATTGAATTCTCCAAATTGCCCCATATAGAGTGTGTCTGTGTGAGTGTTGCCCTCGTCGCATTTTCAAAAGGTGTTGGTTTTATCGACAGGACGGTTTTCCTCCCACAGTCCAAACACATGGATCAAGTCAATTGAGTTCTCCAAATTGCCCCATATAGAGTGTGTTAGTGTGTGTGCCTGTGTGAGTGAGTGTGTACCCAGCGATAAATTGGCGCCCTGTCCTGGGTGTATCTGCCCAGCGCCCGAAACGTTCTCCCCTGGATGGGCATGCCCCCCCCGCAACCCTACTAGAGGATAAAGCAGAAGATTATGGATGGATAATGAATGAATGAATGAATGTTAAGCATTTGTTCATGTCTGATTTTTTTTTAGCCCATTAGTTATGCATTCATTTGATGTCTGCTGAGTTTAACCCTCTGAAACTCTGCTTGTTGACCTGATTCATCACATCCGCTCTCCTGAAGCCAAGCTTTTTAACATCAGGGTTGCACAACTTGTTTTCTGTGGATTAAAAGGCTTATGTAATCTTGTTAAAATACTACTGAGAGCATGTGATCAAATAAAGTTCGGATTCGATGTTAACCAATTAAGACAACTCGCTGAAGAGCAAGTTCCAAAATTAGAAACTGGCTGAGTTAGAGCGAGCACAACAAGCAAGTAAACAAACAAAAAATAAACTACTAAAAATATCCTTATTTTGCAAAAAAACCTTCAGGAAATTAGTTCCTCTTTTGCTAAAAACCATAAATATGATTCAGGTGAAAAGTGTCAGAATAGGGAACAAACTTCTGTTCAATTTAATGTGAATGGTTCTATTAATTAAATGCTTTCTTGCTGAAAAACACCTCGTTTTAAACCAGTCTGTAGGAGGCAACAGTCAGTATTTCTGGTTGATGCAAATGGCATTTTGTTGTCTGGTTCTTGTACAAACAATAACAATAAAATTGAATTAATAAGTCAATTAATTATTCATTCATTCATTATCTCCCGCTTTATCCTCTATTAGGGTCGCGGTGGGGTTCCCCATGCCCATCCAGGGGAGAACGTCTCGGGCGCTGGGCAGATAGACCCAGGACAGGACGCCAATCCATCGCTGGGCACACACTCACCCTCACACACACACTCTATATGGGGCAGTTTTGAGAATTCAGTTGACTTGATCCATGTTTTTGGACTGTGGGAGGAAACCGGAGAACCCAGAGGAAACCCGGAGGAAACCCATGCAGACACGGGGAGAACATGGAAACTCCACCCAGATGGTTATTCGAACCAGGAATCCCTAGCGCTGAGAGGCGAACGTGCTAACCACTAAACCACCGTGCCGCCGTCAATTAATTAATAAGATATAATTAATAATTAATAATTGCCCCATATACAGTGTTTATGTATGCATGCATGTCTGTGTGAGTGAGTGTGTGCCCAGCAATATATTGGCGCCCTGTCCAGTGCCCGAAACGTTCTCCCCTGGATGGGCATGGGGAACCCCCCCCCCACCCTAATAGAGGATAAAGCAGGAGATAATGGATGGATGGATTGATTTGATCCATGTTTTTGGACTGTGGGAGGAAACCGGAGAACCCGGAGGTAACCCACGCAGACACAGGGAGAACATGGAAACTCTACCCAGATGGGGATTCGACCTGGGAACCTAACCACTAAACCACCATGCCGCGGTGAATGGCTGATACCATTCAGTGCAAATCCACCCAGTTTTCATTCATTCATTCATTATCTTCCGCTTTATCCTCTATTAGGGTCGCGGTGGGGTTCCCCATGCTCATCCAGGGGAGTACGTCTTGGGCGCTGGGCAATAGACCCAGACAGGGCGCCAATAATCGCTATCACACAGACACATCTATATGGGGCAATTTGGAGAATTCAATTGACTTGATCCATGTTTTTGGACTGTGGGAGGAGACCGGAGAACCCGGAGGAAACCGGAGAACCCGGAGGTAACCCACGCAGACACAGGGAGAACATGGAAACTCCACCCAGATGGGGATTCGACCTGGGAACCTAACCACTAAACCACCATGCCGCGGTGAATGGCTGATACCATTCAGTGCAAATCCACCCAGTTTTCATTCATTCATTCATTATCTTCCGCTTTATCCTCTATTAGGGTCGCGGTGGGGTTCCCCATGCCCATCCAGGGGAGAACGCCTCGGGCGCTGGGCAGATACACCCAGGACAGGGCGCCAATCTATCGCTGGGCACACACTCACTCACACAGACACACTCTATATGGGGCAATTTGGAGAATTCAATTGACTTGATCCATGTTTTTGGACTGTGGGAGGAGACCGGAGAACCCGGAGGAAACCCACGCGGACACGGGGAGAACATGGAAACTCCACCCAGATGGGGATTCGAACTGGGAATCCCTAGCGCTGAGAGGCGAACGTGCTAACCACTAAGCCACCGTGCGACTTCTAAAAATAAACTTTCAGGGAATTCACCTTTGAATTCAGTTTTTACCCAGCGTTTCACCTGTGAGGCAGTGGGGGTGGGTGGGCTGTAGGTCGTTATGCATATGAATAGCTGCCTGATGTCCTCTTAATGGTTCGAAAAAAGGGGGGCTGTGTCCTCAGAATTTCAAGGGTCCAGGAACCAGTGTTAAGCACATTGTTTATAGAACATGATCTTAGACGGTTGTGTTTTTGTGTGTGTGTGTGTGGGGGGGGTGATTGGACAGGACCGATAGATCAGTATTGATTTTACAGCTGAAGTATGGCTGGAAATAGTGCAAGTTCTCGTATAAACTCATTCTGTCTCTTTTCATTTCGGCCTTTTCCTTTCTTTTATCATACCTCTTATTCAGGACTTTTATTTTTCCCACGGTCACTTCACCTTCCTACTGTTAACACCACCCACCGCCTGTCATTTCTTCTTCGCGTTTTCATTATGTCTGGTAGACGGAATAACCTGATTATATAAGAAGTTGGATCGCCTGCCGTGCTGATTAATTGCAGGCTCGTAATTTTAATTCTCCATAGCTTTTTAGAGCAACTTCATGCTGTGTGCCTTTAATTGCAAACCTCACTTGTTTCTAATAATCGGTTTTCTCTGTAAGCCAACATATCTTTTAGCCCAAGATCTTAACATTGTCAACATTGCCTTATTATTATTATTATTGTGGCGATAATATTTTGGTAAATAATGAGAAGTGATAACTGGGTTAAAGATGTCCAGTCTCTTGGTACTGTCTTCAGTTAAAAATAAAGGCCAGCTCTATTTTAAGAAGTCCGCAGTTTTACTGTGTCAGCTGCTTCAAGATATCATGAATAAATAGTGGGATGCTTCATCTTTTTTCGGAACTATAGCAAATCAGCCATAAAGAGGCAGAGCATGTAAAGTTACAGAGGCTCGCTGAGGTGCAGCAAAGTCTCCGGCATTCTGCTGACTCAGCAACCGCAGGTTTTAACCCCCCCTCTGACTTTAACATCAGCACAGACACTGAGAGGTTTATGGCAAAGGACCCGGGGGGGCACAATGGCAGGTCCGCCTCTCATCGCTGGGGGACCTAGGTTCGAATCCCAATCTGACCAACGTGATTGGGTCTGTAAACATTTAAAAAGTCAACAGATGTGTGTTTATCACTTCAAAGTTCCTGTGTCCTCCCTGTGTCTATGGAGGTTTCCTCACACTGTCCAAAAACATGGATTCAAGGTGAACTGGCTGCGCTAAAATCCTGGGTTGGGGTAAACATGGCTCTATTATGTGTGGGGTTAGGCATGGGGATGGGGATGGGCATGGGGAACCCCACCGCGACCCTAATAGAGGATAAAGCGGAAGATAATGGATGGATGGAATTGACCTTGATCCATGTTTTTGGACTGTGGGAGGAAACCGGAGAACCCGGAGAAAACCCACGCGGACATGGGGAGAACATGGAAACTCCACCCAGATTGGGATTCGAACCGGGAATCCCCAGCGCTAAGAGGAGAACATGCTAACCACTAAGCCACCGTGCCACCCTTGGCTGATACCATTCAGGGCAAAAAAAAAGATTTTTTAATTTTTTTTCAGTGGACAGATGAATAAGGTAAAATATACTTCAAGATTACCTTATATTGCTAATAATACCAATATAATGTGTGTAAAAAGATAAACATTTAGCCTAAAAATTTACAATGACCTGTCCACTGGAAAAAGTAGATCTCAGGCTAGAGAAGTGTGGGCACGTCTTTAGAACATACTAGAGACCCAAGCACATTTTCTAACCAAACTGTGAGTCCTGGCAAAAGTTAAAAACTTTCCTTAATCCTTAATAATGGCAACATAAATTTAGCTTGCTGAGCTTGAGCCACTGTTTTCTGCTGACTAGAAGAAAAAAAAAACGATGGTTCAGAGTGTCAGGTCGGGATCTCGTCAGTCTTCGAGATGGAAGTTTTGACATTCCCATCAGAGAGACAAACACGCTCTCCATCCGTCATGAGACTTTTTCGAATCCCTCATACCCCTGATTCTGCTTTATAGGTCACTGCTTCTGCTGCCCATTCCCCGCCTTCATCTGCTCCATGACCAAGATAATAACCGTGTCAGTCTTCATTCAGGTATAGGAACGTTATTTTTGGGAACTCTGATGGGAAGGTGAGAACCTTTTTTATTGCGTCTATTGCTACCCAATGGTTATTAATACAGGAGAAGAAAATCAGATTCAGCTATTATAAATTTAATTGTACAAATAAGATTTCCCAAGGGGCAGCATGGTGGCTTAGTGGCTAGCACGTTCTCCTCTCAACGCTAGGGATTCCCAGTTCGAATCCCAATCTGGGTGGAGTTTCCATGTTCTCCCCATGTCCGCGTGGGTTTCCTCCTGGTTCTCTGGTTTCCTCCCACAGTCCAAAAACATGGATCAAGTCAGTTGAATTCTCCAAGTTGCCCCATATAGAGTGTGTCTGTGTGAGTGAGTGTGTGCCCAGTGATAGATTGGCACCCTGTCCTGGGTGTATCTGCCCAGCGCCCGAGATGTTCTCCCCTGGATGGGCATGGGGAACCCCCCCGCGACCCTAGTAGAGGATAAAAGTGGAAGATAATGAATGAATGAATGAATGAATGAATTAATTAATGAAACGATTTCCCAAGGAAATTAGTTTAGTATCCCGTCCCCTTTGTTTTACAGTACCAGTCAAAAGTTTGGACACTGATGTGTTGAGGGGGTTTTAGTGTAGTTTCATTTCTCCACCTTAGTCACACTGCTGGGAAAGGACTAATGAGCAAATAATTCCTTCTCTGTGGTGGTACCATTGGGGTTCTGACCATTAGAGAACAGAGTGCACAGTATGTACTGTAGAACACAAACAGATGGACTATAGAATGGAACTACAAAGTCCATCATTACTGTAAGTGGAACTAACCCTAACCCTAGAACATGGACAATAAGTAAAGCAAGCTGGTGTGTGTGCAAACTTTTGACTGGTGTTGTATAGTCAATGCTTCAGTGTGGGTTTGGATGTAAACCATTTTCCAATTGAAATTGCAGGATGAGTGTAAATACTGTGGATGTTCATGTTTAGAGCTTTGAAAGAGTAAACTTTATGAAGGTTGAAATGTATAATTGAGTCAGTGTGGACTGCAGCACCATCACTGGCCATAAATCTTCATTTTTCTGGATCAGTAGTGAGCAGTGACAGCAAGTAATGATCAAAGGAGGGTTACAAAGGCAGACACAAATGGCCCTTGGCAGAAAAAAGTTCTCTTTGTTTTCCTCTTTCGGTGGTAGAGACAGCTTTAGGTTTTTATGACCTAAATTCTTCGATGAATTTGGATTTTAAAGGCGACCTGTCATGAGAGACTCGTGTTCCTTTGATTTTCTAAAAGGGAAAAAGCTCAAGTTTGTAACCAAGCTAAAGTTACAGAGTGTTTTACTCACCGTCATAACCGCTCCGAGCCATGGCACATATTTCACATTTAGAAATTAAGAAAATAAAAGCCCACAAAGTCACAAAAAGTGTATTTATAAAAAATATAATAAATCTAGTTCCATCCATCCATCCATCTTCCGCTTTATCCTATATTAGGGTCGCGGGTCCAGGGGAGAACGTTTCGGGCGCTGGGCAGATACACCAAGGACTATCTATCGCTGGGTACTCGCTCCCTCACACAGACACATACACACTCTATATGGGGCAATTTGGAGAACTCAATTGACTTGCTCCATGTTTTTGGACTGTGGGAGGAAACCGCAGAACCCAGCGGAAACCCACGCTGACACGGGGAGAACATGGAAACTCCACCCAGATTGGGATTCGAAATGGGAATCCCTAGTGCTGAGAGGAGAACATGCTAACCACTAAGCCACCGTGCCGTCCTAAATCTAGTTCCAGTCTACTTAATTTTTCTCTCGTCCATCCACATATTATCTTTTGCTTAAAAGTATACTAGGGCCACGGAGTGGTCTCATTCAGGGGAGAACATTTCGGGTGCTGGGCCAGGACAGGGTGCCAATCCATCACTGGGAACAGACTCACACAAACTATATTGAGGAATTTTAGATGGGGCAATTCAGAGCAGCCAATTCACCTTGAAATTCATTTTTTTGGACTATGGAAGACCCTCTGCACCACTAGCATCATTTGTGCATCATTACTTTATGATGGATTAATTTTGTTTAATTAGTAATATTGGGGGCGGCACGGTGGCTTAGTGGTTAGCATGTTTGTCTCTTAGTGCTAGGGATTCCCGGTTCGAATCCCCATCTGGGTGGAGTTTCCATGTTCTCCCCGTGTCTGCGTGGGTTTCCTCCGGGTTCTCCGGTTTCCTCCCACAGTCCAAAAACATGGATCAAGGTCAACTGAATTCTCCAAATTGCCCCATATAGAGTGTGTCTGTGTGAGAGTGTGTGCCCAGCGACAGATTAGCGCCCTGTCCTGGGTGTATCTGCCCAGGGCCAGAGATGTTCTCCCCTTGATGGGCATGGGGAACCCCCCCACGACCCTAGTAAAGGAAGATAAAGGATGGATCGAGAGTAATATTGGTTATTGTCTCCAGTTGACAACCTAAATAATGTTTAATACTGTGTGTGTGTCTGTGTGTGAGTGCCCAGGGATGATTTGTCACATGAATTGTCCCCGAAACGTTCTCCCCTGAAGATGTTCTCCCCCGAGACCCCAATATAGGATTAAGAGGAGGGAACGGATAGTTAATGAGTTGAGATTATTCAATTATTGAATTTCTATGGGCGGCACGGTGGCTTAGTGGTTAGCATGTTCTCCTCTCAGCGCTAGGGATTCCCGGTTCGAATCCCCATCTGGGTGGAGTTTCCATGTTCTCCCCATGTCTGCGTGAGTTTCCTCCGGGTTCTCCGGTTTCCTCCCACAGTCCAAAAACATGGATCAAGTCAATTGAATTCTCAAAATTGCCCCATATAGAGTGTGTCTGTGTGAGTGAGTGTGTGCCCAGCGATGGATTGGCGCCCTGTCCTGGGTGTATCTGCCCAGCGCCCGAGACGTTCTCCCCTGGATGGGCATGGGGAACCCCACCGCGATCCTAATAGAGGATAAAGCGGAAGATAATGAATGAATGAATGAATGAATGAATGAATTTCTTTGTTCTACATCCACTTTTGTTTCTTATTGTTCCATCCATCCATAATCTTCCGCTTTATCCTATACTAGGGTTGTCGGGAGGGGGGGGGGGGGGGGTCGTTTCGGGCGCTGGGCAGATCCACCCAGGACAGGACACCAATCTATCGCTGGACACACTCGCTCACACAAACACACTCTATATGGGGCAATTTGGAATTCAATTGACCATGTTTTTGGACTGTGGGGGGAAACCGGAGAACCCGGAGGAAACCCACGCGGACACGGAGAGAACATGGAAACTCCACCCAGATTAGAATTCGAACCGGGTATCCCCCAGCGCTGAGAGGAGAACATGCTAACCACTAAGCCACAGTGCCGCCCCTTATAGAACCATGTAACTGAATCCCAAATTCGGCACCAAAAAGCTCTTCATTCTTTTTTGTTCCGTTGTGTTTTTCTTTATAGCAGGTTGAAATAATTGCATTGTTTCAGTTCCCCTGTCGCACATGATGAAGTACATACACTGAAATGACCTGTCTAATTAAAACTATTAGATTCGCTTCTGCTCCTGATTCGATTGTATGGTTGATTTATTTCTGCGGCTCACTTCATTTAGGAATTGATTCATTAGAATCCATGAGTAAAGGGGGTAAGTCATACGCCCCGGAACAAAATGTGCACGATATAAATATGGCTTGTTAAATAGTGGCTTTCGAAAAGTTGTTATGAAACAAGCATGGAATATGTCAGGATAACCTCAAATAAACTAAAAATTCAAAACCCGTGATTTATTCACAATAATCCACAACCTGGCGACACGGTGGCTTAGTGGTTAGCACGTTCTCCTCTCAGCGCCTGTGATTCCCAGTTTGAATCCCAATCAGGGTGGAGTTTCCATGTTCTCCCCGTGTCCACGTGGGTTTCCTCCTGGTTCTCTGGTTTCCTCCCACAGCCCAAAAACATGGCTCAAGGTCAATTCATTCATCCATCCATTATCTTTTGCTTTATCCTCTATTAGGGTTGCGGGGGGGGGGGTTCCCATGCCCATCCAGGGGAGAACCTTTCGGACGCTGGGCAGATACACCCAGGACAGGGCGCCAATCTATCACTGCGCACACACTCACTCACACAAACACACTCTATATGGGGCAATTTGGAGTTGACTTGATCCATGTTTTTTGGACTGAGGGAGGAAACCGGAGAACCCAGAGGAAACCCATGCGGACACGGGGACAACATGGAAACTCCACCCTGATGGGGATACGAACCGGGAATCCCTAGCGCTGAGAGGAGAACATGCCAACCACTAAGCCACCGTGCCCCCCTCAAGGTCAATTGAGTTCTCCAAATTGCCCCATATACAGTGTGTTTCTGTGAGTGAGTGTCTGACCAGCGCCCGAAACGTTCTCCCCTGGATGGGCATGGAAAACTCCCCGCGACCCTAATAGAGGATAAAGCGGAAAATAATGGATGGATGGATTTACCCTGTGTCACAGGTGCCTGGGGCACCTGTCCCTCGTTTGGGTTTTTAATTGTCTCAGCGGGGTGATTGGGTTGTTTCTGTGCACGTGATTAGTTGGGTTGTTATTTGGTTTCCGTTTTCCCTCTTTTCCGTGCACGTCTTTGTTTTGCGGTTATCCTACCCAATGTTAGTTTGTTCGTTTGTTCCCCCTTTTTGTTGGTGTTCCGTCACCCGTTTTTAATAAATTTGGTTTGGTTTTTATCCCGGTGTTTCTGGATTTCTCCTTCCGCGTTCTGTCACGGTGCGTCGCTGCGCAATAGCTCCGCGCAGGTCGCATTCGTGGGAGCGTGTTCCCTCCGTTTGGGCCGGCGTACGCAGTAGCCAGTGCCCGGGAAGCGCTCACTATGCGCGAGCGGCGTACGCGATTGTTCCGCGTAGCCGCTCACATCTGGGGAAGAACGAAAGACGTGCCCACCATCGGGAGAGTTCCGGACACCAGGGGTCACCCATCGCTGAGCTGGAGGACCAGAGGCTGTACCGCTGACAAAACCGAGTCTGGGCGCCAGGGACCGCTTGATTTCGAGTCTGACCACCAGGGACCGCCAGCGACATAGCCCGGAAACCGGGGGCCGGCCGTCGTCTGTTCAAGAGCGTCTGAGGCCGTTCGCCTCTGATTCCTGAGCACCAGGGGCCGCCCATTGCCCATTCCGGGCACCAGGGTCCACCAGCCGCAGACTCCGAGACACCAGGGGCGCTATCCCTGCCTCGCAGCAAGAGGGCACTGATCCGCGCCCCCGCAGCGAGATGTCACCCTGGGTCCAAGCTTCTGGATTTTCGTGGCTGTAGCTAAAAAATTGAGTTTCAAAATCTACCCCGTTCATTTCATAGGGTTTTTTTTCCCTTAAAACTTAAATTTATTAAATGTATTAAAAACTATAAATAACTCCAAAAATACATAGCACACGTCCAGTCATCATTACCTGGATTGGTTCATTCATGAAATTTCGGATCCATTGAGCTGAGCACTTCTAGTTTGATACCGTAAGTGGGCGAGGCAACAATGGACTCCACACCACTGTGACTGTAAATCATGAAACCCCTTCACACATATACACACCATCTTATCTGCAGAGAAGCTGCAACCAAAATCCCCGGTGATTTAATGAGATCTGATATATTTCAAATGCTGCTTTTGATTCCACATGCAGCGTCTTGGCACGTTTCGTAAACCATGCTTCTGTCACTACAGTGTGTAGAGTACGGGGCTTATTATTTCGGGGTTCTCTCGTTCATAGAACCAGACAGATCCAAAACGGAGGCAGAATTAGAGCTTGGATGTTCTTGGATTTAATCTTTCTATCAATCAATGGAGATAGCTTTTTTTTTTTTTTTAATAAAATACACACGGATGTAAGTGGGTTCCAGAGGCAGAACATCTAGGCGCTGGATCTTTCGCTTTATCCTTATTAAAGAGATCGCGGGTGAACTGTAAATCTAGATAGAATGGCAGAACCCCTGGGAGAACGTCCACACATATCGGGCGCTGGGCAGATACACCCAGGACAGGGCGCCAATCCATCGCTGGGCAACACTCACTCACACAGACACACCGGTATATGGCGCAATTTGGAGAATTCAATTGACCTTGATCCACATGCACCTTGGAGTTCTGTGGGACAAACCCAGCTTCTTCCGGAGGTTAGGTATGCTTATTACGCGGTTCTCTCGTTCATACAGAACATGAAACTGACCCAGATTGGGATTCTTGCATTAATCTTTCTATAATCTTCACATAGTTTTTTTTTTTTTTTAACAAAATACACACTCTATATGCAATTTAGAGCATTCATCCATCTACCATTATCTTTCGCTTAATCCTCTAAGGGTCGCGGGGAAGTTCCCCATGCGGACACATTCAGGGGAGAACGTCTCGGACGCTGGGCAGATATAACCAGGACAGGACGCCAATCCATCGCTGGGCACACACTCACTCACACAGACACACTCTATATGGCGCAATTTGGAGAATTCAATTGACCTTGATCCATGTTTTTGGACTGTGGGAGGAAACCGGAGAACCCGGAGGAAACCCACGCGGATACGGGGAGAACATGGAAACTCCACCCAGATTGGGATTCGGACCGGACATGCCTACTCACACAGAACACACACCAAACACACGCCTATATGGGGCAATTTAGAGAAAATCAATTACCTTGATCCAATAATCCTAAACCCAGAAGAAATCCCACGCAGGTTCACTTAGGGGTTCCTCATCCCCATCCAGGGGAGAAGGTTTGGGGTGCTGTGCAGGACGCCCAGGACAGGATGCCAATCTATCACTGGACACACACTATATGGGGCAATTTACAGCATTCAATTTTACTTTGAATCCATGTTTTTGGACTGTGGGAGGAAACCGGAGAACCCGGAGGAAACCCAATCAGACACGGGGAGAACATGGAAACTCCACCCAGATGGGGATTCGAACCGGGAATCCATAGTTCTGAGAAAAGAAAGTGCTAACCACTAAGCCACCGTGCCGCTATATGGCCTCCAATTTGGAGAAAACATTCATTCCTTGATCATTATTATCTCCGCTTAATCCTCTATTAGGGTTGCACCTAGGGGTTCCTCATCCCCATCCAGGGGAGAAGGTTTGGGGTGCTGTGCAGGACGCCCAGGACAGGATGCCAATCTATCACTGGACACACACCATATGGGGCAATTTACAGCATTCAATTTTACATTGAATCCATGTTTTTGGACTGTGGAGGAAACGGGAGAACCCGTAGGAAACCCAAGCAGACACGGGGAGAACATGGAAACTCCACCCAGATGGGATTCGAACCGGGAATCCCTAGGTCTGAGAAAAGAAAGTGCTAACCACTAAGCCACCGTGCCGCCCTCCTGAGAACAACATTCATTCATTCATTCATTAATTCATTATCTCCCGCTTTATCCTCTATTAGGGTTGCGGTGGGGTTCCCCATGCCCATCCAGGGGAGAACGTCTCGGGCGCTGGGCAGATACACCCAGGACAGGACGCCAATCCATCACTGGGCACACACTCACTCACACAGACACACTCTATATGGGGCAATTTTGAGAATTCAATTGACTTGATCCATGTTTTTGGACTGTGGGAGGAAACCGGAGAACCCGGAGGAAACCCACGCAGACACGGGGAGGACATGGAAACTCCACCCAGATGGGGATTCGAACCGGGAATCCCTAGCGCTGAGAGGCGAACGTACTAACCACTAAGCCACCGTGCCGCCCTCCTGAGAACAACATTCATACCAAAAATACAGAGCACTAATGCTTGACTTATAAATTACATATAAGAGGTTGTAGATAAATAATAAAATGTGATATCTAGAATAAGCTCTGGCCTGAACACTATGCCACTTTAGAAGATAAATACATGGCTCCGAGAAATGAATTATTCTCAGAAGGAACGGAGGGTAAGATACTACTACTATAAATCCTGACAGATCGGGGACACTGTATTCCATTAGGCCTGAGATCTTAAAATGTTTTTATTGAACAAACATAAGTGACCAAAAGCAGTTAGTTTAAGAAAAATTAAGTCCATTGAAGTTTCTTTAGAAAACGATTATGTGTTCAAGGAGCATTCAAGGAGTATATTGTCATTTACATAACATTTGGTACATGAATATAAATGAAATTGCGTTTCATGGACCCAGTTTACCCTAAGTAGAATTAAAAAATGTAAGAAATGTAATAAAACTAATTAATTAAAAATTTAATATAGCAGTGGGCGGCACGGTGCCTTAGTGGTTAGCATGTTCTCCTCTCAGCACTAGGGAATTCCCGGTTCGGATCCCATCTGGGTGGAGTTTCCATGTTCTCCCCGTGTCCGCGTGGGTTTCCTCCGGGTTCTCCGGTTTCCTCCCACAGTCCAAAAACATGGATCAAGTCAGTTGAATTCTCCAAATTGCCCCATATAGTGTGTCTGTGTGAGTGAGGGTGTGCTTAGCGATGGATTGGCGTCCTGTCCTGGGTCTATCTGCCCAGCGCCCGAGACGTTCTCCCCTGGATGGGCATGGGGAACCCACCACGACCCTAATAGAGGATAAAGCGGGAGATAATGGATGAATGAATAATATAGCAGCGTTATAATAAAAATTTTATATTAAAATATAGTAGCAAGTAGGAAGGGGGCGGCACGGTGGCTTAGTGATTAGCATGTTCTCCTCTCAGCGCTAGGGATTCCCGGTTCGAATCCCCATCTGGGTGGAGTTTCCATGTTCTCCCCGTGTCCGCGTGGGTTTCCTCCGGGTTCTCCGATTTACTCCCACAGTCCAAAAACATGGATCAAGTCAATTGAATTCTCAAAATTGCCCCATATAGAGTGTGTTTGAGTGAGTGAGTGTGTCCCCAGCAATGGATTGGCATCCTGTCCTGGGTCTATCTGCCCAGCGCCCGAGACGTTCTCCCCTGGATGGGCATGGGGAACCCCACAGCGACCCTAATAGAGGATAAAGTGGAAGATAATGAATGAATGAATGAATGAATGAAAGTAGTAAGGGGCGGCATGGTGGCTTATGTTCTCCTCTCAGTGCTTGGGATTCCTGGTTCGAATCCCAGTCTGGGTGGAGTCATGTTCTCCCCGTGTCCGCGTGGGTTTCCAAAAACATGGATCAATGTCCCTAATGGAGGATAAAGCGGAAGATAATGGATGGATGGACATTATACACATCTCTCCTCTCAGAATCTTCCACTTAATCCTTTTTTTGACACACCCACACACACACACACACACACACACACACCCAGGACAGGGTGCCAATTCATAGCTGGGAACTCAAAGTCTATTTAGATACCCAATTATTTGGTTTGAGTCATATTTTAAACTTGGTGGCATTGAGGCTTAGTGGTTAGCAAGTTCGCTTCTCTGTGCTTTGGTTCCAGGTTCAAATCCCGATCTGGGTAGAGTTTCCATGTTCTCCCCGTGTCTGCATAGGTTTCCTCCAACAATCCAAAGTCATGTATTCAATGTAAATTTAATGTTCTAAGTTCCTTAGAACCCTTAGAACATAGTGGGTGTGTATCCAGTTGTAGATTGGCACCCTGTCCTGGGTGTATCTGCCCAGTGCCTGAAACCTTCTTCCCTAGATAGGCACGGGGAAAACTCCCCACAACCCTAGTAGAGGATTAAGTGAAAGATAGAGCTGCTAATTCACCTTGAATCTATGTTTTTTTTGGCAGAAAACCAGAGAACCTGAAGAAACCCCACATGGATATGGAGAGACCATGAAAACTCCACCCAAAACACTCTCTGGTTTCCCTCCACCATCCAAAAACATGGATTCAAGGTAAATTGCCTTTTCTGAATTGCCCCTATATAGTGTGTTTGTGTGTATGTGATTGAGTGTATGCCCAGTGATGGATTGGCGTCCTGTCCTGGGTGTGTACCCCATCAACGCTAATAGAGGATTAAGCAGAAGATACTAAGATGGAGCAAGGTTTGCATTGAACCCCATTTTTATAACAGCATTGTTAAAATGTTAAAATGTGAGGAATTTTTTTTTTTTTTTTTTTTTTTTTTTTTCCATTACTATTTTAATTTTACGGGTGGCATGGTGGTTTAGTGGTTAGCATGTTCTCCTCTCAGCACTAGGGATTTCCGGTTCGAATCCCAATCTGGGTGGAGTTTCCATGTTCTCCCCGTGTCCGCGTGGGTTTCCTCCGGGTTCTCCGGTTTCCTCCCACAGTCCAAAAACATGGATCAGGTCAATTGAGTTCTCCAAATTGCCCCATATAGAGTGTGTCTGTGTGAGTGAGTGTGTGTCCAGTGATGGATTGGCGCCCTGTCCTGGGTGTATTTGCCCAGCGCCCGAAACGTTCTGCCCTCGATGGGCATGGGGAACCCCCCTCACCGCGACCCTAATAGAGGATAAAGCGGAAGATAATGAATGAATGAATGAATGAATTTTAATTTTACAATAATGACCCTCATCATGGGGCAAATAAGCCACTGCTTTTAACAACTGAGGGGAAATTTTCTGGTAAACTCATCTGCCCCTGTTTCATAAGAAATTTAACAGTAAGGCAAATTAAGTTAAGAATAATGATTTTATGCCCTGATGACGATGAATATCTATTTATTCGATGGTCCAAATGAGAATCTGGGTCATTAGGCCACTGGAGAGATATATATGTGAAGCTTGTTCAATGAAACATGCCAAAAGGCTCAAGAGTGAATGGCACGTAGACAAATGGCCCAATTATTACTTAACATTAGAATAGAGCGTTAATTACCTCAGAAACCAGTCAGAGCTCGCTTGTTAATAAGTACGTACATAAAACAAATATCTAGGGTGATCTAAAAAACGTTATTAAAAAGATGATATGGCCATACAACTCATTTAGTGAGCAGAGTTTATTTACATTTACATTACATTTAGTTGCTTAGCAGACGCTGTTATCCAAAGCGGTGGCACGGTGGCTTAGTGGTTGGCATGTTCTCCTCTCAGCACTAGGGATTCCCAGTTCGAATCCCAATCCGGGTGGAGTTTCCATGTTCTCCCCGTGTTCGAATCCCAATCCGGGTGGAGTTTCCATGTTCTCCCCGTGTCCGCGTGGGTTTCCTCCGGGTTCTCCGGTTTCTTCCCACAGTCCAAAAACATGGATCAAGTCAATTGAATTCTCCAAAATTGCCCCATATAGAGTGTGTCTGTGTGAGTGAGTGTGTGCCCAGCGATGGATTGGCGTCCTGTCCTGGGTGTATCTGCCCAGCGCCCGAAATGTTCTCACCTGGAAGGGCATGGGGAACCCCACTGCGACCCTATTAGATATGGTGGCTTAGTGGTTGGCATGTTCTCCTCTCAGCACTATTCGAATCCCAATCCGGGTGGAGTTTCCATGTTCTCCCCGTGTTCGAATCCCAATCCGGGTGGAGTTTCCATGTTCTCCCCGTGTCCGCGTGGGTTTCCTCCGGGTTTGTGTTTGGTTGCATTAGCTCACAGTGCAGCGATGGATTGGCTCCCGGTCCTGGGTGTATCTGCCCAGCGCCCGAAAAAGTTCTCCTCTCAGCGCTAGGGATTCCCGGTTCGAATCCCAATCTGGGTGGAGTTTCCATGTTCTCCCCGTGTCCGTGTCCACATGGGTTTCCTCCGGGTTCTCCGGTTTCCCCCCACAATCCAAAAACAATGATCAAGGTCAATTGAATTCTCCAAATTGCCCCATATAGAGTGTATCTGTGTGAGTGTTGCCCTCGTCGCATTTTCAAAAGGTGTTGGTTTTATCGACAGGACGGATTTCCTCCCACAGTCCAAAAACATGGATCAAGTCAATTAAATTCTCCAAAATTGCCCCATATAGAGTGTGTCTGTGTGAGTGAGTGTGTGTCCAGCGATGGATTGGTGTCCTGTCCTGGGTGTATCTGCCCAGCGCCCGAAACGTTCTCCCCTGGAAGGGCATGGGGAACCCCACTGCGACCCTATTAGATAATGGATGGATGGATAGATGTTATCCAAAGCGACTTACAAATGAGAACATCACAAGTCAGAAGTTATGAAGAAAACCAGCTACACTGTAGGATTATCAAACCTGATCGTTATATGATGCTGCCCCCCCCCCCCTTTTTCCCCCCAGGTATTTGTTAGGGCGGCAGAGTGGCTTAATGGTTAGAACCACTAGAATCGTTCTCCCCTGGATGGGCATGGGGAACCCCACCGCGACCGTAGTGGAGGATAAAGTGGAAGATAATGGATGGATTGAATGATGGAAGGAGAGGTGGTTATAACAGAGCCCCCTGCTTTGTGTTTCCATCTGTAGGGGGTCACGTGTATGGCTGAGGTATCTTCTGGTGCTATGAGGGTGGGTAACAAGTGCACATGTCCCAATAGAATTCTATTGTTTTCGTTAAGATTCATTTGATGATACATAAGAACGTTTGCTGATACAAACATAAGAACGTTTTAAAAATGATCTTGTATTGATCTGTGGGGTAGTGAAGTTCAGTGTCTGTGATTAAGTCAATGACTCATTGACCATGTTTATGGAGACTGAATAGTTTCGCTCTGTACATAATGATAACACTTCTGGATGAAACACATTAATTGTTAGGGTCCATATTTGACCTCAACCTCATTTTTTTAAACAAGATGTCATGGAACATTTTTTATGGAACACTATAGGGACCAAATACACCTCACATCTCAATGTGTACATTCCACATTCCACAGCACGGTGGCATTGTGCTTTGCACATCCACTTCTCAGATCCAGGTTAGAATCCCAATCTGGGTGGAGTTTCCATGTTCTCCCCGTGTCTGTGTGGGTTTGGTTCTCCTGGTTTCCTCCCACAGGACAAAAACATGGATTCAAGGTGAATTGGCTGCTCTAAATTAGCCCTAATTAAATTGCCCCTAACACATTATAGTGTATGGTGTGTGTGTGTCTGTGTGTAAGTCAGTGTGTGCCCAGTGATGTATTGGCGCCCTGTCCTGGGTGTACCTGCCCAGAGCCCAAAATGTTCTCACCTGGATAGGCATTGGGAACTCGCTTTGCGTATGTGTTCGTATGTGTGGGTTTTCTCACATGGACATGGGGCGAACATGGAAACTCCACCCAGATCAGGCTAAGCATCGCATCTATATATTGTAAATGAGTTATTATAACACGTTCATAGAATTCTTTTGTATGCAGTTTCTTTTAATATTTTTAAAGCACATAAGTTTTGATTTCTGGTGTTTAGAACATGAAAGAAAGTAGAAATCACTATGATTTTGATTGCTGCATATATCATATTTGATGATGTAATAATTATATATATATTCCCCATGCCCATCCAGGATACCCATGCGGACACAGGGAGAGCATGGAAACTCCACCCAGATTGGCATTCGAACTGGGAATCCGCACACACACACACACACATATATATATATATATATATATATATATATATATATATATATATATATATATATATATATATATATATATATATATATATATTAGAGTGTGTCTGTGTGAGTGAGTGTGTGCCCAGCGATGGATTGGCGCCCTGTCCTGGGTGTATCTGCCCAGCGCCCGAAATGTTCTCCCCTGGATGGGCATGGAGAACCCCCCCGCGACCCCTATATAGGATAAAGAGGAAGATAATGAATGAATGAATATACAGTATATATATATATATATATATATATATATATATATATATATATATATATATATATATATATATATTTTTTTTTTTTTTTTTTTTTTTTTTTTTTGTTTTGTTTTTTGTTCATTGAAAGCAAAGCTTTTTGTTAACAAGTTATCATTTCAACCTGGATGTAAAAGTTTCCCAAATTAAATAATCCTCCATCTGCGTGTTTTAAAATGAGAGAAAGCGTCGGCTATGACAAACTAAGAAGATCACCAGCATTTATAATGAAATAAAGCGCAGCAGCAGAAGCACATGTCCACCGTCTATAGCGGATCGATGCTTCATTCTGTAATGTTTGCTCGGATTGATTAGTGGATTTTGACTGCATCAGAGCGCGCGCGCCGCGTTTGGTTTTCCTGGAGAGCGTAAGTGAGAGAGAGAGAGAGAGAGAGAGAGAGAGAGAGAGAGAGAGTGTGTGTGAACTGTCTGTTCCTCGAGGGCAGGAGAGATGCTCGCTCTGTTTGCTCGGTGGACTCTTAATAGTCTATATAAAGGCGTCGCAGACGCGCCGTCGCATCAGCAGCGCCTCCAAAAAGAGCGCACCGACTGCGCAACTCGGCTGCACGCAACTCGAGCGCGCATCCTGCCGCAAGTTACTTTCAAACTGGGACGATGCGCACGTGGACTGCCCCACTGGAGTTGCAGGAGGTGCAGAAGCCGGTAATCGGGTTGTAAACCCGGCTTTGTTGACAAATCTTTCCTTTTTGGCGCAGGAGCCGGCGTCTCCACGTTTGCGTAAAAGTCGCCTATTCTCTCAGTGCGCCTTTTTTTTTTGGTTGCATTTTTTATTGCATTTTTTTTTATTGTTGCAATTAATGCCATAAGTGATTCGATTGCCCCCGATCGTCATGGACTCGTTTGGAATAGCCGCGAACGTCGTGAGTTCCACCGATGGAGCCGACGTGCACGCGCCCGAAGACCGCTTCTCGGGCCCCTCCAGGAGCATCGCCGCGTGGAACTTCAAACTTCTGTCCGCGTGGATGTTCGTGGTGACGTCGCTGTCTCTGGCCGAAAACTTTCTGGTCATGCTGGTCACCTACCGCTTCAGACAACTCCGCCAGCCGCTGAACTACGTCATCGTTAATTTGTCCCTGGCCGACTTTCTGGTGTCGCTGATCGGCGGGACAATCAGTGTGATGACCAATTACCACGGTTATTTCTTCTTGGGACCCTGGGCTTGTGTGCTGGAGGGATTTGCAGTCACTTTTTTTGGTGAGTTGGGCGCAAAGAACATCCATCCATCCATTATCTTCCACTTTATCCTCTATTTGGGTCAGGGGGGGTTCCCCATGCCCATCCAGAGGAGAACCTTTCGGGTGCTGGGCAGATACACCCAGGACAGGACGCCAATCTATCACTGGGCACACACTCACTCACACAGAAACACTCTATATGGGGCAATTTGAGAATACAATTGCTCCATGTTTTTGGACTGTGGGAGGAAACCGGAGAACGCGGAGGAAACCCACATTTACATTTACATTACATTTGGTCATTTATTGGACGCTTTTATCCAAAGCGACTTACAAGGTGAGCACAGGGTTAATCACAACATCCCTGGAGCAATGAGGGTTAAGGGTCTTACTCAAGGACCCACATTGGTATCTTCAGTGGACCTGGGATTTGAACCCCCAACCTTCAGATTGATAGCCCAACGCCCTAACCACTGAGCTACCACTCCCACATGGACACGGTGAGAACATGGAAACTCCTCCTAGATTGGGATTCGAACCGGGAATCCATAGCGCTGAGAGGAGAACATGCTAACCACTAAGCCACCCTGCCTCCCCATCCATCCATCCATTATATTCTATTTTATCCTCTACTAGGGTCGTGTGTGTGTGGGGGGGTGAGGAGTTCCCCATGCCCATCCAGAGGAGAACCTTTCGGGTGCTGGGCAGATACACTCAGGACAGGGCGCCAATCTATCGCTGGGCACACACTCACTCACACAGACACACTCTATATGGGGCAATTTGGAGAACTCAATTGACTTGATCCATGGTTTTGGACTGTGGGAAGAGACTGGAGAACCCGGAGGAAACCCACGCGGACACGGGGAGAACATGGAAACTCCACCCAGATTGGGATTCGAACCGGGAATCCGTAGTGCTGAGAGGAGAACATGCCAACCACTAAGCCACCAGATCAGGTAAATGGAAAACACCTGCTGCTGCTGCTGTTTTATTGGAAAAACTGTCTCTCCCGTCCATCTGTCTGCACTGAGGAGTGAAAGGGAGTGTGAGCGTCCGACTGAGAGGAGGACAATCGTGTTAGTCTTTGTGTGTGTGTGTGTGTGTGTGTGTGTGTGTGTGTGTGTGTGTGTGTGTGTGTGTGTGTATGTGTGTGCACATGTTAAATTAGAAAGTTTAAGTGACTTTTGTGGCATTAAAAGCCTGTTTGTGTTCCAGCCCCGTCTGTTCTACATCTTTATTCTGTGAACTGTAATTAAGGCACAAAAGGTTCGACAATTATTTCCAAAAGATTTCCTTTTTTTTTCTATTTTAATATCTAATTGTACAAAACAGTCTTCCTCACACAATAGTTACCAAATTAATGCCAAAATCTAAGATATGCCCATCCAGGGGAGAACATTTTAGGTGCTGGGCAGATACACCCCCTCCCCGTCCCTGTGTCCGTGTGGGTTTCCTTTTGGGTTTAGGATTAAGGTAGATTGAATGCTCCAAATTGCCCCATATAGAGTGTGTCTGTGTGAGTGAGTGTGTGCCCAGTGATAGATTGGCGTCCTGTTTTGGGTGTATCTGCCCAGCACCCTAAACGTTCTCCCCTGGATGGGCATGGGGAACCCCACCACGACACTCATAGAGGATAAAGCAGAAGATAATGAATGAATGAATGTTCTATGCCTTCTAAGAACGCAAGTATTTTGTGTCCCATCCAGGGGAGAAAGTCTCGGGCACTGGGCAGACAGACCCAGGACAGGGCGCCAATCTATTGCTGGGCACACACTCACTCACACAGACACACTCTATATGGGGCAATTTTGAGAATTCAATTGACTTGATCCATGTTTTTGGACTGTGGGAAGAAACCAGAGAACCCGGAGGAAACCCACGCAGACACGGGGAGAACATGGAAACTCCACCCAGATGGGGATTCGAACCGGGAATTTTGGAGAACTCAATTGAGCTTGATTCATGTTTTTGGACTGTGGGAGTGGTAGCTCAGTTGTTCGGGTGTTGGGCTATCATTCTGAAGGTTGGGGGTTCAAATCCCAGGTCCACTGAAGTTACCAATGTGGGTTCTTGAGCAAGACCCTTAACCCTCATTGCTCCAGGGATGTTGTGATGAACCCTGTGCTCACCTTGTAAGTCGCTTTGAGTAAAAGCCCCTGCTGAATGACCTCATGGAGTGGACTTCTGATCAGGATAATGAGGTTAGCAAACGAACCTCACTGAATGAACCATTGTTGCTTTCTAAGTCTGAGAACATTGATCTTTAAAAAGTGGGTTAACAGGCGGCACGGTGGCTTAGTGGTCAGCACGTTCGCCTCTCAGCACTAGGGATTCCTGGTTCGAATCCCCATCTGGGTGGAGTTTCCATGTTCTCCCCGTGTCTGTGTGGGTTTCCTCCGGTTTCCTCCCACAGTCCAAAAACATGGATCAAGTCAATTGAATTCTCCAAATTGACCCATATAGAGTGTGAGTGAGTGTGTGCCCAGCGATGGATTGGCGCCCTGTCCTGGGTCTATCTGCCCAGCGCCCGAGACGTTCTCCCCTGGATGGGCATGGGGAACCCCACCGTGACCCTAATAGAGGATAAAGCGGGAGATAATGAATGAATGAATGAAAGTGTGTTAACTCCTTTCATTAAACACACTTCATTTTGTTGTACTCGTTACAGCCCAGGCTTCTACATGAAGCATCCCATAAACATCCCATGAACTTCATGACGGTGTCTTCAGGTGATCGGGTTAGTGTGTGTCAGTGATGAGCAACAGCTGTTCATCCTCTTACTGAAAAACCCCTGCTTTTACCTAAATGTTAAAAGCTTTTAACATCAGCATTACCAAATTGCATTCAATCATTTTAACGTGGCTTTCTGCATCAGTCATCGGCGAACCTGTGTCCCAATGACATAACATCACCGTCCAATCACAGCCTAGTGCTGCAGTCTATTACATAACAACACCTGCATGACTTTATCTGCGGCGGCTATGTATCCATGACATTTTTAAGATTATTGACTTCAGCCTGTGTGCTTTATTAAATTAGATACAAAACACGTCAACATTTCAACATTAAAAGAAAAGGACGTCTGTTCAGATCTTGTAGAGCCATCGATTATTTACAGCATTTACTGTACATGTGTCAACCGCGGCACGGTGGCTTAGTGGTTAGCATGTTCTCCTCTCAGCACTTGGGATCCAGGTTCAAGTCCCAATCTGGGTGGAGTTTCCATGTTCTCCCCGTGTCTGCGTGGGTTTCCTCCGGGTTCCCCGGTTTCCTCCCACAGTCCAAAAACAATTGGAGCAAGTCAATTGAGTTCTCCAAATTGCCCCATATAGAGTGTGTCTGTGTGAGTGAGTGTGTGGACAGTGATAGATTGGCGTCCTGTCCTGGGTCTATCTGCCTCAGCGCCCGAAACATTCTCCCCTGGATGGGCATGGGGAACCCCCGGGAATCCGGGGAATTCCCGGTTTAAATCCCTATCTGGGTGAAGTTTCCATGTTCTTCCCATGTCCGCGTGGGTTTCCTCCGGGTTCTCCGGTTTCGTCCCATAGTCCAAAAACATGGATCAAGTCAATTGAATTCTCTAAATTGCCCCATATAGAGTATGGGTAAAAGCGGAAGATGATGGATGGATCTTGACACTGAGCCGCCTTTCGTCTCAGGAACGTTCCTGAGTGATTGGGGTCATTTTAGAAGAGTGTTCATTGTTAGTTCATTCATTCATCCATTATCTTCAGCTTTATCCTATATCAGGGTCGCGGGGGGGGGGGGGTTCCCCATGCCCATCCAGGGGAGAACGTTTCGGGCGCTGGGCAGATACACCCAGGACAGGGCGCCAATCTATCGCTGGACACACACTCACTCACACAGACACACTCTATATGGGGCAATTTGGAGAACTCAATTGACTTGATCCATGTTTTTGGACTGTGGGAGGAAACCGGAGAACCCGGAAGAAACCCACGCAGACACGTGGAGAACATGGAAACTCCACCCAGATTGGGATTCAAACCGGGAATCCCTAGTTCTGAAAGGAGAATATGCCAACCACTAAGCCACTGTGCTGCCCTCATTATTTGTTAAGATACAGAAACCAAAAGAAAATACTAGTTTGAAAAAATCATCAAATAAACATCTTATTATCTTTCGCTTTATCCTATACTACGGTTGGTGTGAGGGGGAGGGGGAGGGGTGGTTCACCATGCCCATCATAGGGAGAACGTTTCAGGCGCTGGGCGGATACACCCAGCACAGCGCACCTGTAAACATTCATACATTTAGCATGCATGCCATGAGCATAACTACACACACACACACACACACACACACACACACACACACTCACACGTTTTAACATTGATCCTGCATATAACATGCCATGAGCATAACCACACAAACATCTTTTAACATTTGTCATGCATATAACATGCATGCCTTCACACACACACTCAAACACCTCCTGACATTTATCCTGCATATAGTATGGACATAACTGCACACACACACACACACACACACACACACACACACACACACACACACACAGATCACATCCTTACATTTATCCTGCATATAGTATGGACATAACTGCACACACACACACACACACACACACACAAACACACACACACACACAATCACCTCCTGACATTTATCCTGCATATAGTATGGACATAACTGCACACACACACACACACACACAAACACACACAAACACACAATCACATGCTTACATTTATCCTGCATATAGTATGGACATAACTGCACACACACACACACACACACACACACACACACACACACACACACACACACACACACAAACAAACACACAATCACCTCCTGACATTTATCCTGCATATAGTATGGACATAACTGCACACACACACACACACACACAAACACACACAAACACACAATCACATGCTTACATTTATCCTGCATATAGTATGGACATAACTGCACACACACACACACACACACACACACAATCACATCCTTACATTTATCCTGCATATAGCATGCATTCCATTAACATAACTGCACACACACACACACACACACACACACACACACACACACACACACACAAACACCCATCCACACATCCTTACATTTATCTTGCAAATAGCATGCATGCCATGAACATAACTGCACACACATACACACACACACACACACACACACACACACCGATCCACACATCCTTACATTTATCTTGCATATAGCATGCATGCCATGAACATAACTGCACACACACACACACACACACACACACACACACACACACATCCTTACATGTATCCTGCATATAGCATGACACACACAGAGACACATACACACTTTTTAACATTTGTCCTGCATATAGCATGGATGCCATGAGCATACACACACTCTCTCTCTCTTTCACACACACACACACACACACACACACACACACACACACACACACACACACAGTAACCACATGACTAGGGTCCTTAAACACAGTGATGCTCTTATATAAAACATGAACATGCCAATGCACTGTGACCACATGCAAATAACTGACCGTAAACATGGTCCCGGCAGTCCAAACACGGCTCTGATCCCACAATATTAAGTGGAAAAAATTTTTTTGGTGTCACACATTTTAAAACGCGTGACACAAAATTCCTCCCATGTAATCCGTTTCCCAAACGTGTATCATAAATAATAACTTGTAACCTGCACTGCAATATTTGCACAAAAAGCACAACCCACTTTTATAATTCCATTTGCACAGTGTACATACATATTTAAATTTTATTTTTTATTTTATCTTTATTCGGCGGCACGGTGTCTTAGTGGCTAGCACGGTCGCCTCTCAACACTAGGGATTCCCGGTTCGAATCCCCATCTGGGTGGAGTTTCCATGTTCTCCCCGTGTCCGCGTGAGTTTCCTCCGGGTTCTCCGGTTTCCTCTCACAGTTCAAAAACATGGATCAAGTTAATTGAGTTCTCCAAAATTGCCCCATACAGAGCGTGTCTGTGTGAGTGAGTGTGTTCCCAGCGATAGATTGGCGCTCTGTCCTGGGTGTATCTGCCCAGTGCCCGAGACGTTCTCCCCTGGATGGGCATGGGGAACCCCTCCGCAACCCTTATAGAGGATAAAGAAGAAGATAATGAATGAATTAATTTTATCTTTAGTCGGCGGCACGGTGGCTTAGTGGTTAGCACGGTCGCCTCTCAGCACTAGGGATTCCCGGTTCGAATCCCAATCTGGGTGGAGTTTCCATGTTCTCCCCGTGTCCGCGTGAGTTTCCTCCGGGTTCTCCGGTTTCCTCTCACAGTCCAAAAACATGGATCAAGTTAATTGAGTTCTCCAAAATTGCCCCATACAGAGCGTGTCTGTGTGAGTGAGTGTGTGCCCAGCGATAGATTGGCGCTCTGTCCTGGGTCTATCTGCCCAGTGCCCGAGACGTTCTCCCCTGGATGGGCATGGGGAACCCCTCCGCAACCCTTATAGAGGATAAAGCGGAAGATAATGAATGAATGAATTTCATCTTTATTCTATTCTATTTTTCTTATCCTTAACAAATTAACAAATTTAACTTTCTGTGGAGAGGTCAGGTAAGAATTTCACTGCTGGCTGTACCATGTATATCTATGCATTCATTATTCTTTATCTCCCACTTTATCCTCTATTAGGGTCGCGGTGGGGTTCCCCATGCCCACCAGGGGAGAACGTCTCGGGCGCTGGGCAGCTAGACCCAGGACAGGGCGCCAATCCATCGCTGGGCACACACTCACCCACACAGACACACTCTATATGGGGCAATTTTTGAGAATTCAATTGACTCGATCCATGTTTTTGGACTGTGGGAGGAAACCAGAGAACCTGGAGGAAACCCACGCAGACACGGGGAGAACATGGAAACTCCACCCAGATGGGGATTCGAACCGGGAATCCCTAGCGCTGAGAGGAGAACATGCTAACCACTAAGCCACCGTGCCGCTATATCTACGCATGTGACAAATAAACCTGATTCTGATTCTGATGTCAGCGTTGAATGTTGTGAGTATCAGACAGTAAACTCAAAACAACTGACGGCTGAATAACTCACAACACTCTGAAGCTGAAATAAAACGGTTATGCTTTTAAAGATATGTGGTAAGTCAGTAGCATGACCTCACGGGTCTTTAGCGTTGCACGTTGGCCGTGCGATTGTATCAACAAATGTATGCGATGTCACGACACGCATCTCGAGTCCGGTTTCTTGTTTTAACGCTGGATCCTCGAGGGACATTCCAAAGATTTTTCGGAACTGAAAAGGTTCTGGCCAATGATGAGTAAAATGGTTCCTTATGCTCGGGGAACCTCGCTCTCACAAGAGCCTGATGAATCTTGGCTTTGCGGTCTTTGAGGATCCTCATGCCATCAGGTGAAAAAAAAACTCCATCCATTTGAAGGATATGTACATTTAATAAACGCCATGTTTTCTTTTGAGCAGTTTATAAGGAGGAATGTATAAAGCAAACGTTCTGCAGGTGCTGCGGCAGCGGTGAACTTTCTAACGTTCCGAGTGCAAACCTCTTCGCTTACATCTGAGTGAGTTGCAGTGATATAGCATGCTCACTCCAGATCCTCCAGCAGATTATCACGGCTACTGAAACCTTATCTTCCAAGTACAAAGTTCGGGTGGGGTGGGGGGGGGCGGCACGGTGGCTTAGTGGTTAGCATGTTCTCCTCTCAGCGCTAGGGATTCCCGGTTCGAATCCCAATCTGGGTGGAGTTTCCATGTTCTATATCCACGTGGGTTTACTCCGGGTTCTCCGATTTCCTCTCAGTTTAAAAACATGGATCAAAGTCAATTGAATTCTCCAAATTGCCCCATATTGAGTGTGTGAGTGAGTGTGTGCCCAGTGATAGATTGGCGCACTGTCCTGGGTCTATCTGCCCAGCGCCCGAAACGTTCTCCCATGGATGGGCATGGGGAACCCTCCTATGACCCTAGTAGAGGATAAAGTGGAAGATAATGGATGGATGGAGTTATAAATGAGAGAACAGGAATAGGAATCCCAATCTGGGTGGAGTTTCCATGTTCTCCCCGTGTCCATGTGGGTTTCCTCCGGGTTCTCTGGTTTCCTCCCACAGTCCAAAAACATGGATTAAAGATTAAATTGCCCCATATAGAGTGTGTTTGTGTCTGTGTGAGTGAGTGTGTGCCCAGTGATAGATTGGCGCTCTGTCCTGGGTGTATTCGCCCAGCGCCTGAAACCTTCGCCCCTGGATGGGCATGGGGAACCCCCCCACACCACCTTAGTAAAGGATTAAGCAGAAGGTAATGAATGAATATATATCCATCCATCCATTATATTCCGCTTCATCCTCTGTTTGGGTCGCGGTGGGGTTCACCATGCCCATCCAGGGGAGAACGTTTCGGGCGCTGGGCAGATACACCCAGGACAGGACGCCAATCTATCACTGGGCACACACTCACACACACACACACATACATACTCTATATGGGGCAATTTGGAGAACTCAATTGACTTTGATCCATGTTTTTAGACTGTGGGAGGAAACCGGAGAATCCGGAGGAAACCCACACGGACACGGGGAGAATATGGAAACTCCACCCAGATGGGGATTCGAACCGGGAATCCCTAGCGCTGAGAGGAGAACGTGCTAACCACTAAGCCACCGTGCCGCCATGAATATATATATATATTCCTTAATTTTAATTGCCCTGCCTCATGCCCTGTTGTTTTCCACTCACAGAATAAAACACCGCAGACACTCTGGGTGTTCTATCTGAATACAGAATTTTGTTGTTGCCCGGATATAGGTACAAACCCAGATAATGAAGTGTCTGTTCACCTCTTCTGTTTACATGACATGCCGCATGACCCCAAATTCCTCTTCATTCATGTGAATACTTCATAAGAGGCTGCAGGACAATACAGCTAAAGGTTATTCCAGCTGCTATAAACAATCATAAATTATAAAAAAGCTAACCTGTTAATGCTCCAATACGCCGTTTCAAATGAACTGTTTTCTGCAAAACACATACATTTTTAAACACAACGGTTGTTTATTTTATTTGGGAAACATACAAGCAGGATTTTATGTAAATTGGTGGCATGGTGGCTTAGTGGCTTAATGTTCTCCTCTTAGCACTAGGGATTCCCGGTTCGAATCCCCATCTGGGTGGAGTTTCCATGTTCTCCCCGTGTCCACGTGGGTTTCCTCCGGGTCCTCCGGTTTCCTCCCGCAGTCCAAAAACATGGATCAAGTCAACTGAATTCTCCAAATTGCCCCATATACAGTGTGTTTGTGTGAGTGAGTATGTGGTCAGCGATAGATTGGCGTCCTGTCCTGGGTGTATGTCCTGGGTGTATCTGCCCAATGTCCCCCCCCCACCATGTTCTCACCGTGTCCATGTGGGTTTCCTCCGGGTTCTCCGGTTTCCTCCCACAGTCCAAAAATATGGATCAAGTCAATTGAATTCTCCAAATTGCCCCATATAGAGTGTGTATGCGCGTGTGTGAGTGAGTGTGTGCCCAGCCTGTTCTGGGTGTATCTGCCCAGCGCCTGAAACGTTCTCCCCTGGATGGGCATGGGGAACCCACCCGCCCCCCGCGACTCTAGTAGAGGATAGAGCGGAAGATCATGGATGGATGTAATATATCTAGGAAATCCCGGTTCGAATCCCAATCTGGGTGGAGTTTCCGTGTTCTCCCCGTGTCCACGTGGGTTTTCTCCCTCCAGGTTCTCAGTTTCCTTCCACAGTCCAAAACATGGATTCAAGGTGAATTGAATTCTCCAAATTGCCCCATAAAGAGTGTGTCTGTGTGTGTGAGTGAGTGTGTGTCCAGCGATAGATTGCCGTCCTGTCCTGGGTGTATCTGCCCAGCGCCTGAAACGTTCTCCCTCTGGATGAGCAAGGGGAACCCCCACGCGACCCTAATAGAGGATAAAGCGGAAGATAATAGATGGATGAATGGATGGACATTCAAATAATATTTAATGTTTTAATATTTTATTTAATGATTGTAATTTTCATGGATTGTCGCATAAAAAAAATGTTCTCTGTCATGGCAGGTATAGTGGCTATGTGGTCCCTTGCGATCCTCGCATTCGAAAGGTTCTTTGTGATTTGCCGACCGTTGGGAAACGTTCGTCTGCGAGGCAAACATGCAGCACTGGGTCTGGTGTTCGTTTGGACCTTCTCTTTCATCTGGACTATTCCTCCTGTACTTGGCTGGAGCAGCTACACCCTGAGCAAGATCGGCACCACCTGCGAACCCAACTGGTAAGCGTGAGATCTAAAAGTTCAAGTAATTTATTTATAGAGTGTTTTTTACAATAGTACATCATCACAAAGCAGCTTTACAGAGTTATAAGCCTTTAAACCCCCAAAGAGCAAGCTGAAGAGACAGTGGCAAGACAAAACTCCCTGTTATGTTGATATTTTAAGGAAGAAACCTTGTGAGGACCAAGACTCAGTGAGGGTCTCATCCTCCTTGAGTGGAGGGGCAGCATCAACAGTGTAGGACAGCCATGTACAGATTGTGTGATGATCATGTGACCCGGATTTAACAATTGGAAAACTCTATAAGTCCATTAAAGGCGTCCCTGCAGGACTGCCAGTCCAATAAAAATCCAAGTTCCATAAAATCCAGATAGAACTGATGAACACTCACCCCAAATCTTTACTTTGAACCACGGCAGGGCGCCATTCGCTGGGCATACTCTCACTCATGTTTTTTTAATTAGATTGATTAATTACTTACTAATACTAAAGTAAAGTAATAATCTCAGCTCATTATTTTCCGCTTAATCCTATAATAGGGACTAGGATGGGGGGGGGTCATCTAAGGGAGAACGTTTCGGGCGATGGGCAGATACACCCAGGACAAGGCGCCAACTGGGCATACACTCACTCACTCACACACATACCATATAGGGTGAATTTGGAGCAACCAATTCACCTTAAATCCATGTTTTTGGACTGTGGGAGGAAACCGGAGAACCCAGAGGAAACCCACATGGACACGGGGAGAACATGGAATCTCCAGCCAGATTGGGATTTGAACCGGGAATCCCTAGTGCTGAGAGGAGAACATGCTAACTACTAAGCAAATATGCATTCATTCATTCTATTATCTTCTGCTTAATTCTCTATTAGGGTCACGAGGGTGTTCTGCATGCCCATCCAGGGGAGAACGTTTCGGACGATGGGCAGATACCCCCAGGACAGGACGCCAATCTATCGCTGGGCACACACTCACACACACAGACACTATATGGGGCAATTTAGAGCATTTAGTTTACCTGGAATCCATGTTTTTGGACTGAATCCAGAAGAAACCTACACGGACACAGGGAGAACATGGAAACTCCACCCAGACTGGGATTCAAACCTGGATCCCCAGCGCTGAGAGATGAATGTGTTAACCACTAAGCAAATATATTCCAGTGAGTGTTGTGTTTTATGAATCACCTGTGAGTATTTTTAGGTGTTTACAGTGGTTTCTTATCAGGAGGTACCTGCAGCCTTCAGAGCGAGTGTATGGTTAAGTACTGAGTAGGGGTGAGCTGCAATATTCGCTGATTCGACGATTCGATTCGGAGAACCGTAGTCGACTATGAACCTCATAGTCGAATGTACCATTTTGACCACATGGGGGCGCCCATGGCTGCTGCTAAGCATTAGTTTTTACATGAAATGTCTTTGTTTTCGTTATATATATAGCCTTTTGTCAAATAAAATCATCCTAATTTCTGTTAATATTTTTTTTGAAAAAAGTCCAGAACGGGGATCCCATTTACGGTGCTCTAGAAAAACAAGTAAAATATTTTTTAAAAATCTTTTTTAAAAACCACGCTTATAGCGCCATCTTGTGGTGAAATTTTAACTGATTCGACTATCAGTCGACTATAGTGAAAATCTGACGAATCAGATTCGACTATGAAAATCTTTAGTTGAAGACACCCCTAGTACTGAGTGTATGTGACAGGTGGTGCTGCTGCTGTTCCACATGTGCTGCGGCGTACCAAAGGGAAACGTTTAATTGACAGTTTAATTTCAGACACTTGACTGATTATAATGTTAAAAACTGAAGCCTATGTTGCAAACATAAGGCACCGACTATAACAATATGCTTTGGTTCTTTCCATACTAATCATGTTGTTTTATCAACATATCCTGTTGTCCAAACATGGATTTAAGGTGAATTTGCAGCACTAAATTCGTTCGCCTCTCAGTGCTAGAGATTAGGGATGCGCTGTTTTCTGCAAAACACATACATTTTTAAACACAACGGTTGTTTATTTTATTGGCAAACATACAAATGTTTTGCAAGCAGGATTTTATCTAAAGGGGCGGCACGGTGGCTTAGTGGTTAGCATGTTCTCCTCTCAGCACTAGGGATTCCCGGTACGAATCCCAATCTGGGTAGAGTTTCCATGTTCTCCCCGTGTCCTCTGTGGGTTTCCTCTGGGTTCTCTGGTTTCCTTCCACAGTCCAAAAACATGAATTAAGTCAATTGAATTCTCCAAATTGCCCCATATAGAGTGTGTATGCATGTGTGTGTGTGTGTGAGTGAGTGAGAGTGTGTGCCCAGTCTGTCCTGGTTGTATCTGCCCAGCGCCTGAAACGTTCTCCTCTGGATGGGCATGGGGAACCCCACCACGTCTCTAATAGAGGATAAAGCGGAAGATAATGAATGAATGAGATAAAGTAAAGTAGGGCGGCACAGTGGCGTAAAAAAAAAACAACATGGATTCAAGGTATATTGGGTACTCTAAAATGCCCCTGTATACTGTGTTTGTGTGAGTGGTGTGGTAGTTCAGTGGTTAGGGTGTTGGGTTATCAATCTGAAGGTTGGGGGTTCAGGTCCCAGGTCCACTGAAGTTACCCCCCCCCCCCTTCCCGCGAACCTAGTACTGGATAAAGCGGAAGATAATGGGTGGATGGATGGATAAATTGCCCCATCCAACTTCTCTCTATATTGTGTGTGTGAGTCAGTGTGTTTGAGAGAGTGAGTGTTTGCCCACTGAATGATTGGCGCTTTGTTCTGGGCTCCAAAAATGTACACAGAATAAAATAATTTGGTTTTGAACATCTAATCTTATATTATCTCGACCACTTAACCATTCAGGAGAGATCATTATGGGCATTGGGCAGACACACCCAGGACATGGTGCCAATCCATTGCTGGACGCACACACTTTGTGACCCCCCATCTCTTCAATACATCATTATTTTTGTTACTTCCATTAAAACCAGATTGACCAAAAATGTCATTCACTCATACTGTATATGGGGGCAATATAGAGCAGCCATTTTACCTTGAATTTATGTTTTTGGACTGTGGAAAAAAAAAACGGAGAACCCAGAGGAACCCACACAGGCACGGGGAGCACAGGGAGAGGCGAACGTGCTAACCAATACGCCACCATACGCCCCCCGTCTCTTCAATACATCATTATTTTTGTTACTTCCATTAAAACCAGATTCATTCATTCATCATCTCCCGCTTTATCCTCTATTAGGGTCGCGGTGGGGTTCCCCATGCCCATCCAGGGGAGAACGTCTCGGGCGCTGGGCAGATAGACCCAGGACAGGGCGCCAATCCATCGCTGGGCACACACTCACTCACACAGACACACTCTATATGGGGCAATTTTGAGAATTCAATTGACTTGATCCATGTTTTTTTGGACTGTGGGAGGAAACCGGAGAACCCGGAGGAAACCCACGCAGACACTGGGAGAACATGGAAACTCCACCCAGATGTGGATTCGAACCGGGAGTCCCTAGCGCTGAGAGGCGAACGTGCTAACCACTAAGCCACCGTGCCGCCTAAAACCAGATTGATTCCAAAAATGTCATTCACTCATACTGTATATGGGGCAATATAGAGCAGCCACTTTACCTTGAATTTACGTTTTTGGACTGTGGAAAAAAAACGGAGAACCCAGAGGAAACCCACACAGTCATGGGGAGTACCGGAAGAGGAGAATGTGCTAACCGTGCTAACCAATGCGCCACCATGTCGCTACATAATATATAAATATGTAAACGTTTTATATGTTTAAAATCACTTTATTAACATTTGTATATGGGCGGTATGGTTGCTTAATGGTCAGCATATCTGCCTCTCAACACATCCAGGTTTGAATCCCAGTCTGGGTGGAGTTTCCATGTTCTCCCCGTGTCTCATTCTGCCACAGTCCAAAAACATGGCTTTAAGGTAAATTGACTGCGCTAAATTGCCCCATATATGTGTCTGTAAAAGTGAGTGTGCTTAGCAATAGATTGGTGCCCTGCCCAGCGCCCGAAATCACAAAGGATATAATGAGGGTGCGGTAGCTCAGTGGTCAGGGTGTTGGGTTATCAATCTGAAGGTTGGGGGTTCAAATCCCAGGTCCACTGAAGTTACCAATGTGGGTCCTTGAGTAAGACCCTTAACCCTCATTGCTCCAGGGATGTTGTGATGAACTCTGTGCTCACCATGTAAGTCGCTTTGGATAAAAGCGTCCAATAAATGACCAAATGTAAATGTAATTAATTACAGTTTCCAGGAGGATGTCATAGACCAGACAAGACTTTCTAGACAACACAAAGCATTTAAGGTGTTCAGAGCTTGATTTCTATTAAAGCAGCCTTGCATTGAATGGTTCCCCCATGTGAACATGGACTTTTCCTTCATCTCTTGGGAACGTGAGTCACTTCACACTTTGTGACCCCCTGTCTCTTCAATCCATCATTATTTTTGTTACTTCCATTAAAACCAGATTGATTCCACAAATCTCATTCACTCATACGTTTCTCAACAAATGTCATTCCCCCTCTTAATAAACAGGTCCGAGAAATGACATCATTGTTCGCTTGTAATAGCAATCAGAACTTTTATTACGAGCTATTTCCTCCCAATTCTCCTCTTTGTGGTCACTGATTTTGCTCTTTTTCAACAGGTACTCTGGAGACCTCCATGACCACACTTTCATCATCACATTTTTCATCACCTGTTTCATTCTGCCTCTGGTAGTCATAATCGTGTGCTACAGCAAGCTGCTCCGCAAGCTGAGAAAGGTTGGTCTGATGCTCAGGGACTAATTAAAACATCTGCTTTGGCTGAATTAATGGGCAGTGTCGGAACCAGTTGTTCCGGAGTAAACCTGCTACGAGTTATTTAAAGAAGGAAGACATTGAAATTGGTGTTCTTTTTAAATCTGATTTTTCTTTATTAATAAATGTGTGAAACATTCATTACAGTGAATTATACACCAAATGACCAGATCAGACAGTAACTGTAAACTAGAACCTCAAACTGAACAGTAATAGTACTTTATACCATTAAAAACAACTATATATATATATATATATATATATATATATATATATATATATATATATATATATATATATATAGGCAAATCTTTTATCTGACAAAAAAAGATCTATACCTAAATCAAAAACATTTAATATACCATTTAATATATTATGACAGTAAATATTCTCTATATATATTCTATATATATTTTAAAGCCAATAAGAAGTTCTTCATTATATAATTATGTCACAGCTGTGCAAATGGCTCAGCCAATCAGCTAAGCTATATGTGTAGCGAAGGGAACACGTATTTTTTAAAAAAACTTGCATACAAAAAAAAAAAAAATATATAAAAAAAAAAAAAAAATATTATATATATATATATATATATATATATATATATATATATATATATATATATATATATATATATATATAGGCGGCACGGTGGCTTAGTGGTTGGCATGTTCTCCTCTCAGCACTAGGGATTCCCAGTTCGAATCCCCATCTGGGTGGAGTTTCCATGTTCTCCCCGTGCCTGCGTGGGTTTCCTCCGGGTTCTCCGGTTTCCTCCCACAGTCCAAAAACATGGATCAAGTCAATTGAGTTCTCCAAATTGCCCCATATAGAGTGTGTATGTGTGAGTGAGTGTGTGCCCAGCGATAGATTGGCGCACTGTCCTGGGTGTATCTGCCCAGCGCCCGAAACGTTCTCCCCTGGATGGGCATGGGGAACCCCACCGTGACCCTAATATATATATATATATATACACTTTGTAGTTTTACAATTACAGACTGTAGTCCAGGGGTGGCCAACCAGTCAGAGACCAAGAGCCGTATTTTTTACTGTGTTACCGCAAAGAGCCACATCGTACACATGGGCACACCTGAACACACCCATCCCTTCCTCTAACACACAAACACACACACACACACACACACACACACACACACACACACACACACACATCTCTGCTCTGATTTATTTTAAATGTCACACACCAACGTGATAAAGCCAGAACTAAGACCGGCAGTAAATAATGCCAATGATTCACATTACTACAATTACTCACATGCTTGAAGATGCAACTGTGACTCAATAGCCGTGTCCGATATTCCGTGTTTAACAGTGTGGCGAGACAGTTGGACGTCTGATACCATGCGTTTTATTTTGTCATTTCAGGAGACAAGTTTTTAACAACAACACTGAGGCATTTTTTAATTTTCTAACGAACTCCCTTCATTGTATGGATTTTTAGCCGATACATTGTTTCAAACCAGTTGATATGATGCAAGCTTTACGATCTTTGAGCGCTTCATCGTTTTTTGGAAAAACTGTATCTGCTTATCTGCCTGACTTTTTTAAGTGACCGACTTGAAATCAAGTGATGGGAACACTCATTCATTCATTCATTATCTCCCGCTTTATCCTCTATTAGGTTCACGGTGGGGTTCTTCATGCCCATCCAGGGGAGAACATCTCGGGCGCTGGGCAGATAGACCCAGGACAGGGCGCCAATCCATCGCTGGGCACACACTCACTCACCCAGACACACTCTATATGGGGCAATTTAGAGAATTCAATTGACTTGATCCATGTTTTTGGACTGTGGGAGGAAACCGGAGAACCCGGAGGAAACCCACGCAGACACAGGGAGAACATGGAAACTCCACCCAGATGGGGATTCGAACCGGGAATCCCTAGCGCTGAGAGGAGAACATGCTAACCACTAAACCACCGTGCCGCCTGATGGGAACACTGACATTAAAAAAAACGTACATACAAAAATACAAACTTCAATATGAACGTAATAAGAACGCACGAAACCATTTGGTTTGAGTGCAGCGGGTTGGCCATCTGTGTTCTTTGTTCTTGTTAGTCCCCTGTTGGTTCTCTGTTCTCTGTTGGTCAGGAGCATTACAGAACAGGTATCATTTGGGTGGTGGATTGTTTCTTGTCAGTTCTGCAGTGACACTGATGTGGTGAGGGGGTTCTCGTGTAGCTTCATTTCTCCACCTCAGTCACACTGCTGGGATAGGAATAATGCCCCCACCAAATAACCCCTGCTCTGTGGTGGTACTATTGGGGTTCTGAGCATTAGAGAACAGAGTACACAGTATGTACTGTAGAACACAAACAGATGGACTACAGTCTGAAGTTGTAGAACTACATAGTCCATCTTTATAGTAAGTAGAACTGAGAACATGGACAATAAGTAGAGGTGTATCTAAACTTTTGATTGGTACTGTATGTATATTTCTCTGAATACACACTGTTGTTTCTGTTCAGGTTTCTAACACACATGGCAGACTGGGAAATGCTAGAAAACCTGAACGGCAGGTGTCTCATATGGTGGTGGTGATGATCGTGGCGTTTATGGTGGCCTGGACGCCGTACGCACTGTTCTCCGTCATCGTTACCATCTACCCCAAAATCTATTTAGACCCCAGACTCGCTGCTGCCCCTGCATTCTTTGCAAAAACAGCTGCAGTCTATAACCCAGTTATCTACGTTTTCATGAATAAACAGGTAATGAGGATTTCAATTTGTATTTTTTTTATTTACTTTGCATACTTCCTATGTAGTGTTGTTCTTATTTATTCATTCATTCATTCATTCATTATCTTCCGCTTTATCCTCTATTAGGGTCGCGGTGGGGTTCCCCATGCCCATCCATGGGAGAACGCCACAGGCGCTGGGCAGATTGAGAATATTTTTTTTATTAATTAAAAATCCATCCATTATCCTCCACTTTATACTCTATTAGGGTCGCGGGGGGGTTCCCCATGCCCCTCCAGGGGAGAACTTTTCGGGAGCTGGGCAGATACACCCAGGACAGGGCACCAATCCATCGCTGGGCACACACTTACTCATACAGACACACTCTATATGGTGCAATTTGGAGAATTCAATTGACTTGATCCATGTTTTTGGACTATGGGAGGAAACCGGAGAACCCGGGGGAAACCCACACGGACACAGGGAGAACATGGAAACTCCACCCAGATGGGGATTCGAACCGGCAATCCACACACACAAACACATATATTACCTTCGCTCTAGATTTCCAAAACACACTCCGACTTGTTCACCACGTTCTAGTGATGAATGTCTCCTGGTGCTTCAACCTCACCGTGGTGCTAATTCTCACTCTGTATCGTTCACCACTGATCAACGGTGGAACCCAACCCTGTCTTTAAGGCGGAGTCGCTTAGCATCATTAAGAAACATCTCAAAACACATCTCTTCTGCAAACACCTCCCATTATCTTCCGCTTCATCCTCTATTAGGGTCGCGGGGGGGGGGGGTTCCTCATGCCCATCCAGGGGAGAACGTTTTGGGCGCTGGGCAGATACACCCAGGACAGGATGCCAATCTATCACTGGGCACACACTCACTCACACAAACACACTATATAGGGGGCAATTTGGAGAATTCAATTAACCTTGATCCATGTTTTTGGACTGTGGGAGGAAACCGGAGAACCTGGAGGAAACCCACACGGACACGGGGAGAACATGGAAACTCCACCCAGATTGGGATTCGAATCGGGAAGCGCTGAGAGGAGAACATGCAAACCACTAAGCCACCGTGCCATCCCTGGTTTCCTCCCACTGTCCAAAAACATGGATTCAAGGTGAATGAAATGCTCCAAATTGCCCCATATAGTGTATGTCTGATTAAATGTGTGTGGTGATAGACCGGCACACTGTCCTGGGTGTATCTGCCCAGCGCCCGAAATGTTCTCCCCTGCATGGCCATGAACTCCCCCCCCCCCCCCATCCTTCGCAACCCTAATAGAGGATTAAGTGGAAGATAATGAATGAATGAATGAATGATTGATATCTGCTGTAACGCCGATAAATTGGTCAAATAACTATAACAATGGCGGAACGGTGGCTTAGTGGTTTGCACGTTCGCCTCTCAGTGCTAGGGATTCCCGGTTGGAATCCCCATCTGGGTGGAGTTTCCATGTTCTCCCCGTGTCCGCAGGGGTTTCCCCCGGGTTCTCCGGTTTCCTCCCACAGTCCAAAAACATGGATCAAGTCAATTGAATTCTCAAAATTGCCCCAAATAGAGAGTGTCTGTTTGAGTGAGTGTGTGCCCAGCGATGGATTGGCGCCCTGTCCTGGGTCTATCTGCCCAGCGCCCGAGACGTTCTCCCCTGGATGGGCAAGGGGAACCCCACCGCGACCCTAATAGAGGATAAAGCGGGAGATAATGAATGAATGAATGAATGAACTATAATAATAAAAATATATAATATATAATATAATATAATAAAAAAAGCCATTTAGTGGTTAGCACGTTCTCCTCTCAGCGCTAGGGATTCCCGGTTCGAATCCCCATCTGGGTGGAGTTTCCATGTTCTCCCCGTGTCCGCGTGGGTTTCCTCCGGGCTCTCCGGTTTCCTCCCACATCCAAAAACATGATCAAAAATTGAAGTGTTGTCTGTGGTGAGTGATATGGATATCTGCCCAGCGCCCAGACGTTCTCCCCCTGGATATATAGTACAGGATGATAATGAAATAATGAAAAAAAAGCCATGTTTTACCTCTCTGGTTCAATAAGCCTAAAGGTACACTGTATAGGTTAAATCACGTTCTCCTCTCAGCCGCTAGGATTCCCGGTTCGAAATCCCCCATCTGGGTGGAGTTTCCATGTTCTCCCCGTGTCCGCGTGGGTTTTTCCTCCGGGCTCTCCGGTTTCCTCCCACAGTCCAAAAAAACATGGATCAAGTTAATTGAGTTCTCTAAATTGTCCCATATAGAGTGTGTCTGTGTGAGTGAGTGTGTGCCCAGCGATGGATTGGCGCCCTGTCCTGGGTCTATCTGCCCAGCGCCCGAGACGTTCTCCCCTGGATGGGCATGGGGAACCCCACCGCGACCCTAGTACAGGATAAAGCACGAGATAATGAATGAATGAATGAAAAAAAAGCCATTTTACTGTTTAAAAAAATGACAACCTCTCTGCAAAGTCTCGCAAATGATCAATAAGCCTAAAGGTACACTGTACTTTTAGGTTTAAATCAACAAAATGTGATGTTTTATATAGTTTCATACTTTAACACAGTATACTGTATAATATACATTTTTAGTTGTAATGTGTTCCTGAAAGAGACATTGCTAAAAAGGCAGTCTTACTGATTTAGTGTAATGAATTAAATTTAAATGCGTTGCTAATCCACTGCTTACAACTCAGGAATGTTAATATTAAGTAGAGTAATCATTCTGCTTTAAACCGGTCTTATTATACATGAGGTAAATGGGGCAGTTGTAAACTTGTGGTTAAGGAATCAGCCTTGTGACCTCAAGATCTTTGGTTGGACTCCTGGTCCCACCAAGTACTATGGCTGACATGCCCTCGAGCCAAGGCACCTAACCCCTATTGCTCCCGTATACAGGGCTGCCCACCGCTCCGGGCATGTGTACTCACTTCACTCAGTGTGTGTATATATGGGTGTGTGTGTGTGTGTGTGTGTGTGTGTGTGTGTGTGTGTGTGTGTGTGTTTTACCGCACGGATGGGTTCAATGTGGAAGACACATTCCTCTGTGTGTAAGTACAGCGGGCAAAATATCCATTCATTCATTATCTCCCGCTTTATCCTCTATTAGGGTCGCGGTGGGGTTCCCCATGCCCGTCCAGGGGAGAACGTCTCAGGCGCTGGGCAGATAGACCCAGGACAGGGCGCCAATCCATCGTTGGGCACACACTCACTCACACAGACACACTCTATATGGGGCAATTTTGAGAATTCAATTGACTTGATCCATATTTTTGGACTGTGGGCAGATAGACCCAGGACAGGACGACAATCTATCACTGGGCACACACTCGCTCACACAGACACACTCTATATGGGGCAATTTGGAGAATTTAATTGACCTTGATTTATGGTTTTGGACTGTGGGAGGAAATCGGAGAACCTGGAGGAAACCCACGCAGACACGGGGAGAACATGGAAACTCCACCCAGATGGGGATTCGAACCGGGAATCCCTAGTGCTGAGAGGCGAACGTGCTAACCACTAAGCCACCGTGCCGCCGCGGGCAAAACATATCACATTATTAATACTTTATGGGCAGCACGGTGGAAGTGGGTAGCAAATCCGTCTCTCAGTGCTGGCTCAAATCCCGATCGAAGTGGAGTTTTCATGTTCTACCGGTGTCCACAGGGCTTTTCTTCCGGTTCTCCCGTCCAAAAACATGGAGTCAAGGTACATTGCCCCTATATATATATTGTATGTGTCTGTATGAGTGAGTGAGTGTGTGCCCAGCTATGGGTTGCAAGCCTAGTCCCGAGGATAGGTCAAAGTAGAAGATAATAAGATGAGAGTAAAACTTTACTCTCGAAATAGTAAGCATCCATGTGCTTGAAAAAAACACCAAAATTATGGAATCTTAGTATTAAATAAGTTCAAGTAATTTTTTTATACAGCATTTTTCACAACAGTACATCATCACAAAGCAGCTTTACAGAGTTATAAGACTTTAAACCCCCAAAAAGCAAGCTGAAGAGACAGTGGCAAGACAAAACTCCCTGTTATGTTGATATTTTAAGGAAGAAACCTTGTGAGGACCAAGACTCAGTGGGGGTCTCATCCTCCTTGAGCGGGGGGGGCAGCATCAACAGGACAGGACAGCCATGTACAGATTGTGTGATGATCGTCCATCCATCCATTATCTTTCCCTTTATCCTCTACTAGGGTCGCGGGGGGTTCCCCATGCCCATCCAGGGGAGAGCGTTTGAGGCGCTGGGCTGATACACCCAGGACAGGGCGCCAATCTATCACTGGGCACACACTCACTCTATATGGGGCAATTTGGAGAATTCGATTGACCTCGATGTATGTTTTTGGACTGTGGGAGGAAACGGGAGAACCCGGAGAAAACCCACGCGGACACGAGGAGAACATGGAAACTCCACCCAGATCGGGATTCGAACCGGGAATCCCTAGTGCTGAGAGGAGAACATGGTAACCACTAAGCCGATGATCAGGTGACCTGTATTTAACAGCAGGAAAACTATATAAAGCCAATGAGGGCATCCTGCAGGACCGACAGTCCAATAAAAATCCAGGTTCCAGCATAATAGCAATAATCAAATAACGAAGTTCTGAAATGAACTTTATGAAATGAGTGCGCCTGCCGCCCTTGTGCTTTCCGATGCAGCAGTGAAGCGGTACGGTGTAGTACGTATTAAAGCGTTTGTCTGGTAATTAGCACTCTGTAAAGACACCCTCGGTGCAACAGCATTCAGGCATAAAGAATTAAACTTGTTAAAATGGTTGTGACAAGGCAAAGCCTATTAGGGTCACATTGCTGCAACTGTTGGTGCAGATTATAACTGAGCTCTAATTCCAAACAAAGATTTTGGATTTCCACACGTCTAAGCCTCGCTGGCAGCACAGCCTGTATCTGAATTATCATGCAGAACTCAGATTTATGGAAATTGTACATTATGTAAATTATGGAAACGAGATGTTGGGTAGTTCATGGTGGTTTCTGATTTGTTGTCGACTTCAAAACAACCGACTTTACTGCAAAGGCAGGAAATGTGAGGTTTATTCGATTTGTCTAATTTAATTCATTACTTTTATTAAAGGGGGGGGGGCGGAGACAGACAGTATTTCAGAAGTTCAGGACCTGGCTTTATTCATATTATCCATCCATCCATTATCTTCTGCTTTATCCTCTATTAGGGTCGCGGGACGGTTCCTCATGCCCATCCAGGGGAGAAGGTTTTGGGCGCTGGGCAGATAGACCCAGGACAGGGTGCCAATCTATCACTGGGCACACACTCACTCACACAGACACACTCTATATGGGGCAATTTGGAGAATTTAATTGACCTTGATTTCTGGTTTTGGACTGTGGGAGGAAACCGGAGAACCTGGAGGAAACCCACGTGGACACGGGGAGAACATGGAAACTCCACCCAGATTGGGATTCGAACCGGGAATCCCTAGTGCCGAGAGGAGAACATGCTAACCACTAAGCCACCGTGCCGCCCAGGGGAGAACGTTTCGGCAATTTAGAGCAGCCATTTTTTTTAATCCATGTTTTTGGATTATGGGAGGAAATCCACACGGACACATTGACAACATGGAAACTCCACCCATGTCAGGATTCCACCCTGGATCCCCAGCGTTGAGAGGCAGACATGCAAACCTCTACACCACTGTGCAATCCAGTATAATCCATCCATTATCTTACACTTAAGGGGAGAACGTTTCGGGCGCTGGGCAGGTACACCCAGGACAGGGCACCAATCTATCACAGACACAGACACAAACACTATATGGGGCAATTTTGAGAATTCAATTGACCTTGATCCATGTTTTTGAACTGGACAAAGACTATGTTTGTGTGAGACAATGTGTCCACCAATGCATCAAGGTAGTCTAAAATAACTTAAAACAACAAAAAGGAACATCTCTATTTTGCCCCTTTTGCACATAACAGACTGCAAATAAAAACGTGTGTATATATCCATCCATTCATTATCTTACGCTTTATCCTCTATTAGGGTCGCGGGGGGGTTCCCCATGCCCATCCAGGGGAGAACGCTGGGCAGATAGACTCAGGACAGGGTGCCAGTCTATCATTGGACACACACTCACTTACACAGACACACTCTATATGGGGCAATTTGGAGAACTCAATTGACTTGATCCATGTTTTTGGACTGTGGGAAGAAACCCGAGAACCCGTTGGAAACCCACATGGCCACGGGGAGAACATGGAAACTCCACCCAGATGGGGATTTGAACCGGAAATCCCTAGTGCTGAGAGGAGAACATGCTAGCCACCGTGCCGCCCTGTGTATGTATATATATGTATATATATATATATATATATATATATATATATATATATATATATATATATATATATATATATATATATATACACGTGTACAATTAAACAGAACAGACAGTTCTTTAATGTGCTTTAAAAAGGGTATGACTTTCCGGTATTTCTCTAAACAGAATATGTATATACAGTAAACATGTATATCTTATTTAAATGTACCTTTCTGTAATGTTAGAAAACATAATAAGCATTGAGCTTTCATACTATTTCACAATGATTCTCAAATTAAAACACCCGACTGTGTACAATTAAACAGAACGGACATGCGTCCGCGTTCCCGATTGGTTGACACACAACACAGCCAACTAATGTCTATATAATTATAAAACCCGCATTTCAAAACTGCAGTCTGACTTCCAATAACAATGCAGGAAAACGTCTCAATTTGCAGGACGTGTGAAAAGTAACGAAATTGCGTTAAAAAAGCGGGACATCTGGTCACCCTAACCATCACAACACTGAACGGCTATAGCGTGCAACACCACGGTTGCTCGGAGAAGGCCGCTGTTCACCACGGTCTTCTAACGGTCTTCTGTTTGCTAAAATAACATGGCAGTGGTTCGGTGGACGGGGAGAATACCTTCAGTTGCCTGTTTAATGCTATTTGCATTGTGTTTCCATAGTTTCGGAAGTGCCTCATTCAGATGGTCAGCTGCAGCGGCTCTACAGTGGAGGCCAACCATACCACAGAGCGAGCAGGCACCACGGGTGAGAGTAACACGGGGAACACTGGAGAGATGTCAACCATCGCTGCCAGAATCCCAGCTGCCGACACGAATACACCGAAGCCTGAGGAGCGGCACAATAACTGTAGCTTCCACGGACAGCTGCCGATCCCGGAAAACAAAGTGTGTCCCATGTGAGCAGACATGACCTCATAGTCCTTCTCATTTCCACATGAAGCTGGATTCTTTCGATCAAGTTGACGAGGACATTCATCAACAGTCGAACTGCTACAACAGAAGCCCTTTAATGAGCAATACCTTAAATTAAGCAATAGGCATGTGTATAATAACCAATAATGTAAATAGCAAAATACACTGTCCAAGTCAAAAACGGTGGCATTTAGTTCAATTGTTAGGTTTTCGTTATCCATCCATCATCTTCCACTTAACTCTCTACAAGGGTTGTGGGGCGGGGGGGGGTTCCCCATGCCCATTCAAGGAAGAACGTTTCAGGCGCTGGGCAGATACACTCAGGACAGGGCACCAATCAATTGCTGGGCACACAATTATACAGACACACAATATATAATTAGATGGGGGAATTTAGGGCAGGGCAGCACGGTGGCTTAGTGGTTAGCACGTTCTCCTCTCAGCGCTAGGGATTCCCGGTTCGAATCCAAATCTGGTGGAGTTTCCATCTCTTCCCGTGGGTTTCCTCCGGGTTCTCCGGTTTCCTCCCACAGTTCAAAAACATGGATCAAGGTCAATTGAATTCTCCAAAATTGCCCCATATAGAGTGTTTGTGTGAGTGAGTGTGTGCCCAGCGATAGATTGGCGTCCTATCCTGGGCGCACAGCTGTCCTACATTGTTGTTGCTGCCTGGCCACTCAAGGAGGATGAGTCCCCCACTGAGTCTTGGTCCTCACAAGGTTTCTTCCTTAAATAACAACATAAAAGGGAGTTTTTTCTTGCCACTGTCGCTTCGGCTTGCTCTTTGGGGGTTTAAAGGCTTTTCATTCTGTAAAGCTGCTTTGTGACAATGTACTGTTGTAAAAAGCGCTACTTAAAGAAATAACTTGAACTCGAACTTAACTTGGGTGTATCTGCCCAGCACCCGAAACGTTCTCCCCTGGATGGGCATGGGGAAACCCCCCACGATCCTAGTAGAGGATAGAGTGGAAGATAATGGATGGAATTTAGAGCAGCCCATTCACCTTGAAGCCTGTGAGAGGAAACCAGAGAACCCGGAGGAAACCCACACAGACACAGGAAAAACATGGAAACTCCACCCAGATCGGGATTCGAACCTGGATGCCCAGAGCTGAGAGGAGAACATGCTGACCACCAAGCCGCCCTATTTCAAATGTATTGTTGCCAGTTCTGTAGTCACTTGAAACTTTGACTTTTGAAAGTGTTTCAATCTGTATTTGAGTTTTGTTCCCTTTGGGGCGTGGCCGCAGTGGAGAAGCTCATTTCACATTTGATTACCCAGGCTCGATAACTGATACACGGTATGGCTAAGACAATTACGTTTCTTAAATTTAACCATCAGCATATCTGTGGATGTTTGAGGAACCTAGTAACCCTGGAGAAACTCCATGCTGGAAGAAGAAGGACATGCAGATGCCACATTACTCTTGCCCACCCAGGAATCAAACCTACGACCTTCTTGCTGTGAGGTTGAAGTCTCTCTTATCGGCTTATAACGAAATGGTGCTTTTTAAACAACGTCAGCGGAGACAAATTAGTTTTACGGTGGTGTAGCATAAAAGAAACAGCAATAAATTCTGAAGTGAAAATTCAGGGAAACTGAGGCAGTGGGTTTTATCCATCCATTATCTTCCACTTTTTCCTCTATCAGGGTCGCGGTGGGGTTCTCCATACCAATCGAGGGGAGAAACGTTTCGGGCGCTGGGCAGATACACCCAGGACAGGACGCCAATCAATCGCTGGCCACACACTCACTTACACAGACCCACTCTATATGGGGCAATTTGGAGAACTCAATTGACTTGCTCCATGTTTTTGGACTGTGTGAGCAAACCGGAGAACACGGAGGAAACCCACATGGACACGGGGAGAACATGGAAACTCCACCCAGATGGGGATTCGAACTGGATATCTCTAGTGCTGAGAGGAGAACATGCTAACCGCAGTGGGTTTAAATTTGGATTGAGAACCCAAGCTGAGTTTAAGAGCAGCAGAGGTGAAGATCTGTATTTGTTTTTAAACTACACTATGTCATGTTATTATCCATCCATCTATTACCTTCCGCTTTATCCTCTATTAGGGTCACGGGTGGGTTCCCCATGCCCATCCAGGGAGAACGTTTCTCCTCACTCACACACACACTCGATATGGGGCAATTTGGAGAATTCAATTGATCTTGATCCATGTTTTTGGACTGTGGGAGGAAACCGGAGAACCCGGAGGAAACCCATGCGGACACGGGGAGAACATGGAAACTCCACCCAGATGGGGATTTGAACCGGGAATCCCTAGTGCTGAGAGGAGAACATGCTAACCACTTAACCACCGTGCCACCATGATTAATTCATTCATTATCTCCCGCTTTATCCTCTATTAGGGTTGCGGTGGGGTTCCCCATGCCCATCCAGGGGAGAACGTCTCGGGCGCTGGGCAGATACACCCAGGACAGGGTGCCAATCCATCGCTGGGCACACACTCACTCACACAGACACACTCTATATGGGGCAATTTGGAGAACTCAATTGACTTCATCCATGTTTTTGGACTGTGGGAGGAAACCGGAGAACATGGAAACTCCACCCAGATTGGGATTTGAACCGGCAATCCCTAGTGCTGAGAGGAGAACATGTTAACCACTAAGCCACCGTGCCACCATGATTAATTATTGTTTACAGTTATTCACGATTAAAGACATCACAATTAATTATTCGTAAGAATTGTCATGACAGTATTGTCATGATGACATTAACGACAAAGATTCCTTAGAGTAAAAACTTCAAATTGATATGCAAAATGTACTTTTAGAAAAAAAAATTACTTTGATTTTCACAAAATAGTTGAATATTTTATATATGTTATATATTCGGGGTTGTCTTTTTTTTTTTTTCCGATAAACAAAGTTTCATTTTGTGTTTACATTAAATATATAACGAACATAACATGCACCCTGCATCGTTCCTGTGATTTCTGGCAATTTTTTGGCAACGTTAATTATTACTTAATAATCTCAATAATCGTGATTATTATTTTTGACGGTCATCGTACCATCTGTGGCTTAGTGTTCTCCTCTCAGCGCTGTGATTCCCGGTTCAAATCCCCATCTAGGAGTCATGGAGTTTCCATGTTCTCCCCGTGTTCGCGTGGGTTTCCTCCGGGTTCTCCGGTTTCCTCCCACAGTCCAAAAACATAGATCAAGTCAATTGAATTCTCAAAATTGCCCCATATAGAGTGTGTCTGTGTGAGTGAGTGTGTGCCCAGTGATAGATTAGCGCCCTGTCCTGGATGGGCATGGAGAACCCCCCGACCCTAATAGAGGATATAGCGGAAGATAATGAATGGATGGATGGATGGTACCATCCACATCTGTAATCTCATCCCTATTCAAAACAAACAATCATATGTGCCATAGCCATAGGGCAGTAATTGTAGGCTTGTGGTTAAGGAACCAGCCTTGTGTCCTGCAGGTCCCTGGTTCGATTCCCGGTCCCAACAAGTACTACGGCTGAAGTGCCCTTGAGCAAGGCACCTAAGCCCAATTGCTCCTGGGTGCTGCCCACCGCAGTGCTGCCCACCGCTCCCCTGCATGAATGGGTTAAATGTGGAGAATCAATTCCTCTGTGTGCAGTACAGTAGGCAAAATAGGTCACTATCATTATCCCCATCAGTACAAACGTATTGTATTTAACATTTGATAAAAACAGACTGTAATCCCTACAATGTGCAGGACTTTGCTGACAATGCAGTTTATAAGTTCACTGCAGAACCATTGCCTCAGGGCTCCGTCTGTGAAAACACACTACAGTTGTATAAGGGTCAACTTTTCCAAAACTCCAGCTGGCTTTGATCTCGTTTCCTTTTTGAACAACAGCAGAGAGATGTATTTTTCTATATTCTGTGTTCTCCCCTCACCGCCGCATGTTTATTCATCTGAACGCTGATTGAAGCCTTCTCACTGAATGTACGTTTTGAAATTCTCTCAGAGCTGCATTGCAGTCAGTGTGAGTGTGTGTATGCATACTGTATATATATATATATATATATATATATATATATATATATATATATATATATATATGCGGCATGGTGGCTTAGTGTTCACCTCTCAGCACTTGGGATTCTCAGTTCGAATCCCCATCTGGGTGGAGTTTCCATGTTCTCCCCGTGTCCACATGGGTTTCCTCTGGGTTCTCCGGTTTCCTCCCACAGTCCAAAAACATGGATCAAATCAATTGAGTTCTCCAAATTTCCCAAATAGAGTGTGTTTGTGAGAGTGTGTGCCCAGTGATAGATTGGCGTCCTGTCCTGGGTCTATCTGCCCAGCGCCCGAGACGTTCTCCCCTGGATGGTCATGGGGAACCCACTGCGACCCTAATAGAGGATAAAGCAGAAGACAATGAATGAATGAATGAATGAATGAATATATATATATATATATACACTGTACAATATAGTCTTTTTAAAAATGCTATATGAAAAATCCACTGCTTAATTATAGTTGTTTTTTTGTATCTGTGACTGTCTGTAAAATACAGAAATACTTTGTTTTATATATATTAGTAACATGTTACTGAATAAATCCATTAAATTCACATGGGGGGCATTGAAATCCATCCATCCATTATCTCCTGCTTTATCCTCTGGTAGGGTCGCGGGGGGGTTCCCCATGCCCATCCAGGGGAGAACGTTTCGGGCGCTGGGCAGATTCACCCAGGACAGAGCACCAATCTATCGCTGGACACACACTCACTCACACAGACACACTCTATATGGGACAATTTGGAGAATTCAATTGACTTGATTCATGTTTTTGGACTGTGGGAGGAAACCGGAGAACCCGGGGAGAACATGGAAACTTAGAAATGTTCTTAAAGCGGTCAGATGATTATTTTCCATGATAAAAATAATTCCATACATTTTCTGAGGGTGATTTAGTGTCGTTTTGGCGTCCGTGTCTTACCTGCTCGTGTGTGTACACTAAAGACTTCGCCTGACCTACAAAAATCTCCAAAGAAGCCTTTGATTCAACCACCTTTCACCCAATAAGATACATCATATGCACATTTTCAGTCCAATATGCATTATATGAAGTGTAAAAAGTGATGTCAAGGTTAAAAACTATGTATTTGGAACTTGTATCGATAAAATATATAAATGATGTCTTTGTACATTGTCCGAGCACATTTTCAAACCCTTTTTTTTCCCTCTGTGGGTTTAATGGCTATGCTCTGTATTAAGGATAACAGAGCGAGGCTGTATGATGAACTTTTATTGAATTGCCCCCTGTTCATCATTATCTTATTACTCTGCTGGTCCCTTCTGTCCTGTTCCATTTCCATCGCACCAGGACCTTTTGCTGCAGTTTGCTGCATATTATATTGAGCAGAATGTCTACAGCATGGTAATGAAGTGTATTGGCTTAAATGATACCCCCCAACCAGTCTCTCTCTCTCTCTCTCTCTCTGTGGATTCTAAATGGCGACTCATCAAAAGCTATTCACGCGGGGTCTGTAATTCCAAACGAGGGCTAAATTCAGTTTAGCTTGTGTAGAAAAATGTCATAAATAAAATCCTCAGATGATTTGTAAGTAGTTAGTAAAAGAAGGTCACTGTGTTTGTAATTCATCCATTCATTATCTTCCGCTTTATCCTATACTAGGGTTACAGGGGGGTTCCCCATGCCCATCCAGGGGAGAACGTTTCGGGCGCTGGGCAGATACACCCAGGACAGGGCCCCAATCCATCCATCACTGGGCACACACTCACTCACACAGACACACTCTATATGGGGCAATTTGGAGAACTCAATTGACCTTGATCCATGTTTTTGGACTGTGGGAGGAAACCGGAGAACCCGGAGGAAACCCACACGGAGACGGGGAGAACATGGAAACTCCACCCAGATTGGGATTCGAACCGGGAATCCCTAGAGCTGAGAGGAGAACATACTAACCACTAAGCCACCATGCTGCCCGATCTGAGAACTAATCAATGTAAAGTTAAAAAAACATGGCTTTGAATTGGCATACTGCTCCTTGATGTAACCCTCGTGTAACAAACGTATTGCATAATGAACTGGAACAGAGCAGATGGTTGGATATTGTTGGATATTTGTACAATTGTAAAAAATGACTTTTTAAAATAATTGGTGGCAAAAAATTTCTGATTTTGTATCACTTTTGTTTCAGTAATTTTTTTCCCATTCATTCATTATCTTCCGCTTTATCCTCTACTAGGGTCGTGGGGAGGGTGTTCTCCATGCCCATCCAGGGGAGAACGTTTCGGGCGCTGGGCAGATACACCCAGGACAGAGCGCCAATCTATCACTGGATACACTCACTCACACAGACACACTCTATATGGGGCAATTTGGAGAATTCAATTGACTTGATCCATATTTTTGGACTGTGGGAGGAAACCGGAGAACCCGGAGGAAACCCACGCAGACACGGGGAGAACATGGAAACTCCACCCAGATTGGGATTCGAACCGGGAATCCCTAGTGCTGAGAGGCGAATGTGTTATCCACTAAGCCACCCGTAATTTATTCATTCATTCATTATCTCCCGCTTTATCCTCTATTAGGGTCGCGGTGGGGTTCCCCATGCCCATTCAGGGGAGAACGTCTCGGGCGCCGGGCAGATACACCCAGGACAGGGCGCCAATCTATCACTGGACACACTCACTCACACAGACATACTCTATATGGGGCAATTTGGAGAATTCAATTGACTTGATCCATGTTTTTGGACAGTGGGAGGAAACCGGAGAACCTGGAGGAAACCCACGCAGACACGGGGAGAACATGGAAACTCCACCCAGATGGGATTCGAACCAGGAATCCCTAGTGCTGAGAGGCGAACGTGCTAACCACTAAGCCACTGTGCCGCCCCACCCGTAATTTAATTAAATAAAAAAAAAATTATTAATTTTTCTTTTCTTAGGTCTTTCAGAAGAAGTGTACTGAAGTATAAGGTTCGAGTATGAAATGTGAGCAGGCTTATTAACCTGGCAGTAAATTCGGAGTCAACGTGGTGCAACGATCAGTTCAGATTTTTTTTTCTTGTTTAAAGTTGCACAGTTTGTAACAGATGGAAACTGTGGATGACGTTGCTCTCCTGCCTGGTCCTTCAGAGTGGGTTATAATGGCTGTTATTATTTTTAGCAGGTCAACATTTAGTCGTCAACACAGATTGTTTCTTAAACTGGCTGCTGAAGTCAGATGAGCACTGCGACCTACTTTTATATAATAATAGGTGGTTAAAGAATTGAGTTCTATTCATATGAAATGGGTTTCTTGCGGCTGATCGACCATTCAATAAGGTGCCGTCTCATCTGCGTATAGTCACACAGGTCTCACAGGGTCTGAGTGCATCTGTCTATGTGCGGTTTGGGAGGTTTGAAAAGTATTGAAGAAAAAAATTTAACTAGATGAATATAATGCAAGGGCAGCAAGGTGGCTTAGTGGTTAGCATGTTCTTCTCTCAGCACTAGGGATTCCCGGTTCGAATCCCAATCTGAGTGGAGTTTCCATGTTCTCCCCGTGTCCGTGTGGGTTTCCTCCGGGTTCTCCGGTTTCCTCCCACAGTCCAAAAACATGGATCAAGTCAATTGAATTCTCCAAATTGCCCCATATAGAGTGTGTGTGTGAGTGAGGAGAAACGTTCTCCCTGGATGGGCATGGGGAACCCACCCGTGACCCTAGTAGAGGATAAAGCGGAAGGTAATCAATTGAGTTCTCCAAATTGCCCCATATAGAGTGTGTCTGTGTGAGTGAGTGTGTGTCCAGTGATAGATTGTCGTCCTGTCCTGGGTGTATCTGCCCAACGCCCGAAACGTTCTCCCCTGGATGGGCATGGGGAACCCCCCCACGACCCTAATAGAGGATAAAGTGGAAGATAATGGATGGAAATACAATGCAAGTAAACATATGTCCAGCACATGTTCGTAAAATGTATAGATTACCGAAGAATCTCGAGAATTTGACTTTAATAAAATAATTAAAATAATAAATACATAGATCTGTTAATAGAGTAGACATGGTGGCTTAGTGGTTAGCATGTTCTCCTCTCAGCGCTGGGGATTCCCGGTTCAAATCCTAATCTGGGTGGAGTTTCCATGTTCTCCCCGTGTCCGCGTGGGTTTCCTCCGGGTTCTCCGGTGGATCAAGTCAATTGAATTCTCCAAATTGCCCCATATAGAGTGTGTCTGTGTGAGTGAGTGTGTGCACAGTGATAGATTGTCGCCCTGTCCTGGGTGTATCTGCCCAGCGCGCGAAATGTTCTCCCCTGGATGGGCATAGGGAACCCCCCCCTCCCCTCCAATGACCCTAGTAGAGGATAAAGCGGAAGATAATGGATGGATGTAAAGATCTGTTAACAAAGATTACTAATTTCTTAGGGCGGGACAGTGGCTTAGTGGTTCCCCATGCCCATCCAGGGGAGAACGTTTCGGGCGCTGGCAGATACACCCTGGACAGGACGCCAATCTATCACTGGGCCCTACATTTTAATATGAACTCATTAATTATATTCATGCTCGTAACCCTGCAGAAGAGCGATTGTGGGTGTCACACATCTAGACCAGCTTTAGAATCTCTACGCGAGAAGATGGTTGTCAGACTCCATGATTCTATGAAAAATACATCTGAGCTGACCCATTTCTGTCCGTTTCCTAAAACCCTCTCGTACTTTAGGACAGCAAGAAAACCTTTCTATACTACACTCTCCATTAAACTTTCCCTCTAACGATAACACAGGTGTTGCAATCATCTCTCTGAGTAATATGGATTTTAATAATATATACCTTCTGTTGTGGTGAGATTAATAATTCTTTTAAACCTTTATTGTCATTAAGTTTACAGTAGGGCGACACGGAGGCTTAGTGGTTAGCATGTTCTCCTCTCAGCGCTAGTGATTCCCGGTTCGAATCCCCATCTGGGTGGAGTTTCCATGCTCTCCCCGTGTCCGCATGGGTTTCCTCCGGGTTCTCCGGTTTCCTCCCACAGTCCAAAAACATGGATCAAGTCAATTGAGTTCTCCAAATTGCCCCATATATAATGTGTCTGTGTGAGTGAGTGTGTGCCCAGCAATAGATTGGCGCCCTGTCCTGGGTGTATCTGCCCAGCGCCCGAGACGTTCTCGCCTGGATGGGCATGGGGAACCCCACCGCGACCCTAATAGAGAATGGGCAGATACAGCCAGGACAGGGTGCCAATCTACCGCTGGGCACACACTCACTCACACAGACACACTCTATATAGGAGACACTCTATACACGGGGAGAACATGGAAACTCCACCCAGATTGGGATTCGAACCGGAAATCCCTAATGCTGAGAGGAGAACATGCTAACCACTAAGCCACCGTGCCGCCCCTCAACAAACAACTGATATAAAAAAAATAATAAAAGGCAAGGCGGCATGGGGATCCAGGTTCAAATCCCAATCCTTGTGGAGTTTCCATGTTCTCCCCGTCTCCGCTTGGGTTTCCTCCGGCTTCTCCGGTTTCCTCCCACAGTCCAAAAACATGGATTTAGGGTAAATCGAATGCCCTAAATTGCCCCATACAGAGTGTGTATGTTTGAGTGAGTTTGCCAGCAATAGATTGGCGCCCTTTCCTGGGTGTATCTGAAACGTGGGGAACACCCCCACCACCCTAGTAGAGGATAAAGCGGGAGATAATGAATGAATAATGAAAGGCGGGATTGGATGATGATCAGGTTTGATAATTCTACAGTGTAGCTATATATAAATATATAAATTATAGCTATAAAATATAGATCAAAGACCTGAGGAGTTTGAATTGCACATAACCAAAAACAAAAAAACTAGGTGATGAATAGTGCACAGAACAGAGAGCTTGTGGCTCGGAACTGAATTGAAGTCGTCCCAAGTGATTAAGAATTTAACAGTCTTATGACCCCCCCCCCCCCCCCCCCCCCCCCCCGCGACCCTAGTAGAGGATAAAGCAGAAGATAATGGATGGATGGATATTCTGACGCAGATTTGGCCCACTAGCCACGTGGAACAATGCCAATTGGATGCTCTCGTTGGCAGGATGTGGGCCACATACGCTCCAGATTAGGTCTCTACATCGGCCAATACTCGTTCACCTGTTGGTAGCACTGCCAAATCTTTACCAGATGTAAAATAGAGTTGTTTTAAAACGTGAACAATATGACAGTTCCCTTCCATGAGGGGCCAGATAGCAGAACTTTGGAACAGCCTTCCAGTTACTGTTCGTGATCCCGAATCATTATTAATCTTTAAAAGTAGATTAAAAACACATTTACTTAATCTTGCGATTAATGAACTCCCTGTAGATAAGGGGGGTGGCATGGTGGCTTAGTGGTTAGCATGTTCTCCTCTCAGCGCTAGGGATTCCCGGTTCGAATCCCAATTTGGGTAGAATTTCCATGTTCTCCCCGTGTCTGTGTGGGTTTCCTCCGGGTTCTCCGGTTTCCTCCCACAGTCCAAAAACATGGATCACGTCAATTGAGTTCTCCAAATTGCCCCATATAGAGTGTGTCTGCGTGAGTGAGTGTGTGCCCAGCGATAGATTGGCGCCCTGTCCTGGGTGTATCTGCCCAGCGATATGACAGTTCCCTTTCACGAGGGGCCAGAAGCAGAACTTCCAGTTACTGTTCATGATTCTAAATCATTATTAATCTTTAAAAGTAGATTAAAAACACATTTATTTAATCTTGTGATTAATGAACTCCCTGTAGATAAAGGTGTAGATCTCATATTTAAAGTGACTTTTCAGAGATGCATTTCATTCATTCATTCATTCATTATCATCCGCTTTATCCTCTATTAGGGTTGCGGTGGGGTTCCCCATGCCCATCCAGGGGAGAACGTCTCGGGCGCTGGGCAGATAGACCCAGGACAGGGCGCCAATACATCGTTGGGCACACACTCACTCACACAGACACACTCTATATGGGGCAATTTGGAGAACTCAATTGACTTGATCCATGTTTTTGGACTGTGGGAGGAAACCGGAGAACCCGGAGGAAACCCACGCGGACATGGGGAGAACATGGAAACTCCACCCAGATGGGGATTCGAACCGGGAAACCCTAGCGCTGAGAGGCGAACGTGCTAACCACTAAGCCACCGTGGCGCCGAGATGCATTTCATTTAAAAAAAATCGATATTTATTATATTTTTAAACCGTGAATATTTGCTTCACATGGATTTACAGAAGCCTTTATATACTGTACCCAACCCCTCCTCCATGTTCCATCAGGTGAACCAGATTGGATCTTTGTGTATCTGCTCTGAGTCTGTTGAAGATATCCTTCATATCAACACCTAGCTGCCAGTTTTTGGCAACTTGGGTAGGTTTCTGAAAGCTCGCCCACTTGCTTTCTGGAAATAATTCTTTATCTCCAGCAGTAGGGAGTCACTCTTTCTATATGTTTTTTTTTTTCATTTGAGATGCTGAAGCAATCAATCTTCCCTTCTTGCCAAAAAGTAATTCTTCAATTCCTCAGTATGTTGCTCTTTACCGGGGCTCGGTCAGCATTCGGCTGCTGTGTGCTCACAGTCATGCATGTGGAATACAGAAATGCAAAGCTGTATACGTTCCTTCACTATTCAATTGATAAACATTAACAATCCGTATGCTGGTCGGCCACAATGGTTCAGTGTTCGTATTCAGATACACCTTGTTTCTACACAGCACAACAGTGCCCATTTTATCTTAAACTTTATACACTTAAAACGTTATATCATGTTCATAATATATGTATCTGTATATATCCATCCATTATGTTCCATTTTATCCTCTAATAGGGTCGCGGGGGGGTTCCCCATGCCCATCCAGGGGAGAACGTTTCGGGCGCTGGGCAGATACACCCAGGACAGGACGCCAATCTATCACTGGGCACACACACACTCACTCACACAAACACACTCTATATGGGGCAATTTGGAGAATTCAATTGACTTGATCCATGTTTTTGGACTGTGGGAGGAAACCAGAGAACCCGGAGGAAACCCACGTGGACACAGGGAGAACATGGAAACTCCACATACATCAGAAAATTAAACACTCTCTCACACAAACACACTCTATATGGGGCATTTTGGAATGACGACATTAGAATGACGACTCTGAGGAATCTACAGAATATGGCAAACGATGACTGGAGTCTACATTCATCCATCCATCCATTATCTTCCGCTTTATCCTCTATTAGGGTCGCGGGGGGGTTCCCCATGCCCATCCAGGGGAGAACGTTTCAGGCGCTGGGCAGATACACCCAGGACAGGGTGCCAATCTATCGCAGGGCACACACTCACACTCGATATGTGGCAATTTGGAGAATTCAATTGACCTTGATCCATGTTTTTTGGACTGTGGGAGGAAAACGGCGAACCCGGAGGAAACCCACGTGGACACAGGGAGAACATGGAAACTCCAGACACATCAGACAATTAATCCAATCTATCACTGAGCACACACTCACTCACTCACACACACACACACTCTATATGGGGCAATTTGGAATGACGACATTAGAATGACGACTCTGAGGAATCTACGGAATATAGCAAACATTCATCCATCCATGCATTATCTTCCGCTTTATCCTCTGCTAGGGTCGCGGGGGGGTTCCCCATGCCCATCCAGGGGAGAACGTTTCGGGCGCTGGGCAGATACACCCAGGACAGGGTGCCAATCTATCGTAGGGCACACACTCACACTCGATATGGGCAATTTGGAGAATTCAATTGACCTTGATCCATGTTTTTTGGACTTGTGGGAGGAAAACGGAGAACCCGGAGGAAACCCACGTGGACACAGGGAGAACATGGAAACTCCACATATATCAGACAATTAATCCAATCTATCACTAAGCACACACTCACTCACACAAACACTCTCTATATGGGGCAATTTGGAATGACGACATTAGAATGATGACTCTGAGGAATCTACGGAATATGGCAAACATTCATCCATCCATCCATTATCTTCCGCTTTATCCTCTACTAGGGTCGCGGGGGGGTTCCCCATGCCCATCCAGGGGAGAACGTTTCGGGCGCTGGGCAGATACACCCAGGACAGGGTGCCAATCTATCGTAGGGCACACACTCACACTCGATATGTGGCAATTTGGAGAATTCAATTGACCTTGATCCATGTTTTTTGGATTATGGGAGGAAACCGGCAAACCCGGAGGAAACCCACATGGACACGGGGAGAACATGGAAACTCCACATACATCAGACGATTAACAGCGAATTTAGTTAACGCAGCAAATAGGAAGAAAAGCTCAAGGAGACAGCTGAATACCAATGCCCTTGTCTTGTTTACTAAAATAAAACGTGTTAATAAGGTGTACATGAGAACCATGAACTCCACATACCATCCAGATGATTAACAGCGAATTTAGTTAACCTCAAATTGAAGAAAAAGCTCAATATGCCCTTGCCGTCTTGTTTACTAAAATAAAACGTGTTAATAAGGTGTACAATACATACGCCCCCTAAAATAATTGAAACCGGCAGAAAAAAAAATCCGTTCACACTCAAATATTCAGACCTGTCATCTGTGTTTGTGTGTGTGGGTGTGTGGGGTGGATCCAACCGCACACACCATCCAGACCATCAAGGAAACTGTACATATAAATAGTTATGAGACGTGAGATGTTAAAGTTAAATATGGGTATGAATATGCCTGCGTCCTACGACATGCCCACACGAACTCATTCGCTCTGGTACACCTACGGTTTTTCTGCACTTTGAAGTTGCTGCTGACTGATAATTAAACTGTCCATCATAAGTCTATTAATGTCACCTTCATTTACACAACTGTTCACCTCTGACCAGCCATAAGTTTAATGTATATTGGCATATATGGTCGTGGGTTTGAGGTGAAGGTCCCCGGTTCGATACTATGGCTGATGTGCACTTGGGCAAGGCATCTAACACCAATTGCCCTCCAGGCGCCATGTACAGAGCTGCTCACCGCTCCGTGTGTGTGTGTGTGTGTGTGTGTGTGTGTGTGTGTGTCAAATGTGGAGGACAAATTCTGTGTGCAAGTAGTAAGTACAGCAGGCAAAATATATCACTGTATTGTATTTCAACTTATAATATAATATAATATAATATATGGGTGGCACGGTGGCTTAGTGTTTAGCACGTTCGCCTCTCAGCTCTAGGGATTCCCGGTTCGAATCCCATTCTGGGTGGAGTTTCCATGTTCTCCCCGTGTCCGTGTGGGTTTCCTCCGGGTTCTCCGGTTTCCTCCCACAGTCCAAAAACATGGATCAAGTCGATTGAATTCTCCAAATTGCCCCATATAGAGTGTGTCTGTGTGAGTGAGTGTGTGCCCATTGATAGATTGGCGTCCTGTCCTGGGTGTATCTGCCCAGCGCCCGAAACGTTCTCCCCTGGATGGGCATGGGGAACCCCCCTGCAACCCTAGTAGAGGATAAAGCGGAAGATGATGGATAGATATATAGTTATGGTACGGTGGCTTAGTGGTTGGCACGTTCGCCTCTCAGCACTAGGGATTCCCGGTTCGAATCCCCATCTGGGTGGAGTTTCCATGTTCTTCCCGTGTTCCACGTGGGTTTCCTCCGGGTTCTCCGGTTTCCTCCCAGAGTCCAAAAACATGGATCAAGTCAATTGAGTGCTTCAAATTGCCCCATATAGAGTGTGTCTGTGTGAGTGAGTGTGTGCCCAGCGATGGATTGGCGTCCTGTCCTGGGTGTATCTGCCCAGCGCCCGAAACGTTCCCCCCTGGATGGGCATGAGGAACACCCCCCACGACCCTAATAGAGGATAAAGCAGAAGATAATGGATGGATATATAGTTATTAGTTACAGATCATTGTTCCTCCTCTTACCATATATATGGACCTTATTGTAGTTCTACAGTTCCATTCTGTAGTCCATCTGTTTCTCTACACACTCTGTTCGTCCCCTTTTCTCTCAGGACCCCCACACAGCAGGTATTATTAGGGTGGTGGATGATGGTACGAGTGGATCGGATTCATCCACCACCCTAATACCTCCTTTGTGGGGGTCCTGATCATCAGAGAACATACTGAAGCAGACTAACAAAATATGTAGAGAAACAGATGGACTACAGAATGGAAACGTAGATCTACAAAGTCCATCCATATGATCAGTGGAACAGACAGTGAGTGCAGAACTTAGGAGGTGGTCATCATTTTTAAAGCCGTTGAGGTATCAGCCACTGTTGAGCATGTGATTAAGGAATTGTTGGTACTTCAGTATTAAGATATGTTGATCCCCAGAACCTTATAGAACACATAGCCTCTTAAATGCTCTTAAGTGGCTTCTGGATTTTTAAGAAATCCTTAATGTTGAAGGAAAGATTAGGTTTGCTGATGCACCGTCATGTTTTTAATCTAAATATGAGCACAAATTAGAGTCTGTGGATAACATGGAGGATAACGCAGTTATTATATGAAGTATATCTAATAGTCGAGGGGGCGGTTGTAGATTAACAGACACCATACTTCACTCACAAGCACTATATCTCATTATATCATGAGTGTTTTCTAGACCTCATAAACCAATAAGCATCATGTGAGGAACCTAAGAGATCAATAGAATGCCTCAATCTTGGATCTATAATAGAAAATAGAAGCCTCTTCTCCGACAGTGACGTTTGTAATGTTTTCAGCCAATGGTGTTAACCTTAATTAACACGTGGTGGTGTTTTTACCGTGCACAATATCACTATTTGGTGGCACGGTGGCTTAGTGGTTGGCATGTTCTCCTCTCAGCGCTAGGGATGGTTCCCAATCTGGGTGGAGTTTCCGTGTTCTCCCCGTATCCGTTTCCTCCGGGTTATCTGGTTTCCTTCCACAGTCCAAACACATGAATCATGTCAATTGAATTCTCCAAATTGCCCCATATAGAGTGTGTCTGAGTGTGTGAGTGTGTGCCCAGCGATGGATTGGCGTCCTGTCTTGAGTGTATCTGCCCAGCGCCCCTGCCCAGCGCTAGGGATGGCTCCCAATCTGGGTGGAGTTTCCATGTTCTCCCCCTGTCCATTTCCTCCGGGTTCTCCGGTTTCCTCCCAGAGTCCAAACACATGGATCATGTCAATTGAATTCTCCAAATTGCCCCATATAAAGTTTGTCTGTGTGTGTGTGTGTGTGCCCAGCGATGGATTGGCGTCCTGTCCTGAGTGTATCTGCCCAGCGCCCCTGCCCAGCGCTAGGGATGGCTCCCAATCTGGGTGGAGTTTCCATGTTCTCCCCCTGTCCGTTTCCTTCGGGTTCTCCGGTTTCCTCCCATAGTCCAAACACATGGATCATGTCTCCATCCATGTTCTCCAAATTGCCCCATATAGTGTGTGTCTGTGTGTGTGAGTGTGTGCCCAACGATAGATTGGCGTCCTGTCCTGGGTGTATCTGCCCAGCGCCCGAAACGTTCTCCCCTGGATGGGCATGGGGAACCCCCCCGCGACCCTAATAGAGGATAAAGCTGAAGATAATGGATGGATGGATGGAATATCATTAATCACACTCTCCACCAACCACTATGTTGCTGATCGAACCACGCAGAGGTGGTGAGATATCATAAACTGTTTCTCGATGGTTGTACAGGTACAGCTATCTACTGATCAGTTACTCTGTCACTGACTGAGTGTACCAGACGTTTTTTTCTACATCCAGCTGAATAGCTATTCAGTTCAAGTTTGGATTAAAGCACCACAAGCATAATAACACTTTGTAAGGTACAACCTAAAGCGTGGGACTATGTAGGAATACTAACAGCATATCTGTCACGGAGAGGACTTATCATGATCAAATACTCAGAACACATTTTCTCCACCTTTCATCTCACCATATTATTACCTGTTAAATAAGTGAAGGACATCGCTTTCAAAAGCAAACGGTTGCTGAACTTAAGATTATACAGCTGATGTAGAACTTACAAAGACAGAACCTATATTATCCAAACAGAGAAAAGGAGCGTCAGATTTATCAGTGCAAAGGGCAGACAGACAGAGAGAGAGAGAGAGAGAGAGAGAGAGGAGAGAGAGAGAGAGAGAGAGAGAGAGAGAGGGAGAGGGAGAGGGAGAGAGAGAGAGAGGGAGAGAGAGAGAGAGAGAGAGAGAGAGAGAATTCAGGAAACTTTACTGTCAATGCAGGCAATATATACAGTATATTCGCTGGGCACACACTCACTCACACAGACACACTCTATATGGGGCAATTTGGAGAATTCATTTGACTTGATCCATGCTTTTGGACTGTGGGAGGAAACCGGAGAACCCGGAGGAAACCCACGCAGACACGGGGAGAACATGGAAACTCCACCCAGATTGGGATTTGAACAGATTGGGATTTGAACATTTGAACAGTGCTGAGAGGAGAACATGCTAACCACTAAGCCACTGTGCTGCCCTATATATATATATATATATATATATATATATATATATATATATATATATATATATATATATATATATATATATATATATATATATATATATATATATATATATCAATGTGTGATAAGTATAACGCTGTTGCGGTTGTTTTATTTAAAAAACAGATTAGTTTCTATCGTGGAAGACCAGATTATTAACATATTTTAATAAATAATAATAAATGCAATCATGAATTAAATCGTGTTTTTTTATAGTGTTACACTAGAGGTTGTGCATTATTGTAAATAAATCATGAGAATGAGTAAGTTGTATGTGGCATCTTCTTGAATCCGCACTCATTTCAAGAGTGCATTGTAGGCTTGCGGTTAAAGAGCAGAAGGTCCCAGGTTCGATTCCCGGTCCCACTAAGTACTAAAATTAAAGTGCCTTTGGGCAAGACACCTCACCCTAATAGATATATAAATAAATAATCATTTTCACAAGGCTTAGTGGTTAGCATGTTCTCCTCTTAGCGCTAGGGATTCCCGGTTCGAATCCCCATCTGGGTGGAGTTTCCATGTTCTCCCCGTGTCTGCATGGGTTTCCTCCGGGTTCTCCGGTTTCCTCCCACAGTCCAAAAACATGGATCAAGTCAACTGAATTCCCCAAATTGCCCCATATAGAGTGTGTCTGTGTGAGTGAGTGTGTGCCCAGTAAGGTGCTGGCTTACTCTTAGCTCCTAGAATAAATAAAATTACTGCTGGTGGAAGAGCGTTCTCCCACAAGGCTCCTCAACTTTGGAATAGCCTTCCAGTTACTGTTCGTGATTCTGAATCACTATTAATCTTTAAAAATAAATTAAAAACACATTTATTTAATCTTGCGTTTAATTAATCCCCTGTAGATAAAGATGTAGATCTCAGACTTGGCTGTGTTGGGGGGTAATCTCTGATCAGTGTATGCTGGCATTTCACCTCTTCACCCACCTCATCATTAATGGGGGGGGTGTGGCGCTGGAATGATGCTGTTCCGGGGCGCCATCTCAACTATGTAGAGTCTGCAGTATCTGCCTCTTTTAGTTCTGCTGCTCTAGTCAGTGATGCCGGAGTCACATGCTGCACTGTGTCAATTAATTACTTATTAATTAAATGCCGTGCTTTATTATTAGCTCTAACTCCCTTCCTTTGTCTGTTTCTTTTGAGGTGTCCCCCGGCTTCCTGGAGATCCATGGCTCTGCTTACGAATACTGTATGGATCCTGACAAGGCGGTCCTGCAGGACGCCCCCTAATGGACTCACAAATAGTTTTCTAGTTGTTAGTTTTTCCATTTGTTTAGTATCTGGACATGGCTGTTCTACACTGTTGTTGCTGCCTGGCCGCTCAAGGAGGATGAGTCCCCCATTGAGTCTTGGTCCTCCCAAGGGTTCTTCCTTAAATAACAACATAAAAGGGAGTTTTTTCTTGCCACTGTCGCTTCGGCTTGCTCTTTGGGGGTTTAAAGGCTTTTCATTCTGTAAAGCTGCTTTGTGACAATTTACTGTTGTAAAAAGCGCTATATAAATAAATTACTTGACTTGACTTTCCTCCCACAGTCCAAAAACATGGATCAAGTCAATTGAATTCCCCAAATTGCCCCATATAGAGTGTGTCTGTGTGAGTGAGTGTGTGCCCAGCGATGGATTGGCGTCCTGTCCTGGGTGTATCTGCCCAGCGCCCGAGACGTTCTCCCCTGGATGGGCATGGGGAACCCCACCGTGACCCTAATAGAGGATAAAGCGGAAAATAATATATATATATATATATATATATATACATATATATATATATATATATATATATATATATATATATGTGAAAGTGATAATGCATCTATCAGATTAGGATCGCTGCTCCGATCAATGCAATTACAACCCAGGGACAGAAAGAAGCAGCAGTATGCATCAACATGCGTGTGTGTGTGTGTGTGTGTATAGACCTGGTATAGATGGAACATGCCAAGGAAATGTATTTATGAAAACGAATTTATGTAGTTTTAACCCCTACATTCTTGTAATAAAATGCTGATTCAAATACATCCCACTCCTGCAATCTGAATAGCTGTTGTGTCCTTGACAGAGCTGCGCAGGTCAGGAAGACTGAGTGGAATGAAGTAATAAACCATCGTTAATAACGTTGTCCATTGTGGGGGACATCATGCTTCTCTCTTTTACAGTTACATTACATTTACATTGGGGTCATTTAGCAGACGCTTTTATCCAAGCTTTTATTACAAGGTGAGCACAGGGTCAATCACAACATCCCTGGAGCAATGAGGGTTAAGGGTCTTGCTCAAGGACCCACATTGGTAACTTCAGTGGACCTGGGATTTGAACCCCCAACCTTCAGATTGATAGCCCAATGCCCTAACCACTGAGCTACCACTCCCTTTTTTAAACTTAATCACAACTGGGGGCTATTTAGAGAAGCCATTTGATCTATTCTTGCGTTGCTGGGAGGTGAAAGAGAAATCACGTATTCAGTGGCACACCAAGGTAAATGTTTACGCCGAGGGAAGCGGAGACTGACGCCTTGTAGCTGGAAGGTTACTTCTGGTGTGTTGTGTTGCTTTCATGATTGTTCATGGTTTCATTTACATTACTCACTTACTGCAGATTTTAGGATCTAAATGAAGCCTCAGGAGGGAGTGACAACATCCCTCTTTACTGTAACACTTTGCAATCTACATTTATACACTGCGGCAGGACGTGATGACTTTACCTGCAAATGCTGTTAACGTTAATTTATGCATTTTATTTAACTGATCGCACCACGGGCGGCTTAGTGGTTGGCATGTTCTCCTCTCAGCGCTAGGGATTCCCGGTTCGAATCCCCATCTGGGTGGAGTTTCCATGTTCTCCCCGTGGGTTTCCTCCCGGTTCTCCGGTTTCCTCCCACAGTCCAAAAACATGGATCACGTCAATTGAGTTCTCCAAATTGCCCCATATAGAGTGTGTATGTCTGCGTGTCTGAGTGTGTGCCCAGCGATAGATTGGCGCCCTGTCCTGGGTGTGTCTGCCCGGCGCCCGAAACGTTCTCCCCTGGATGGGCATGGGGAACCCCCCCCCCGCGACCCTAATATAGGACAAAGTGTAAGATAAGCTTCTCAGCTTTCAGAAACCGTCAGAATTTTTCTGAAGGTGCAAAGTGTTGCAAACTTACGGTATTTAAATTAAAACATCTGCGACGGACTCGTAAAACAGATTTAGGGAGTTGGACTATATGTCTGCAAGTTGTGGGTTCAAATCCCAGGGCCTCTAAATTTACCAATGAGGGTTCTTGAGCAAGGCCCTTAACCCTCATTGCTCCAGGGGGCGCTGTATCAACCCTGTGTTCTGCTCTAAATTGCCCCTGTCTGTGTGAGCGGAAGATAATGAATGAATGAATGAATGAATGATCGCACCACGCTGTTGAAACAGCATCCAAAGTCAGACTGCACCAGACTCTCAATGGGAATGATGAGAGATAGGAGCAATTTGGATCAGTCAATTTACCTTGAATCCTTGAACAGTTTTTGGACTGTGGGAAGGAACTGGAGAACCGGCAGAAAACCCATGCGGACACAGAGAGAACAAGGAAACCCAGATCAGGATTCGAACATGGATCACCAGCCCTGAGGGGAAGACGTGCTAAGATATTTGTCATAGCTTAACATCTTCAGCTCAATCCACCACTAAGGTCGCAGGGGGTGGGGTTCCCCATGCCCATCCAGGGGAGATTGTTTTGGGTGCTGGGCAGATACACCCAGGACAGGGCGCCAATTCATTCCTGGGCACACACAGACAGGGGCAATTTAGAGCAGAACACAGGGTTGATACAGCACCCCCTGGAGCAATGAGGGTTAAGGGCCTTGCTCAAGAACCCTCATTGGTAAATTTAGAGGCCCTGGGATTTGAACCCACAACTTGCAGACATAAAGTCCAACTCCCTAAATCTGTTTTACGAGTCCGTCGCAAGTTTTATTTAAATACCGTAAGTTTGCGACAGTTTGCGCCTTCAGAAAAATTCTGACGGTTTTTGCTGCTCTTTACAGCCAACATAAAGTTATTACGGTAACTTTACTCCCGATACTGGAGAAAAAAATCTGTCTCCTCACACACACACACACACACACACACACACACACACACACACACACACACACACACACACACACACACACACACACACAAAGAGAGCTTAGAAGCACAAACAGCTGATGGTGACTCCATCGTTGGGTCCCGCTGCTGGAGGAGAGGCTGCAGAGAAAGCTGCTCTCATTTGGTCCGGGGCTACTGACAAAACATCCGAGGCTATAGCCCCAAAAGCCCAGGTCTAACGATGCCCCTGTCCGGGGCTACTGACAAAACATCCGGGGATATAGCCCCCAAAGCCCAAGTCTAACAACATCCCTGTCCGGGGCTACTGACAAAACATCCGGGGCTATAGCCCCGAAAGCCCAGGTCTAACGACGCCCCTGTCCGGGGCTACTGACAAAACATCCGGGGATATAGCCCCCAAAGCCCAAGTCAAACAACACCCCTGTCCGGGGCTACTTACAAAACATCTGGGGCTATAGCCCCGAAAGCCCAGGTCTAACAACGCCCCCATCCGGGGCTACTGACAAAACATCCGGGGCTACTTACAAAACATCCGGGGCTATAGCCCCAAAAGCCCAGGTCTAACAATGCCCCCGTCCAGGGCTACTGACAAAACATCCGGGGCTATAGCCCCAAAAGCCCAGGTCTAATGACGCCCCCGTCCGGGGCTACTGACAAAACATCCGGGGCTATAGCCCCGAAAGCCCAGGTCTAACGATGCCCCTGTCCGGGGCTACTGACAAAACATCCGGGGATATAGCCCCCAAAGCCCAAGTCTAACAACATCCCTGTCCGGGGCTACTTACAAAACATCTGGGGCTATAGCCCCGAAAGCCCAGGTCTAACAACGCCCCCATCCGGGGCTACTGACAAAACATCCGGGGCTACTTACAAAACATCCGGGACTATAGCCCCAAAAGCCCAGGTCTAACAATGCCCCCGTCCAGGGCTACTGACAAAACATCCGGGGCTATAGCCCCAAAAGCCCAGGTCTAATGACGCCCCCGTCCGGGGCTACTGACAAAACATCCGGGGCTATAGCCCCGAAAGCCCAGGTCTAACGATGCCCCTGTCCGGGGCTACTGACAAAACATCCGGGGATATAGCCCCCAAAGCCCAGGTCAAACAACACCCCTGTCCGGGGCTACTTACAAAACATCTGGGGCTATAGCCCCGAAAGCCCAGGTCTAACAACGCCCCCATCCGGGGCTACTGACAAAACATCCGGGGCTACTTACAAAACATCCGGGACTATAGCCCCAAAAGCCCAGGTCTAACAATGCCCCCGTCCAGGGCTACTGACAAAACATCCGGGGCTATAGCCCCAAAAGCCCAGGTCTAATGACGCCCCCGTCCGGGGCTACTGACAAAACATCCGGGGCTATAGCCCCGAAAGCCCAGGTCTAACGATGCCCCTGTCCGGGGCTACTGAAAAAACATCCGGGGCTATAGCCCCAAAAGCCCAGGTCTAACGACGCCCCTGTCCGGGGCTACTGACAAAACATCCGGGGTTATAGCCCCGAAAACCCAGGTCTAACGACGCCCCTGTCCGGGGCTACTGACAAAACATCCGGGGTTATAGCCCCAAAAGCCCAGGTTTAACAACGCCCCCGTCCGGGGCTACTGACAAAACATCCGGGGCTATAGCCCCAAAAGCCCTAGTCTAACAACGCCCCTGTCCGGGGCTACTGACAAAACATCTGGGGCTATAGCCCCGAAAGCCCAGGTCTAACAACGCCCCTGTCCGGGGCTACTGACAAAACATCCAGGGCTATAGCCCCAAAAGCCCAGGTCTAACGACGCCCCTGTCCGGGGCTACTGACAAAACATCCGGGGCTATAGCCCCAAAAGCCCAGGTCTAACGACGCCCCTGTCCGGGGCTACTGACAAAACATCCGGGGCTATAGCCCCAAAAGCCCAGGTCTAACGACGCCCCTGTCCGGGGCTACTGACAAAACATCCGGGGCTATAGCCCCGAAAGCCCAGGTCTAACGACGCCCCTGTCCGGGGCTACTGACAAAACATCCGGGGCTATAGCCCCAAAAGCCCAGGTCTAACAATGCCCCTGTCCGGGGCTACAGACAAAACATCCGGGGATATAGCCCCCAAAGCCCAAGTCTAACAACATCCCTGTCCGGGGCTACTGACAAAACATCCGGGGCTATAGCCCCAAAAGCCCAGGTCTAACAACGCCCCTGTCCGGGGCTACTGATAAAACATCCAGGGCTATAGCCCCAAAAGCCCAGGTCTAACAACATCCCTGTCCGGGGCTACTGACAAAACATCCGGGGCTATAGCCCCAAAAGCCCAGGTCTAACAACGCCCCTGTCCGGGGCTACTGATAAAACATCCAGGGCTATAGCCCCAAAAGCCCAGGTCTAACAACGCCCCTGTCCGGGGCTACTGACAAAACATCCGGGGCTATAGCCCCAAAAGCCCAGGTCTAACGACGCCCCTGTCCGGGGCTACTGACAAAACATCTGGGGCTATAGCCCCGAAAGCCCAGGTCTAACAACGCCCCTGTCCGGGGCTACTGACAAAACATCCAGGGCTATAGCCCCAAAAGCCCAGGTCTAACGACGCCCCTGTCCGGGGCTACTGACAAAACATTCGGGGCTATAGCCCCAAAAGCCCAGGTCTAACGACGCCCCTGTCCGGGGCTACTGACAAAACATCCGGGGCTATAGCCCCAAAAGCCCAGGTCTAACGACGCCCCTGTCCGGGGCTACTGACAAAACATCCGGGGCTATAGCCCCGAAAGCCCAGGTCTAACAACAACAAAAATATTTTATATATATATAAAAATACAAAACCAGTATATTTTATGGTTTCGAAAGCATAAGCGAGCGTTCTATGATATTAATACCGGCTCCACAATCAGTTTGAAGTTCTCACGGTCAGAACCCATCCATCGTCACTGTATACCTGAACTGTCGCCTTAAATCACCTCGACGGACACCTAGCAGACTATCACACCATCTACTGTTTTCCAATCACTGACCCACTGCATCAGATATCAGATTATAGTGAAATGCTTTAATTAGCTTTTTCAAGTTTAGGGTCATTTAGGGAAGTGTCTGTAATTCAAATGGAGTAAGATTCTACACTAGAACGTCAGCGATCTGGAACTAATCCTCTTACAGCCTGTGAAATGCATTAATCAAACATATGCAGCTGTGGGGGATTGTGAGAACATGGTTCTGCTGTTCATCCATGTGGTCGATTTACACAGCAAAATAAACTGGTGCAGACAGCACCGCCACGTTCCATCCACTGAGCCAAAAATCTCATATTGATTAACGGAAAAGGAAATCATGTTTTCTTAAAAGGAAAACCTGTACTAAACACTTATTCCTCCATCCAAAACGCCATTATATGAAAATCAGTGGTCAGCTTTATGTTTTAAATTGTGTGTTGTATAAATATTCATTCATTCATTATCTCCCGCTTTATCCTCTATTAGGGTCACGGTGGGGTTCCCCATGCCCATCCAGGGAAGAGCATCTCGGGCGCTGGGCAGATACACCCAGGACAGGGCGCCAATCCATCGCTGGGCACACACTCACTCACACAGACACACTCTATATGTGGGACAATTTTGAGAATTCAATTGACTTCATCCATGTTTTTGGACTGTGGGAGGAAAGCGGAGAACCTGGAGGAAACCCACGCAGACACGGGGAGAACATGGAAACTCCACCCAGATGGGGATTTGAACCGGGAATCCCTAGCGCTGACATGCTAACCACTAAGCCACCGTGCCGCCGTTGAATAAATAGTATGACTATTATGATGTAGCAGCACGGTGGCTTAGTGGTTAGCACGTTCGCCTCTCAGCACTAGGGACTCCTGGTTCGAATCCCAATCTGGGTGGAGTTTCCATGTTCTCCCCGTGTCCGTGTGGGTTTCCTCCGGGTTCTCCGGTTTCCTCCCACAGTCCAATAACATGGATCAAGGTCAACTGAATTCTCAAAATTGTCCCACATATAGAGTGTGTGTGAGTGAGTGTGTGTGTGTGTGTGTGTGTGCCCAGTGATAGATTGGCGTCCTCACCTGGGTGTATCTGCCCAGCACCCGAAACGTTCTCCCCTGGATGGGCATGGGGAACCCCCCCCTGCGCGATCCTAATAGAGGATAAAGCAGAAGATAATGGATGGACGGATGCATCCTAAAGGAAGTAAAGAAAGGGAACTATTTTTTCTAATCCTCTACTAAGGCTGCGCGGGGGGGGGGGGTTCTATGTGCATCCATAGGAGAATGTTATGGGCACTGAGCAGACATACCAAGGTAAAGGAGCAACTCTATCTCTACTCTACCGCAGGACACACTCATGTTTTTGGACTGTGGGAAGAAACCGGAAAAGCCAGAGGAAACCCACGTGGACAAGGGGAGAACATGGAAACTCCACCCATTGGGTGTTCCCCCATGTGCATCCAGGGGCGCTGGTCGGATACACCAATCAATTGCTGGACTCACACACACTTCATAGGGGTATATATAATTTAGACAGGGCAGATCGTGGGAGGAAACCGGAGAATCCAAAGGAAACCCACATGGACACGGGGAGAACATGAAAATTCACCCAGATTGGGACTAGGGTTGCAGGGTGTTCCACACGTAGAACTGGTCGGATACACCAGTCCATTGCTGGACTCACACACTCACACACACACTTCATAGGGGTATAGATTTTTGTGAGCCTGATGTTTTTGTTTAAATTAAAATTTAAAACCTTATACGGAACGTTATTATATCTCAATCCATAACAAATGTTTTCTACGATGTGAATACAGTGATGCAGAAATGGACGAGATTGGAATAAAAATACAAAACTAGTTTATTTTATGGTTTATATAGTGTAAGAGAGAGTTCTATGATATTAATACCGGCTCCACAGTCAGTTTGATGTTCTCACTGTCAGAACCCATCCACCATCACTGTATACCTGAACTGTCGCCTTAAATAAACCTCGACGGACACCTAGCAGACTGGCACAGCACCTCCACCTCCACCGACAAGTGGAGACCACCCAGATCTAGAATCAAACCTGGAACGTGCTAATCACAGCAAGCTTTTGGAAAAACGGGGTGGGAGAAATGATGTTGTGGAAATTGGAGTCCATCCATTATCTTCCACTTTATCCTCCACTAGGGTTGCAGGGAGTACCCCATGCCCAACCAGGGGAGAACGTTTCGGGCGCTGGGCAGATACACCCAGGACAGGGCGCCAATCTATCAATGGGCACACACTCACTGACTCACACACACTCTATATGGGGCAATTTGGAGAATTCAATTGACCTTGACCCATGTTTTTGGACTGTGGGAGGAAAGCGGAGAACCCGGAGGAAACCCACATGGACACGGGGAGCACATGGAAACTCCACCCAGATTGGGATTCGAACCGGGAATCCCTAGAGCTGAGAGGTGAATGTGCTAACCACTAAGCAACCGTGCCGCCCAAACTTGAAGTCCATCCATCCATCCATTATCTTCCACTTCATCCTCCACTAGGGTTGTAGGGAGTACCCCATGCCCATCCAGGGGAGAACGTTTCGGGCGCTGGGCAGATACACCCAGGACAGGGCGCCAATCCATCACTGGACACACACTCACTCACACAGACACACTCTATATGGGGCAATTTGGAGAATTCAATCGACCTTGATCCATGTTTTTGGACTGTGGGAGGAAAGCAGAGAACCCGGAGGAAACCCACCCAGACACGGGGAGAACATGGAATCCATTATCTTCCGCTTTGTCCTCTACTGGGGTCGCGGTGGGGTTCCCCATGCCCATCCAGGGGAGAACGTTTCGGGCGCTGGGCAGATACACCCAGGACAGGAGGCCAATTTATCACTGGACACACACTCACTCACACAAACATACTCTATATGGGGCAATTTGGAGAATTCAATCGACCTTGATCCATGTTTTTGGACTGTGGGAGGAAAGCGGAGAACCCGGAAGAAACCCACGCGGACACGGGAATCTCTAGAACTGAGAGGAGAACATGCTAACCACTAAGCCACTGTGCCGCCCGAACTTGAAGTCAACAATTCGATTTTTAAACCTAATGAATTTTGTATTGAAGGCAAAGCTTTTTAAAGTCGTTTTAATTCAGTTGCAAGGTTAACGAACATTTGCGTTCAGATGAGGTAGTCACTGGAATTAGTGCCGAAAAATTATTCAGTTGTGAAGGTAAATCGAAACAATAATTAATAAGCAAACCGCCATCTGGCATCGCAAAACTTTCCAGTCTCCGGTGCAGGTGACATTTTCATGTGAATGAACGTCGGTTCCTTTGTTGGTGGAACATGATCTGAAATTTCAATAGGCTCGTCCCTGAGCAGAAGTCTCCTAATGATAAGAAACGGATCGACTCGGACACCCGGCTGATAAAGCAGCAGGAGAAGGACCTCGGATGTAACGTCTTATTGTGTCATTCATTTAAAATAACATTGCTTACATGGAAAATGATAACCTTTTCAGGTTTTAATGGGGCTTCGGGTTTAATGCACGGCCCGTCTGCACATGGACCCAGACAGCAATTAAAATCTGCCCCATTATTCATTTGGAGCTAATAGGAATCAGGAAAGTCAAAGCCTTAGCCTTTAGATAGTATCAAACCATAAGTATAGTGACATTGCTACTAATTGACTAACAGAAGGTTGAATCCACTGCACAGAGAGATTATTTGTGCCATGTGCATGTTTTAGGACTTTATACTGTAGAAACTTAGAAATTAACTGTGATATATGCGCAAGTCGCGTTGTGATGCTTATTATAGTTTAAATAGCAACGCTGCGTGTGAATATATCTCCCCGAAGGGAGTGGCCGTCTCAAAAGGAGGCGTGTTCAGGTTCATTTCTGGTGTGTCGCTATCTCAGCGAAGGAAAATCCAGGTGCACCGCCGACTGAAAACCCCCTCTCCAGACGTGGACGGTCAGACGTGGGTCTCTATCTGGTTAGGTGGTGGATCATCAACACAGACGCGTGTCCAACGCCACGGAACGCCGAGACCGACGGAACGCTATTAAATCTGACTGCATTTGTACAGAGAACACAGATCCATAGAACACACTATACTGTGGGTTCTCCATTCACACTCACATGGAGAACCTCATGGAGCAGCGCATTGAGTCCAGCTAGCTGCACCATGAAAATAGCAACCCGCCAAAGTCAAAGCACACCTGTGATTTGTGAATATATCTCCCCGATGGGCGTGTTCAGGTACATTTCTGGCGTATCGTTGTCTTGGACTTCCGTCTCTATTTGTTTAGGTGGTGGATCATCAACACGGACGCGTGTCCGACAGCGCATCGAGTCCAGGTAGCTGCATCGTGAAAATAGCAACCCCCCAAAGTCAAATGCACATGTGGTTGTAAATATATCTCCCCGATGGGCGTGGCTGTTTCCAAATGAGGCGTGTTCAGGTACATTTCTGGCGTATCGTTGTCTTGGACTTCGGTCTCTATCTGGTTAGGTGGTGGATCATCAACACAGACGCGTGTCCAACGCCACGGAACGCTGAGACCAACGGAACACTATTAAATCTGACTGCATTTGTACAGAGAACACAGATCCATAGAACACACTGTACTGTGGGTTCTCCATTCACACTCACATGGAGAACCTCATGGAGCAGCGCATTGAGTCCAGGTAGCTGCACCGTGAAAATAGCAACCCACCAAAGTCAAATGCACATGTGGTTGTAAATATATCTCCCCGATGGGCATGGCCATCTCCAAATGAGGCGTGTTCTGTACATTTCTGGTGTATCTCTATCTCGGTGACGAAAAACATAGGTGGTACTTTCATTATTCATTCATTATCTCCCGCTTTATCCTCTATTAGGGTCGCGGGGGGGTTCCCCATGCCCATCCAGGGGAGAACGTTTCGGGCGCTGGGCAGATAGAGCCAGGACAGGGTGCCAATCCATCGCTGGGCACACACTCACACAGACACACTCTATATGAGGCAATTTGGAGAACTCAATTGACTTGTTCCATGTTTTTGGAATGTGGGAGGAAACCGGAGAACCCGGAGGAAACCCACGCAGACACGGGGAGAACATGGAAACTCCACCCAGATGGGGATTCGAACCGGGAATCCCTAGTGCTGAGAGGAGAACATGCTAACCACTAAGCCACCGTGCCACCTAGGTGGTACTTGACAGTTTTAATTTGATGATGTGTGGTACTGGGTCTGAAAAGTTTGAGACCCACTGCTTTAAAACACGGGTCAGAGATGTTTTGGGGTATTAACTGGCAACAAAATACACACTATCCGGTAAAAAAAAAAAAAAAAAAAAAAAAAAAAAAAAAAAACCTTCCTCACTTTCTGTCCATTCTCCTCCATCACCCTGAAACGGACTGACAGCTAGCTCTCACTGCAACACTTCTTACTGCAATGTAGTCTGAGCTGAATGATGAGCCACTGGACATGTCCAGGTAGTAAGACAGCTCATGAGTCATTTATGAGCTCAAAACTCATGTTATTCTATTTATTAGAGAACAAGGCAGCAGCTTGTTTTTTTCAGAGCCTGGGTTTTACTTGTTCGGAATTAATTTTTTTTTTTTTTTTTACCGTATTAGAACTAACTGGGGTAAAGACTTGTTGACTCGGTTGAACTTTGAAATGCAGCAAAAATAAGAGAAGAGCAAAACTCTGGACAAGCAAGTATCACCCACTCCAGAAATGCTTCATGCACATGACCGAACTGCTTAAATATATTTTAGGTCGGGCAAAAAGTTACAAGAATAAAACTAATATAAGGAATAAGTTAGCCAGAGTTTCCAGGATTACTAAACCACTGTGTCAGTCAGAAATACTGACATGGAGGAGAAATTAGTGCACGGGTTAAAGCAAGAAACTTTCCTCTGACTGAAAATTTTTTCCACGCGGCACGGTGGCTTAGTGGTTAGCATGTTCTCCTCTCAGCGCTAGGGATTCCCGGTTCCAATCCCAATCTGGGTGGAGTTTCCATGTTCACCCCGTGTCCATGTGGGTTTCCTCCAGGTTCTCCGGTTTCCTTTTACAGTCCAAAAACATGGATCAAGGTCAATTGAGTTCTCCAAATTGCCCCATATAGAGTGTGTTTGTGTGAGTGAGTGTGTGTCCAGTGATAGATTGGCATCCTGTCCTGGGTGTATCTGCCCAGCGCCCAAAACGTTCTCCCCTGGACCCTAGTAGAGGATAAAGTGGAAGATAATGGATTGATGGATGGATGGATGAAAAATTTTCCTGGCAAAAGACAATGCCAGTTAGATTCCATCCATCCATCCATCCATCCATCCATTATCTTCCACTTCTACTAGGGTCGCAGTGGGGCGCTGGGCAGATACACCCAGGACAGGACGCCAATCTATCACTGGGCACAAACTCACTCACACAAACACACTATATATGGGGCAATTTGGAGAATTCAATTAAATAAATAAAACAATAAAAATAAATTTGGTCGTTTAGCAGACGCTTTTATCCAAAGCAACTTACAAGGTGAGCACAGGGTTAATCACAACATCCCTGGAGCAATGAGGGTTAAGGGTCTTGCTCAAGGACCCACATTGGTAACTTCAGTGGACCTGGGATTTGAACCCACAACCATTTAGATTGACAGCCCAACACCTTAACCACTAAGCCACTGCGCCTCAATTGACTTGATCCATGTTTTTGGACTGTGGGAGGAAACAGGAGAACCCGTAGGAAACCCACATGGACACGGGGAGAACATGGAAACTCCACCCAGATTGGGATTCGATCCTGGAATCCATAGTGCTGAGAGGAGAACGTGCTAAACACTAAGCCACCGTGCCGCTGTAATCATGATTATTTCTTTGACAATATTTGTACCATTAAAATCTGTAAATGTCTTCCTTATTGTATAGTGTGTATGTGTGTGAGTGTGTGTGTGTGTGGGTGTGTGTGTGTGCTCAGCTATTGTAGACAGTATTAAGGTATAATGTATTAATGCCAGTAGGAAATTTCAGAGTACCGTATTTTCCAGACTATAAGGCGCACCTAAAAGCCTAAAATTTTCCCAGAAATCGGACGTGCGCCTTATACGTGTACTGAGTTCCAAACTCTATAAAAGTATTGTTGTGCGACCGGGTGGTTTTTTCCACACATCGCCGCCCTGCTGATCTGCGACTCCATGCGCGCTCATCTCACAGAAAAGCCGAGCGAAGAAAATGAATCCGGAGCTCGCCGTCATTCCGGGAGGATTAAATAAAGAACTCCGACCGCTGGACATTGGTGTAAACGGGGCGTTTAAAGTAAAGTCGCGGGCGGCTTGGGAGCGATGGATGATAGACGGAGAACACACGTTCACTAAAACTCGGGAGGCGGCGGCGGGGCGAGTTACGCCACCGTCTGTGAATGGATTGTGTACGCCTGGACTGAGGGTTCTGCTGTAACCGTCGTACGAGCTTTCGGGAAAGCCGGCATCGTCGCCGAATGGCCGCCCGGAGACGAGATGGACTCGGACATCGATGAGGGGGAACCCGGAGTGCTTGATAGAGAACCAGCTTTTTAATTCAGACACAGAAGACGAGGACTTTGATGGATTTGTGGGAGAAGAGAGATTCAAATAATGTGTGTTTTATCAAGTAGTAGAATAAACTTCAATTATAAATCAGCGTTTTACGTTTCCTGTAGATCGTATGTTTTAGCGAGTTCCTTATAATACGGTGCCGTACAGAATAAGTACCGTACAGAAATAGAGTCCGTAATTCAGACTGCGCCTTAGAGTACGGTGCGCCTTATATGTGTACTGAGCTACAAAATCTATAAAAGTGTTGTTGTGCGACCGGGTGGTTTCGTGAAAAGCCGAGTGAAGAAAATGAATCCGGAGCTCGCCGTCATTCCGGGAGGATTAAATAAAGAACTGCGACCGCTGGACGTTGGTGTAAACGGGGCGTTTAAAGTAAAGTTGCGGGCGGTGTGGGAGCGATGGATGATAGACGGCGAACACACGTTTACTAAAACTCGGGAGGCGGCGGCGGGGCGAGTTACGCCGCTGTCTGTGAATGGGTTGTGGACGCCTGGGCTGAGGGTTCTGCTGTAACCGTCGTCCGAGCTTTCGCGAAAGCCGGCGTCGTCGCCGAACGGCCGCCCGGCGACGAGACGGACTCGGACATTGATGAGGGGGAACCCGGAGTGCTCGATAGAGAACCAGCTTTTTAATTCAGACACAGAAGACGAGGACTTTGATGGATTTGTGGGAGAAGAGTGATTAAAATAATGTGTTTTATAAAGTAGTAGAATAAACTTCAATTATAAATCAGCGTTTTGCATCCTTTACTTTTCTTGTAGATCGTATGTTTTAGCGAGTGCCTTATAATACGCTGCCGTACAGAATAAGTACCGTACAGAAATAGAGTCCGTAATTCAGACTGCGCCTTATAGTACGGTGCGCCTTATACGTGGGTCAAATACAGAAATAGACCCCGTAATTCAGACTGCCCGTTATAATACGGAAAATACGGTAACTGTAACAAGGCTGCATGTATGACCTGTGCACATCTCAGAGGTTTAAAAGTTCCAACTGCACTCTGTACTTTTTGCACATTGTTACATGCAACACACACTAACGAACTACCACCATGTCACCGTCTCTGTAATAGTGCGAATCATTCACCACCCAAACGATACGCTCTGTGGAGGTCCAGCTCTGTGAGAACACTATGAGAGAACACATGGCCCATCAGTGTTCCAGTATGACTGTGACCCGCAGGACAAATTAAAGGCATGGTTAAGTAAGTTCATCTGCACAAAGTGTCCTGATCTAAACTCACACAGAGACACTGGACAGAAAGAATTGCGAGCTGTAAGAGATTTTGCACGCGTTGACCCTCATTATGCTCTTGAGATTCATTTGTGGTTCAGGTTCATAGCTTTGCACTCTATTAATATTACACTATGCTGCAGCTTCAGGTGAGAGATGCAGCCTTTTGATTGATGGCTCTGTCCTGATGCTGTCAGTGTGCAGAAAAAAAAAAAAAAACTCCGTTCCCATCATTTTGTTAAACAACTTGATTTGGACTCAAACTTCTGATGTGTTGTTTACAGAGATGCAATTCTTTGGAGAAACAGTTACTGTGGTGCAAAAAGTATGTACCACCGGTCATCTAGCTCATGTAGAAAAAGGACTACACACACACACACACAGAGACACACACAGAGACACACACAGAGACACACAGAGACACACACAGAGACACACATACCTACACAGACCCAGAGACACACCCAGAGACACAGCCACCCAGAAACACACAAAGAGACCCAGAGACACACACAGAGACACATAGAGACCCAGACCCAGAGACACACACAGAGACACACACACACACAGACTCAGAGACACAAACAGAGACACAGACACCCAGACACACACAAAGAGACACAGACCCAGAGACACACACAGAGACACACACAAAGACACACAGAGACACAGACCCACACAGACCCAGAGACACACACAGAGACACACACACACACAGACCCAGACACACACACAGAGACACAGACACTTAGAAACACAGACCCAGAAACACACAAAGAGACACAGACCCAGAGACACACACAGACACACACACACACAGAGACATAGACAGACACAGACACCCAGAGACACAGACCCAGAAACACACACAGAGACACAGACTGACACAAACCGATACCAACCCACAAAGACCAAGACAGACCAACACAGACCCGCAAAGACCCACAAAAACCAACACAGACACAGACCCACACACAGACCCACACTCACACATAGACCACACAGAGACACAGACCCACACACACACAGACACAGAGACACAGACCCACACAGAGACACAGACCCACACACACAGAGACACAAATCCACACAGAGACACAGACCCACACAGAGACACAGACCCACACAGAGACACAGACCCACACAGAGAAACAGACCCACACACCCACCCACACACTTCCGATACCAAAGATGGACAAAATTGTTGCTGATACATTGTATACATTTCTACACTTCTGGACACCTGCTGCTGAAAACAAACTGTTTACTTTTATAACTGTGGACATATTTTTTTTGTCCCCGGCACTGTTCCCTCTCATTGCTTGAATATACACCCACACAGAAAAACCCACACAGACACGGGGAGAACACAGACACTCCCAGATCAGGATTCAAACCTCGATCCCCAGCGCTGAGAGGCAAATGTGCTAACCACTAAGCCACGAGTTGCCCTGCTTTATTCATTCATTCATTATATTCTGCTTTATTCTCTACTAGGGTTTGTGGAGGGTTCCCCATGCCTATCCAGGGGAGAACGTTTCAGGCGCTGGGCAGATACACCCAGAACGGGGCATCAGTCCATCGGTGGGCACATACTCACTCACACAAACACACTCTATATGGGGCAATTTGGAGAATTCAATTGACTTGAAACAGGAGAACCCAGAGGAAACCCAAATGGACATGGGGAGAACATGGAAACTCCACCCAGATTGGGATTCGAACCAGGAATCCCTAGTGCTGAGAGGAGAATGTGTTAACCACTAAGCCACCGTGCCGCCCATGAATGAAATAAATATATATATATATATATATATATATATATATATATATATATATATATATATATATATATATATTTTTTTTTTTTTATATATATATATATTTTATTTATTTTTTAAATATATATATATATATATAAAAACTGAATATTTACATACCCAAGCCATTTCACACACATTCCTTATTTACTTTTTTTTCTTCTCCCCCTTCCCCCATTTTTTATATTTTCCCACACTTTTCCCTTCCCACCCCACCCAGACCCACCCACCAAGAATGAAGAAAGAAAGAAAAAATAAAATGAAATAATAAAAATAAATAAATAAATAATAATAATAATTAAATTAAAAATTAAATTATTTAATTAAAATTAAAAATAAAAAAGGGGGGGAGGGGGGGATGAGTTGGTTGGGAAAGATATAGATTGAAGCTGCTAAAAGTAAGAAAGAAAAGAATTCCACTTTAAATAAAACTTAGAGGTGTTTCCCTTCAAAGTAAACCTAATTTTTTCCAATTTAAGAAAATAAATTACGTCCTGGAGCCACATTGAGATTGTGGGTGATTTTGGAGATTTGAATATATATATTATAATTAATAAATATATCCACACAAACTATATGGGGCAATTTAGAGCATCCTGATGTTATCATGTTTTTTTTTATTGTTATTCGTCTCTTGGTTTGTGTCTGAGGTTGAGTGTGATCTGCCCACCATGCCCCGTAACAAGTTTACACATTTGAAATTGTCCAGTCTCACTGATGGAGGATTACACTGTTGCGAGCTTCAAGAAAGACAAGACGTCCGCTTCTTCAGCCTGTACTTCATATACATCGTCACTAAGCAGCTTAACGACAGGCAGCCAAATCCCTACATGAGCGAGCCAAAGGTGATGATGAAAAAGAAAATCAACATGACACGGAGACAAAAAGGCCTGAAGCTTAAAATGAGGACCCCATTGTTCTCTGGGTGACAATGAATGATGGGTATAGAGCTGCTTTATGTGAAATCATCCTCCCTACATTTTGTTTCGGTGAGGGGAGAAGATGTGTCATCCAAAATGTAGCTTTCTTTTTCAAGAAAGCTGTCAGTAGTATTGAAGTTGGTGAGTAATTATGTGTCAGTGTCAAGAACGGCACAAATCATTAACAAGGAACTCCAGAAATACAGTATTTACAGAAAAACATGTTCCATTTGGTCATTTATTGGACGCTTTTATCCAAAGCGACTTACAAGGTGAGCACAGGGTTCATCACAACATCCCTGGAGCAATGAGGGTTAAGGGTCTTGCTCAAGGACCCACATTGGTAACTTCAGCGGACTTGGGATTTGAACCCCCAACCTTCAGATTGATAGCCCAACAACCTGACCATTGAGCTACCACTCCCGCCCATGTTCAATTAGAGATCTCCCACAATAACGTTCTTTATAAAATGGGTAGGTCCGGTCCTTAAATCTGATTGGCTGTGCTGTTTGTCCAGCCGTGAGATTAATGACAATGCACAGCATCACATTTGAATTAATGTGTGATATTCATTCATTCATCTTCTGCTTTATCCTACATTAGGGTTGGGGGGGGTGGGGGGGGGGGTGGTTCCCCATGCCCATCCAGAGGAGAACGTTTCGGGCGCTGGGCAGATAAACACAGGACACATGGACACATGGACATGAATAAATATATCCACACAAAATATATGGGGCAATTTAGAGCATCCTGATTTTATCATGTTTTTTTTAATTGCTTTTCGTCTCACAAACACATTTGGGGCAATTTGGAAAATTCAATTGACTTGATCCATGTTTTTGGACTGTGGGAGGAAACCGGAGAACCCGGAGGAAACCCACGTGGACACGGGGAGAACATGGAAACTCCACCCAGATGGGGATTCGAACCGGGAATCCCTAGTGCAGAGAGAAGAACATGCTAACCACTAAGCCACCGTGCCGCCACGTGATATACAATACATTATTTTCAAATAATAAAATACAGCTTCATATAAACAGCGAGCTGATTCCCGATGAGCAACAAGTCTGTAGCAGCTGTTTTTATGAACTGTGTTTTGTTATTTGGCCACTAGATGGTGTTTTTTGATTCTCAAGAGAAAGTGGAATCCTGTTACTAAGAGATCAGCGTTCACTTTAAAAAACTTTTTTCCCATGATTTCCATCCATCCATCCAGGAGATAATCCTGCTTTATCCTCTATTAGGGTCGCGGGGGGGTTCCCCATGCCCATCCAGGGGAGAACGTTTCGGGCGCTGGGCAGATACACCCAGGACAGGATGCCAATCTATCACTGGGCCCACACTCACTCACACAGACACACTATATATGGGGCAATTTGGAGAATTCAATTGACTTGATCCATGTTTTTGGACTGTAGGAGGAAACCAGAGAACCCGAAGGAAACCCATGCGGACACGGAGAGAACATGGAAACTCCACCCAGATTGGGATTCGAACTTTGAATCCCTAGTGCTGAGAGGAGAACATGCTAATCACTAAGCCACCGTGTCGCACATTTCCCATGATTTATTCACAATAATACACTGATGTGGTGAGGGGGTTTTAGTTTAGTTTCATTTCTCCACCTCAGTCACACTGCTGGGATAGGAATAATGCCCCCACCAAATAACCCCTGCTCTGTGGTGGTACTATTGGGGTTCTAAAAAGAGCTCTGAGGTAAAGAGTAAGAGAGAATGTGTTCTTTATTCTTTCTGGAAGTTTGACTCAGCAGAAAATGGCAAGAAAACCATTTCATAATTTTGGAAACGTAATATTTTGTTTATCACTACTATCCACAGATATTAGAGTACCCATGGTGCACCACCAAATCATTTCTCATACTAATACACCAAGCGCGATTCCCAATATCCTCCTTTGACAATCTCAGTCAGCAATCTATTGATTTTTATAGAATCCTCTCATTCGAAATGTTTTTCTTTCATCACAGCACCAGCAGAATAATCCCAACACTCAATGTAGACTCAGGGCGGCATGGTGGCTTAGTGGTTAGCATGTTCTCCTCTCAGCACTAGGGATTCCCAGTTCGAATCCCAATCTGGGTGGAGTTTCCATGTTCTCCCTGTGGGTTTCCTCCGGGTTCTCCGGTTTCCTCCCACAGTCCAAAAACATGGATGAAGTCAACTGAGTTCTCCAAATTGCCCCATATAGAGTGTGTTTGAGTGAGTGAGTGTGTGCCCAGTGATAGATTGGCGTCCTGTCCTGGGTGTATCTGCCCAGTGCCCGAAACTTTATCCCCTGGATGGGCATGGGGAACCCTCCCTGTGCCCCTAGTATAGGATAAAGCATTCTCCTCTCAGCACTAGGGATTCCCGGTTCGAATCCCAATCTGGGTGGACTTTCCATGTTCTCCTCGTGGGTTTCCTCCGGGTTCTCCGGTTTCCTCCCACAGTCCAAAAACATGGATCAAGTCAACTGAGTTCTCCAAATTGCCCCATATAGAGTGTGTTTGAGTGTGTGAGTGTGTGCCCAGTGATAGATTGGCGTCCTGTCCTGGGTGTATTTGCCCAGCATCCAAAACTTTATCTCCTGGATGGGCATGGGGAACCCCCCCCTGTGCCCCTAGTATAGGATAAAGCGTTCTCCTCTCAGCACTAGGGATTCCCGGTTCGAATCCCAATCTGGGTGAACTTTCCATGTTCTCCTCGTGGGTTTCCTCTGGGTTCTCCGGTTTCCTCCCACAGTCCAAAAACATGGATGAAGTCAACTGAGTTCTCCAAATTGCCCCATATAGAGTGTGTTTGTGTGAGTGAGTGTGTGCCCAGTGATAGATTGGCGTCCTGTCCTGGGTGTATCTGCCCAGTGCCCGAAACTTTATCCCCTGGATGGGCATGGGGAACCCCCCCTGTGCCCCTAGTATAGGATAAAGCATTCTCCTCTCAGCACTAGGGATTCCTGGTTCGAATCCCAATCTAGGTGAACTTTCCATGTTCTCCTCGTGGGTTTCCTCTGGGTTCTCCGGTTTCCTCCCACAGTCCAAAAACATGGATCAAGTCAACTGAGTTCTCCAAATTGCCCCATATAGTGTGTTTGTGTGATTGAGTGTGTGCCCAGTGATAGATTGGCGTCCTGTCCTGGGTGTATCTGCCCAGCGCCCGAGACGTTCTCCCCTGGATGGGCATGGGGAACCTCCCCCGCGACCCTAATAGAGGATAAAGCATTAGAAGATGGATGGATGTAGACTTCTGTCATCGTTTGCCATATTCCTGATTCCTCAGAGTCATCATTCTAATGTTGCTTCACACTGAAACAGATCCACAGCAGCTGGCTGAGTTGAGTTTCTGCTGCACGTTGGAGAAAGGCTCTAATTAAATGGCCATCCAGTGCAGTAGCAACCTGACAGTAATGCGATTAGACCAGTCAACTTTCTGTGGAATACTGCGGAACCTTAACAACTGAACTGCTCTGTGAATTTAATTTACGTTTTAATCACAATCCTATTATTGGCTACTTTGTGCAAACACTTCGTTTAGTTATCTAATTAGTTCCATTCCCTCGGACACTGATTACAAAGCAAACGATGCAGGACACAGGTTCGTCTTCACTTAATTGGACAATAACAGCCAACCAATAGTCTCATTGATCCAAACATCTAAACAGATTCACAGAGGACATTAATGTCCAGCTTCACACTCTAAAGAAACAAGCAGGAGGTACAGTACCAGTCAAAAGTTTGGATACACCTCCTTCTCCATGTTCTCAGTTCCACCTACTGGAAAGATGGACTTTGTAGTTCTCCAATTCCATTCTGTAGTCCATCTGTTTGTGTTCTAAAGTACATACTGTGTACTCTGTTCTCTAATGCTCAGAACCCCAATAGTACCACCACAGAGCTTTGGTCCCAACCCAGCAGTGTGACTGAGGTGGAGAAATGAAACTCCACTAGAACCCCCTCACCACATCAGTGTCACTGCAGAACTGACAAGAAACAATCCACCACCCAAATGATACCTGTTCTGTGAGGCTCCTGACCAACAGAGAACAGGGAACCAACAGGGACTAACAACAACAAAGAACATTGATGTTCTGATGTTCTACAGTCTGGAATTTTACAACTACAAATTCAATCTATATGATAAGTGGAGGATATAGAGAATGGAGCAAGAAGGGGGCGTGTCCTAACTTTTGACTGCTACTGTGTGTATATATGTATAACCCTGCGAATAATTTACCACTTTGCACGTATTGCAATCAATGAAACGTGAAGGTATACAATACAATCAAATTTAATGTGATCTGAGAAGTGATTTTGATTATTTGGTGGGGGCATTAGTCCTATCCCAGCAGTGTGACTGAGGTGAAGAAATGAAACTCCACTAGAACCCCCTCACCACATCAGTGTCACTGCAGAACTGACAAGAAACAATCCACCACCCAAATGATACCTGTTCTGTGATGCTCCTGACTAACAAAGAACAGAGAACCAACAGGGACTAACAACAACAAAGAACACAGATGTTCTACAGTCTGGAATTGTAGAACTACAAAGTCCATCTATATGATAAGTGGAGGAGATAGAGAATGGCGCAAAAGTCCAAACTTTTGACCGCTACTGTGAGTCCTTCGACTTAATGCCATGCACCTGACCCGAGGCTGCTGTTTAATTGGCTGCTTGGAGATTTTCCATGAGGCGCAGCATTCAGCCTCCTGACATTACAACTTCAAATAATCATGCTGGGCGGCACAGTAGCTTAGTGGTTTGCATGTTCTCCTCTCAGCACTAGGGATTCCCGGTTCGAATCCCAATCTGGGTGGAGTTTCCATGTTCTCCCCGTGTCTGCGTGGGTTTCCTCCGGGTTCTCCGGTTTCCTCCCACAGTCCAAAAACATGGATCAAGTCAATTGAATTCTCAAAATTGCCCCATATAGAGTGTGTCTGTGTGAGTGAGTGTGTGCCCAGTGATGGATTGGCACCCTGTCCTGGGTCTATCTGCCCAGCGCCCGAGACGTTCTCCCCTGGATGGGCATGGGGAACCCCACTGCGACCCTAATAGAGGATAAAGCGGGAGACAATGAATGAATGAATAATCATGCTGTAATTGTTTAATGTGATTGAACTTTTCTGAACATCGCCTTTCTTTTAATAAATGCTAATGAACAGAGAGCGGAGCTACAAGACAATAACAAGTTAAGCAAACAAGTAATCAATAAAGGAAATGTATTTCTCTTGGATATAGTGCACATCTGTGGATCTGCTTAATACAATACGGTGCCTGGTGTTATCTTCCTTGTTTAATAGTTTAATGTCTTGTTACTGGGTGGCTTAGTGGTTAGCATGTTCTCCTCTCAGCGCTAGGGATTCCCGGTTCGAATCCCAATCTGGGTGGAGTTTCCATGTTCTCCCCGTGTCTGCGTGGGTTTCCTCCGGGTTCTCCGGTTTCCTCCCACAGTCCAAAAACATGGATCAAGTCAATTGAATTCTCCAAATTGCCCCATATAGAGTGTGTGTGTGTGTGAGTGAGTTTGTGGTCAGTGATGTATTGGTGTCCTGTCCTGGGTGTATCTGCCCAGCGCCCGAAACCTTCTCCCCTGGATGGGCATGGGGAACCCCCCCCTCCCCCTGCTTTATAATAGAGGATAAAGCAGAAGATAATGGATAAATGGGAAAATATTATTAAAGCCAGAGGAGGAGGCAATAAATCCAAACAGAAAGCCTTACAGTCATTTTAGATTAGAAAACATTTGCAAAATGACTGAATGCAAATGTAAAACAGAAGAACAAGCCACCACAACAACTTTAGACCATTTATTAAATTAAATTGTAAAGTTTCGGAATGTTTACAGAACGATGGACTTGTTTTATTTAAGGCCGGTCCTGCTTTATGTTAATGTGTATCACCTGTGGATCACCTGTGCCGCTCTTTGGTCACGTGTCCTCCTCCTCAGTTTTGATTTGTTGAACGTGTTGAGCAGGTCGTTATGTTTCTCAGTTGCAGTCGGTCGCTGATGTTTATTTAATTATTAGATTTCTGTTCGGCGTTGTGTTTACAACTAGTGCCGCTCGCTCCAGTTTTTAAAATAAACGTCTTCCATGTTTGAGTCACGCTTTTTCGTCTCCTTACTGCCACCCAGAGGCAGCAAGTGGCATCTCTCGTTTTAACTGCCTCTAACGTGTCGACATACATTTACATTTACATTTAGCATTCATTCATCCATTATCTCCCGCTTTATCCTCTATTAGGGTCGCAGTGGGGTTCCCCATGCCCATCCAGGGGAGAACGTCTCGGGCGCTGGGCAGATACACCCAGGACAGGACGCCTTGATAGGATCTATCAATGGCCACACACTCACTCACACAGACACACTCTACATGGGGCAATTTGGAGAACTCAATTGACTTGATCCATGTTTTTGGACTGTGGGAGGAAACTGGAGAACCTGGAGGAAACCCACATGAATACGGGGAGAACATGGAAACTCCACCCAGATGGGGATTCGAACCGGGAATCCCTAGCGCTGAGAGGAGAACATGCCAACCACTAAGCCACCTTGCCACCACTAATTTATATTATATTATATCCATTCATTATCTCCCGCTTTATCCTCTATTAGGGTCGCGGTGGGGTTCCCCATGCCCATCCAGGGGAGAACATCTCGGGCGCTGGGCAGATAGACCCAGAACAGGACACCAATCCATCGCTGGGGACACACTCATTCACACAGACACACTCTATATGGGGCAATTTGGAGAACTCAATTGACTTGATCCATGTTTTTGGACTGTGGGAGGAAACCGCTGAACCCAGAGGAAACCCACGCGGACACGGGGAGAACATGGAAACTCCACCCAGATGGGGATTAAAACCGGGAATCCCTAGCGCTGAGAGGAGAACGTGCTAACCACTAAGCCACTTATACTGGTTTGTCTATTGACATTCTGCCCGCCAACTTTTAATAACTTTTTATGGTTGTTTATCTCTCCCCGTGTTCACGTGGGTTTCCTCCGGGTTCTCCGGTTTCCTCCCACAGTCCAAAAACATGGCTCAAGGTCAATTGAGTTCTCCAAATTGCCCCATATAGAGTGTGTCTGTGTGAGTGAGTGTGTGCCCAGTGATAGATTGGTGTCCTGTCCTGGATGAATCTGCCCCGTTCTCTCCTGGATGGGCATGGGGAACCCCCTCCCCCCTCGACCCGAGTAGAGGATAAAGATAATGGATGGATGTTTGTTTATCTAGCGGCATGGTGGCTTATTGGTTAGCACATTCACCTCAGTTAGCACTGAGAATCAAGGTTCAAATCCTAATCTGGGTGGAGTTTCCATGTTCTCACCGTATCCGCGTGGGGATCCTCCGGGTTCTCCGGTTTCTCCCATAGTCGAAAAACATGGATCAAGTCAATTGAATTCTCCAAATTGCCCCATATAGAGTGTGTCTGTGTGTGTGAGTGTGTGCCCAGTGATAGATTGGCGCCCTGTCCTGGGTGTATCTGCCCAGCGCCCGAAACGTTCTCCCCTGGATGGGCATGGGGAACCCCACCGCGACCCTAATAGAGGATAAAGCGGAAGATAATAGATGGATGGATGGATGGTTCAATGGAATATAGAGGGTTAATGATCATTAATATCATTCTATTTCTTTAAAAGCTGGTTGAGTTGTTTTTTAGTGAAAATTGGGCCGATTTGTTTGTGACCATATTTACCACTGAGGCAAGAAACTGCACGTTAATGAGACGTGTCCCACAGGGAATCGGATTCGGGCTGCAGACATTCTTAACTTCTGCAATTGCTCTTCTTGACAGTGTCCCAATTAGACAGAATAATAGATGTGTTCCACTCAGCAGACTGTCAGGGAACAATACCAGACGTTACCAAACTGCCATTTATTTACCGTTAGGAAGCGATCTGCATCTTCAAGGAGTGGGTCTGAGGTACAGTATAAGATGGATGATATGTTTAAGGTCATCATTTCCAAGGAGCGCTGATGGACCAAGGACAGATCCAAGTCAAAAGTCATACCCCTTTCTGCTCCACTGATTGTCCATTTTCTCAGTTCCACTTTCTGTAAAGATGGACATTGTAGGTCTCCAATTCCATTCTGTAGTCCATCTGTTTGTGTTCTACAGTACATACTGTGTACTCTGTTCTCTAATGCTCAGAACCCCAATAGTACCAACACAGAGCAGGGGTTATTGGTGGGTGCATTAGTCCTATCCCAGCAGTGTGACTGAGGTGGAGAAATGAAACTACACTAACACCCCCCTCACCACATCAGTGTCACTGCAGAACTGACAAGAAACAATCCACCACCCAAATGATACATGTTCTGTGATGCTCCTGACCAACAGAGAACAGAGAACCGAAAGGGATTAACAAGACTAACAAGAACAAAGAACACAGATGTTCTACAGTCTGGAATTGTAGAACTACAAAGTCCATCTATATGATAAGTGGAGGACATTAGATGCTCTAGTGTCCTCACACTGCGGCTACGATGATAATTGGATAGAACCTGTATTTCTGTGACTTGTGGTGCTGCCTCACTGGACTTAGGTTTTCTAATTGTTGAAAACGGACCTGATGACTACACAGTTGGTACGTGGCTGTCCTACACTGTTAATGCTGCCCCCGGGAAAGGAGGATGAGTACCACACTGAGCTTTGGTACTCACACAAAATATATATATAAATAAACTACTTCCATCCATCCATCCATCCATCATCTTTCGCTTTATCCTCTATTAGGGTCGTGGGGGGGTTCCCCATGCCCATCCAGCGGAGAACGTTTCGGGCGCTGGGCAGATACACCCAGGACAGGATGCCTATCCATCGCTGGGCACACACTCACTCACTCACACACTCTATATGGGGCAATTTGGAGAACTCAATTGACTTGATCCATGTTTTTGGACTGTGGGAGGAAACCGGAGAACCCGGAGGGAACACACGCGGACACGGGGAGAACATGGAAACTCCACCCAGATTGGGATTGGAACCAGGAACCCGTAGCGCTGAGAGGAGAACATGCTAACCACTAAGCCACCGTGCCGCCCCTGTTATCATATCATTCATTCATTCATTATCTTCAACTTTATCCTCTATTAGGGTCGCGGTGGGGTTCCCCATGCCCATCCAGCAGAGAATGTTTCGGGCGCTGGGCAGATACACCCAGGACAGGACGCCTATCCATCACTGGACACACACTCACTCACTCACACACTCTATATGGGGCAATTTGGAGAACTCAATTGACTTGCCCCATGTTTTTGGATTGTGGGAGGAAACCGGAGAACCCAGAGGAAACCCACGTGGACACGGGGAGAACATGGAAACTCCACCCAGATGGGGATTGGAACCGGGAATCCCTAGTGCTGAGAGGAGAACGTGCCAAACACTAAGCCACCTGTTATCCTATCAAATAAACGATATCCTACTTTCAACTTTGAGATCATCCTCCTCATCCAAGTTGCTGTGAAGAGCGGCGTTCACTGCAGGTTACCTTCACTGCGGCAGCGGTTCACCTTCATGTCTCCTGCCCTTTGCGTGACTGCTGTTTCTGGAACAGCCTTAAAGAGATTTCAAAAGCCTTGGTAATTCAAAGTGGCAGTGCACACAGCTTACAGCCCATCCTTTAGATATTAATGAATTCCACACAGTCTTAAGAAGCCAAAGTTCGATGCCCCATTAAAAGCAAATGTTACCCACCCCAGCCCAAGCATTGCGTGCAGGGAAACGTGTGCCCCAGTTCCGAAGGCTTTGATTAATAAGTCAGTTAAATTAAGACAGGAACAGTGGATTAGAGGATTAATCTTGTTCCACTGCATATTCCGATCAACACATCCCTTTGAATTAGCATGAATAACTTTTACAAGGCCCAATTTCATCGATAGAGTCCTTTAATTAACTGTTTATTTTCGTCCAGGAAGCCACAGGTATAAAAATAGAATTTGCAAGAGGATAACGGAACGTGTGTGAGTGGGTATGAACGAGGGGGAGGATGGAGGAGGTTCTTTTGCAAAAGGTTGATTAAAGAAAGTGGATGAGAGTTAATAACTGGTTCTGGAATGTTCACTGTAAGGGAGAATGTAGTGGAGAGGTGAGGAACCGAGTGCCGGCAGGGTGGAGGGAGAAGCAGAGATGAAGACGCTGGGGTTCTCAGATGGAGATGTGATTAGGATGGAATTTATTTTACTTTATTTAATTTGGGTCATTTAGCAGACGCTTTTATCCAAAGCGACTTACAAGGTGGGCACGGGGGGTTTCCATGTTCCCCCGTGTCAGTGTGGGTTTCCTCCAGGTTCTTCGGTTTCCTCCCACAGTCCAAAAACATGGAGCAAGTCAATTGAGTTCTCCAAATTGCCCCATATCTGTGTGAGTGAGTGCCCAGCAATGGATTGGCGTCCTGTCCGGTGTGTATCTGTAAAATGCCCGAAACGTTCTCCCCTGGATGGGCATGGGGATCCCCCCCGCGACCCTAATAGAGGATAAAGCAGAAGATAATGGATGGATGGACTTAATCACAACATCCCTGGAGCAATGAGGGTTAAGGGTCTTGCTCAAGGAACCACATTGGTAACTTCAGTGGACCTGGGATTTGAACCCCTAACCTTCAGATTGATAGCCCAACACCCGAACCACTGAGCTACCACACCCCATTTAGAGATGACAGGGGTAGGACGTTTTGGAGACAGAGAGGTGAGACTGAGATGTACAGAGGGGATGGTTCCCCTCGCCCATCCAGGGGAGAACATCTTGGGCGCTGGGCAGATACACCCAGGACACCAATCTATTGCTGGGCACACACTCACTCACACAGACACACTCTATATGGGGCAACTTGGAGAATTCAATTGACCATGATCCATGTTTTTTGGACTGAGGGAGGAAACCGGAGAACCCGGAGGAAACCCACGCGGACACGGGGAGAATATGGAAACTCCACCCAGATTGGGATTCAAACCGGGAATCCCTAGCGCTGAGAGGAGAACATGCTAACCACTAAGCCACCGTGCCATGCAATTTGAGATAATTAACTCTGATTGGTTGAAGCAACCGGTTGTTCAACACTTATTTAATGCTCCCATTCTGAAAGCATAGGCAGAAGTATTTAAAATCTGGCAACCAATGATGCTGAAATGTGATTGGTTAACAGCTTTAATATGAAAATACACGTCTGGAAGTGGTGTAACCGGGGAAATGGGAACATTTGGAATTATTTAATACGTTTTCATGGACAAAATATAATGAACATCAGTCTGTGATTCAGATATTTTTAGGCCTACAGAGAAGACTTTGTCCCGCCAGTGCAGTTTACACATTTTAATAAAAATTAAAGGTTAATTTGATATTATTTACCCTTAAAAGATTAAAAATCAAGAATATTTTTTTTATTAATTAAAAATCCATCTATTATCTTCCGCTTTATCCTCTACTAGGGTCGCGGGGGGGTTCCCCATGCCCCTCCAGGGGAGAACGCTTTGGGTGCAGGGCAAACTATCGCTGGGCACACACTCACTCACACAGACACACTCTATATGGGGCAATTTGGAGAATTCAATTGACCTTGATCCATGTTTTTGGACTGTGGGAGGAAACCGGAGAACCCGGAGGCAACCCACATGGACACGGGGAGAACGTGGAAACTCCACCCAGATTGGGATTCGAACCGGGAATCCCTAGTGCTGAGAGGAGAACATGCCAAACCACTAAGCCACCATGCTGCCGTTAATTAAAAATGAATTAATTAAAAATATATATATCTCATTCATTCATTCATTCATTCATTCTCTCCCACTTTATCCTCTATTAGGGTCGCGGTGGGGTTCCCCATGCCCATCCAGGGGAGAACTTTTCGGGCGCTGGGCAGATACACCCAGGACAGGACGCCAATCTATCACTGGGCACACACTCACTCACACAGACACACTCTATATGGGACAATTTGGAGAATTCGATTGACCTTGATCCATGTTTTTGGACTGTGGGAGGAAACCGGAGAACCCGGAGGAAACCCACGCGGACACGGGGAGAACATGGAAACTCTACCCAGATTGGGATTCGAACCGGGAATCCCTAGCGCTGAGAGGAGAACATGCTAACCACTAAGCCACCGTGCCACCTTTAATTAAAAACGAATTAATTGAAAAAAAAAACTGAAGGTCTGAAGGTCATATTTAAATACGAGCTCTGTGGAGGATGTTTTCTGATCGACAATAAGACAATAAATCAAATGTCATGTCGACGGAGGGGTTCGAAATGTTTCCTGAGGCTGCAGATGGTTATGTAACCACTAAATTAGGCAATCCATAAATAATGAAGTTATAAGCGGAGGATGACCGTGCCCTTTCCTGTACAGCCTGTTCAGCATCTGAAGTGCGAAGACAAGAAACAAACAAGCCAGTAGTTACTAAAGAGGTTTAAATAAATGAATAAATCGAGATAGAATATCCAGCAGAATATGGAACCTTTCAGAGTGGAAGCACTGCTGTCTGCTTCAGTGGGCATCATCAAGGTCCTCCGTAAAGAATGGACACTCTGGCCAGATGATAATCCGGTTGTGAGGAGACCTACAGAACATTGAGAGAGCAATAAAATTCTGAGTCAAATTATTGTTAAGATTATCATATTTCCATTAATCAATCCATTATCCTCTATTAGGGTCGAGGGGGGGTTCCCCATGCCCATCCAGGGGAGAACGTTTCGGGCGCTGGGCAGATACACCCAGGAGAGGGCGCCAATCTATCAATCTTGACTTGATCCATGTTTTTGGACTGTGGGAGGAACCCGGAGAACCCGGAGGAAACCCACGCGGACACGGGGAGAACATGGAAACTCCACCCAGATGGCACCATGGAAACTCCACCCAGAGGGCGCCAATCTATCGCTGGGCTTTCCAAAATCTCATTTTATCTTATTATCTTACGATTTATCGTCTAATAGGGTCGTGTTTCAATCACTGGGCATACACTCACTCACACAGACACACACACTATATAGGGGCAATATAGATAGGGGCATTTTAAAACAGTCAATTCACTTTAAATCCATGTTTTTGGACTATGGCAGGAAACCAGAACCTGGAGGAAACAATGACACAAAGAGAACATGGAAACTCCACTACTAGGGTTGCAGGGGGGTTCCCGATTGCCCATCCAGGGGAGAAGGTTTTGGGCGTTGGGCAGATACACCCAGAACAGGGCGCCAATGTATTGCTAGGCAAACACACACTCACCTAGTCCCACTCACACACACACATAAATACTATATAGGGGCAATTTAGAGCAATCAATTACAATCAAGTGAGTGTGTGCCCAGTGATAGATTGGCGCCCTGTCCTGGGTGTATCTGCCCAGCGCCCGAAACGTTCTCCCCTGGATGGGCATGGGGAACCCCCCCGCGACCCTAATAGAGGATAAAGCGGAAGATAATGAATGGATGGAGATTTTGGAAAAACATCTTCACCTTTCATGATGAGATCTAATTTGTGAGTGTTAACAGCATCAAGGCTGGACCACTGGTTGAGCATTACGGAATGAACTCCACAGAAGGTGAGCAGATACACATGTTCCAAAGAGATCTCCAGCCCCATCCGGCCCTCTCTGTGCAGAAAGAGAGATGGTTTGATTCCTGTTACATGACATCCTTCCAGCAAATAGTTATAATTTCATAAGCCTGATGTTCTAAAGACAAGGTCAGTGTTAATAAACAGGTGAAGTCTGGGAATATCACACAGATGGTACCGTGTTGGACTCCTCACCCCTTCTGCAAATCCTGCTGAGACTCACGCCGCACACTAGTGTCGCTCGGAACCAGGTCGAAGAGGATAGCCATCTGGCATTCTGAGGAGAGTGTGACGTAAGAATGGCTTTAGAGTCCGAGAATGAGAACGTCTCAACAATCGAAAAACAATTAAGTCGGAATTCATTTGGGAGTGAACGCTCCAGAGGTCATGTTTCAATCTGGCCCGTGCTCATCATCCAGCATCACGAACGGCAAAGAACACATGACAAAAAGCTTAGTACCTTTTTATTTGAATTACAAACCTGGATTCCATAAAGACCTTCATCACAGTAAACCTGATTACAAATACTTGGAGGCTTTTATTCAGACTATTGTTCCCACGAAGCTACACCTGACATGATTTATATTAAGCTCTCTAGACACCAAGGTCAACATCACAGAGTCTGCTGCAGATGACATTGATACATGGTGTGTACTATTTGCAAAAGCAGCCAACTGAGAACTTTAAGGTTTTGGTTATTAGTATTTTTTTTACAGATGTGGAGTGTCATCTTGGGCGGCACGGTGGCTTAGTGGTTAACACGTTCTCCTCTCAGCACTAGGGATTCCCGTTTCGAATCCCAATCTGGGTGGAGTTTCCATGTTCTCCCCGTCTCTGTGTGGGTTTCCTCCATGTTCTCCGGTTTCCTCCCACAGTCCAAAAACATGAGTCAAGGTGAATTGAATTCTCAAAATTGCCCCAAATAGAGATTGTCTGTGTGAGTAAGTGTGTGCCCAGCGCCTGAGATGTTTTACCCTGGATGGGCATGGGAAACCCCCCCGCGACCCTAATAGAGGATAAAGCGGGAGATAATGAATGAACGAATGAATGTTCTCCTCTCAGCTCTAGGGATTCCCGGTTCGAATCCCCATCTGGGTGGAGTTTCCATGTTCTCCCCGTATCTGTGTGGGTTTCCTCCATGTTCTCCGGTTTCCTCCCCCAGTCCAAAAACATGGATTAAGTCAAGTGAGTTCTCCAAATTGCCCGTGTCTGTGTAAGTGAGTGTGTGCCCAGTGATAGATTGGCGTCCTGTCCTGGGTCTATCTGCCCAGCACCCGAGACGTTCTCCCCTGGATGGGCATGGGGAACCCCCCCGCGACCCTAATATAGGATAAAGCGGAAGATAATGGATGGATGGATGGTGTCATCTCTTGCACTTTTTAGTTCTGTTCTGGATTATTCTGATTTGTTTTCTCTTCTCAAGGCTTTGTGAACATCATATAAGATGGAGCCATGACCAAAAACATTGATATTCCTTCACTTTACTCAGTAAATGCATCAAATCTCTCTAAAGACTTTTAAAGTGACAGGTTTTTTAATATTTAAATATTTATTTCTGTTGTTTGGATGGGAACACCACAGACAACTAGACTTGTATAGTTGTAAAAAGCTTGACATTCATTTAATAATTGATTTTTTTGCCGCCTTTTTGCTCCATTCTTTATTTCCTCCACTTATCATATAGATGGAATTTGTAGTTCTACAATTCCAGACTGTAGAACATCTGTGTTCTTTGTTGTTGTTAGTCCCCTGTTGGTTCTCTGTTCTCTATTGGTAAGGAGCCAAGAGATGATTAGGATGGAATTGTATTTTACATTATTTAATTTGGGTCAGCGGCACGGTGGCTTAGTGGTTAGCACGTTCGCCTCTCAGCGCTAGGGATTCCCGGTTCGAATCCCCATCTGGGTGGAGTTTCCATGTTCTCCCCGTGTCCGTGTGGGTTTCCTCCGGGTTCTCCGGTTTCCTCCCACAGTCCAAAAACATGGATCAAGTTAATTGAGTTCTCTAAATTGCCCCATATAGAGTGTGTTTGAGTGTGTGAGTGTGTACCCAGCGATGGATTGGCGCCCTGTCCTGGGTCTATCTGCCCAGCGCCCGAGACGTTCTCCCCTGGATGGGCATGGGGAACCCCACCGCGACCCTAATAGAGGATAAAGCGGGAGATAATGAATGAATGAATAATTTGGGTCATTTAGCAGACGCTTTTATCCAAAGCGACTTACAAGGTGGGCACGTTGACTTAGTGGTTAGCATGTTCTCCTCTCAGTGCATGGGATTCCCGGTTCGAATCCCAATCTGGGTGGAGTTTCCATGTTCTCCCCGTGTCCGTGTGGGTTTCCTCCGGGTTCTCCGGTTTCCTCCCACAGTCCAAAAACATGGATCAAATCAATTTGGAGTTCTCCAAATTGCCCCATATAGAGTGTGTCTGTGTGAGTGTGTCCAGTGATAGATTGGCGCCCTGTCCTGGGTGTATCTGCCCAGCGCCCGAGACGTTCTCCCCTGGATGGGCATGGGGAACCCCCCCCACGACCCTAATAGAGGATAAAGTGGAAGATGATGAATAAATAAATATTGTGGGTGCACAGTTGTGGGTTCTTGCCCATAAGTTTTTCACTCACCAGTACCCTAGAACTAGGTGATGTGACAATAAAAATCCTTGAATCATTGAATCATTTGGGTGGTGGATTGTTTCTTGTCGGTTCTGCAGTGACACTGATGTGGTGAGGGTTTTTTTAGTGTAGTTTCATTTCTCCACCTCAGTCACACTGCTGGGATAGGACTAATGCCCCCACCAAATAATCCCTGCTCTGTGGTGGTACTATTGGGGTTCTGAGCATTAGAGAACAGAGTACACAGTATGTACTATAGAACACACACAGATGGACTACAGAATGGAATTATAGAACTACAAAGTCCATCTTTACAGGAAGAGGAACTGAGAACATGGACACTACGTGAGCAGAATGGGGGGTGGGGGGGGGGGGGGGCAAACCATGAGTTTCATATCGTTGTAGGTAGAAAGCAGTTATAATAGTTATGTAATGCAACAGAAATGAGGTTGTATGGTGGGGCTTACCTCTGAGGTCGAAGGTGGCGAGATTGGCTGGAGGCATGTGGGTGGTAAAGTGTTCTAAACTACAAAAGATAAAAGAACTGCAGGTAGACAGCAGATGCCCCAGTTCTACAGGTCTAGGAGAGAAAAGCACGGCTCATGAATAATCAGCAAAAAACCCGAGGCAAACAGAAACGGCGGTTCAGAAGCCTCGAGTTCCTCACCTGCTGTACGGTTCCACTCCAATTATCTTCTCCCAAAATGATGTGAACTCGGGATATTTCTCTACGGTCTTCCTAATGGTTTCTATTAAATGAAAATACAGTTCATTTTCTCTCATTCCTTTACACTCGTACACAAACACACTCAACTGTTTTATGCATAGTGGGGACTTTCTACAAACCGCATCCCAAAAAACGTTGGGACACTCAACAAATTGTGAATAAAAACTGAATGCAATGATGTGGAGACGGCAAATGGTTCATCCATCCATCGTTTACATTACATTTAGTCATTTAGCAGATGCTTTTATCCAAAGCGACTTACAAATGAGAACATTACAAGTCAGAAGTTATGCAGAAAACCAAGTACACTGTAAAATCATCAAACCTGATTGTTATTTGATGCTGCGCCCCCCCCCTTTTTTGTCTTTTATTTACAACAGGTATTTGTTAAAGAGATGCGCCTTCAGTAGTTTCTTAAAACTGCTTAGTGATTCTGTCTGAGTTGGGAAGATGGTTCCACCATTGGTCAGTGGTGAACGCCACGGAGTGAGTATTAGCTCCTCGGTGAGGTGGAACCACCAGGCGGCGATCATCACTGGAGCCAAGTGAACGAGTCGGAGTGCATTTTGGAAATCTAGAGTGAAGGTAGGAGGGGGCAGATCCAGAAATAGTTCTGTATGCCAGAGTCAGTGACTTGTACTGAATGTGAGCAGCTACAGCTATATCATCTTCCGCTTTATCCTCTATTAGGGTCGCAGGGGGGGAGGGGTTCCCCATGCCCATCCAGGGGAGAACATCTTGTGCGCTGGGCAGATACATCCAGGACAGAATGAGTGTGTGCCCAGTGATAGATTGGCGTCCTGTCCTGGGTGTAGCTGCCCAGCGCCCGAACGTTTCTCCCTGGATGGGCATGGGGAACCCCCCCACAACCCTAATAGAGGATAAAGCAGAAGATAATGGATGGAATACTTTGTGTAATGTTCACAGGTCTGTTCCGTGCAGATGATCTATGTTAATAAATCAGGAATTGATTTAATGAATTAAACATTAAACAACAACACAACAAAAAAAACACACCTCAAAGCATTTCAGCAGCTACTTGAAGATAAAAACAGCTTTAGTGAAGCTGAATGTCATAGACTTTACCTTAAACTAACCTGCCTTAAACTCATCAAGCATTTATGGAGCACTTGAAGGCATTCAGGAGGATCACAAGACGCTCTTTGTGGATTGATGCCATATAAAATGGTTTATTGGTTTTGTGAAGTTCAAACAGCTTGACTGCGTGAAGCAAAACAAACTCATTCGGATCAGAGATGTCTGCGTTGCTTATGTTCCGTCTTTGAAAAGAACCAAGGATCTAATGAGAATAAAGCATCAACCATATAGTACCTGCTCTGTGATGGTACTATTGGGGTGATAAAGTGGAAAAAAAGCCAGATTGGATATTCATTAGGTTTGATTATACTACAGTGCAAGTCCATCCATCCATTATCTTCCGCTTTATCCTCTATTAGGGTCGGGGGGGGGGGGGGGTTCCCCAGATACATCCAGGACAGGACACCAATTTAGGGGCAATTTCAGATATTGGCATTTGAGAGATGGGAGGAAACTGGAGAACCCGGAGGAAACCCACACGGACACGGGGAGAACACGGAAACTCCACCCAGATTGGGATTCGAACCTGGATTCCCAGCGATAGGGGTACATCCATCTATTATCGTTCACTATATCCTCACTCGGGTCATGAAGGGGGTTCCCCAGGTCCATCCAAGGAAGAGGGAGAACGTTTCGGGCACTGGGCAGATACACCCAGGACAGGACGCCAATCTATCACTGGGCACACACTCACTCACACAAACACACTCTATATGGGGCAATTTGGAGAACTCAATTGACTTGATCCATGTTTTTGGACTGTGGGAGGAAACCGGAGAACCCAGAGGAAACCCACACGGACACGGGGAGAACATGGAAACTCCACCCAGATTGGGATTCGACCTGGGAATCTCTAGCACTGAGAGGAGAACATGCTAACCACTAAGCCACCGTGCCGTCCATCTACACAAACCTTAATTAACTTCTCCCTAATTTTATATTTACATTTACATTTAGCAGACACTTTTATCCAAAGCGACTTACAAGGTGAGCACAGGGTTCATCACAACATCCCTGGAGCAAAGAGGGTTAAGGGTCTTGCTCAAGAACCCACATTGGTAACTTCAGTGGACCTGGGATTTGAACCCACAACCTTCAGATTGATAGCCCAACACCTTAACAACTGAGCTACCGCACCCCTAATGATAAAAGCTTTCGTTTTTTATTCATTCATTCATTCATTCATTCATCCTCTATTAGGGTCGTGGGGGGGGGGTTCCCCATGCCCATCCAGGGGAGAACGTCTCGGGCGCTGGGCAGATACACCCAGGACAGGGCACCAATTCATCACTGGGCACACACTCACTCACACAAACACACTCTATATGGGGCAATTTGGAGAACTCAATTGTCTTGATCCATGTTTTTGGACTGTGGGAGGAAACCGGACAACCTGGAGGAAACACACGCGGACACGCGGAGAACGTGGAAACTCCACCCAGATTGGGATTCGACCTGGGAATCTCTAGTGCTGAGAGGCGAACGTGCTAACCACTAACCACTCGTTTTTTTATAATTCTTAAAACCATGCAGATTATTCTCAAGATTTCACTCACCCTTCATCTTCTTCTCGATGTATGGATCCACAAAATCTGCAGATTTGGTGTTAAAGAAGAAACTATTTGATAAAACTCACTGGTTACGACGTTTTCATTTCAGTGTCCAGGTCACAGAGTGCACAGTCAAGTGTCGAGTCAAGTGCAATAACTATATAGCTGCATAGCTGACTCAGTGAGAGGCGGAAGAAGCAGCTCATGTATTTGGCTTGCAGACACAGCCGCAAAGAAAACTAATCAAAAGTATGAGGATACATTTAAACTTGAGGGTGTCCACTGGGAGCGAGTGTGGCGGGATAACACGGTTCACCGGAGCCTGATGGAAACAAAATTAGGCGCATTAATCACAGCTTCCTTAGCTTTTCCTCACAGCAGAAGACAGTAAGGATATAGATATTATGGCGTGCCAATCTCTCAGTGTGAGCCATTTTTAAAATGAACTAGCCTGATTATAGGGTGACCAAATTCCAATTACCCAGATGTGGGACAAAGTCTATGTTCGTGTGGGACAATGTGGGACAATGTGGGACAATGTGGGACACCAATAACTTAAAAAAAAAAGAAACATCTCTATTCTGCCCCTGTAGCACAAAACAGACTGCAAATGAAAACTTGTTAATATATTCATTCATTCATTATCTTCCGCTTTATCCTACATCAGGGTCGCGGTGGGGTTCCCCATGCCCATCCAGGAGAGAACATCTCAGGCGCTGGGCAGATAGACCCAGGACAGGGCGCCAATCCATCGCTGGGCACACACTCACTCACACAGACACACTCTATATGGGGCAATTTGGAGAATTCAATTGACTTGATCCATGTTTTTGGACTGTGGGAGGAAAACCGGAGAACCCGGAGGAAAACCCACGCAGACACGGGGAGGAACATGGAAACTCCACCCAGATGGGGATTCGAACCGGGAATCCCTAGCAGCTAAGAGGAGAAAACGTGCTAACCACTAAGCCACCGTGCCGCCTTGTTAATATATATATTTAATTATACACACACACACACACACACACACACACACATATATATATATATATATAGCGGCACGGTGGCTTAGTGGTTGGCACGTTCTCCTCTCAGCGCTAGGGATTCCCGGTTCGAATCCCCATCTGGGTGGAGTTTCCATGTTCTCCCCGTGTCCGCGTGGGTTTCCTCTGGGTTCACCGGTTTCCTCCCACAGTCCAAAAACATGGATCAAGTCAATTGAATTCTCCAAATTGCCCCATATAGAGTGTGTCTGTGTGAGTGAGTGTGTGCCCAGTGATAGATTGGCGCCCTGTCCTGGGTGTATCTGCCCAGTGCCTAAAACGTTCTCCCCTTGATGGGCATGGGGAACCCCACCGCGACCCTGATAGAGGATAAAGTGGAAGATAATGGATGGATTTGATACAGGAAGGAACCTGAAAGTATTGTTTTAAATAAATGTTCAATTTGGTTACATTGTCGTTTTATCTGGTCAATCACATCATTTAAACAAAATTTAAAGACCATTTGAACTGAAAAATCGATTCTGAATCGAATCGTGACCTCAAAAATCGAATCGAATGGCTAAAAAGACTTAAGACAAAAAAAAAAAACACTTAAATAGTATTTTTTGACCTAGTGCTGAGAGGTGAACGTGCTAACAACTAAGCCACCATGCCGCCCCTCTGTATAAAATCTTTGTGCTAAATTAAAATGAGCAGTATTAGGTTAGAATCCCGAATCCCGTTCTCCCTGCTCCATGGTTCTACGGCTGGTTAACAAGCGTGCTGTACGGTGGCCGAGCAGACACATAATGCATTTAGGGGGCTCCAAAAATAAAACTTAAACGCATTTTTTAAAATCGATTCAGAATCGCCAGGACTAGAAAATCGCGATTCGTTGAAGAATCGATTTTTTACAGTATTCCTAATAGATATACTTAAAATTATTGCTGTTAAAACATGGTGGCTCTAACCACAGGTAGGTATTTTTTTTAAAGATAAAAAAAATACTTGCCAGCCCAGTAGAGGATTAAGCGGAAAATTCTTTCATTCATTATCTCCCGCTTTATCCTCTATTAGGGTCGCGGTGGGGTTCCCCATGCCCATCCAGGGGAGAACATCTCGGGCGCTGGGCAGATAGACCCAGGACAGGGCGCCAATCCATCGCTGGGCACATACTCACTCACACAAACACACTCTATATGGGGCAATTAGAGAACTCAATTGACTTGATCCATGTTTTTGGACTGTGGGAGGAAACCGGAGAACCCGGAGGAAACCCACGCAGACACAGGGAGAACATGGAAACTCCACCCAGATGGGGATTCGAACCGGGAATCCCTAGCGCTGAGAGGCGAACGTGCTAACCACTAAGCCACTGTGCCACAGTGTTTATAACGCATTCAGGCACAAGAGGGCGTGCATTATTGCTAAAATAAATGCTAAAAAATCGCAGGAAAAAGGTGTTGGACACATCCATCCATCCATTATCTTCTGCTTTATCCTCTATTAGGGTCGCGGGGGGGTTCTCCATGCTCATCCAGGGGAGAACGTCTCAGGCGCTGGGCAGATACACCCAGGACAGGGTGCCAATCTATCACTGGACACATTCAACACTCACTCACACAGACACACTCTATATGGGGCAATTTAGAGAACTCAATTGACTTGATCCATGTTTTTGGACTGTGGGAGGAAACCGGAGAACCCGGAGGAAACCCACGCAGACACGGGGAGAACATGGAAACTCCACCCAGATGGGGATTCGAACCGGGAATCCCTAGTGCTGAGAGGCGAACGTGCTGACCACTAAGCCACCGTGCCGCTTAAGCGGAAAACGATGAATAAATTAATAATTATGTAACATTTTTTTGTAAAGTGGGTATAAAACATTAAAAGAATTAAAGGAATTAAAAGGTTAAAGGGTAAGCGAGCACTGCCATGTCAGGTCGTCAGCCATCATCATGTCGACGGGAAAACAGTCTGCGCCCTGGCAATCAGCGCCATTAAAGAATCACATTAGGTGACTCAAGCAAGTTAAAAGCGGCGGCTGGCCGGTTGAATAATTACCGAAGGCGAGACCATATTCCACTGCACCTTTAAACACAGAGTATTTGGTTTACTCACCACTTTGATGCCTTTGCTTTGATCTTCCTTCTTTTTGGCTGACTTTCCACCTTTGGTTTCCTTTTTTTCGTCGCTTTCAACGGGCAAAACTGCAAAAGCAATCGGTGTTGAAACAGGAAATGACATCTAACGGGAGCCTTCAAATAAGACTATTAGTTCCTGCTGACATCAACGAAAGCAAATTAGCTCTGCTGCACACATGAACATTCGGACCCATGAACTCCTCGCTTAGTCAGCAAAAGTTCTGCTGCTGTTGTTGATACCAACTTATCACACGTGTGTGTGTGTGTGTGTGTGTGAGTGTGTGTGTGTCCACACACTCTTAAACACTCCTCATTCCCGTTTACAATGACTGTAATTCAGAGTTTATTGGTAAAGGTTTGACTAACGATTCAATGAGGGGGCAATTAGTATCACCATTGTGCCCATTAGGGGTGAGCTGCAATATTCGCTGATTCGACGATTCGATTCGGAGAACCGTAGTCGACTATGAACCTCATAGTCGAATGTACCATTTTGACCACATGGGGGCGCCCATGGCTGCTGCTAAGCATTAGTTTTTACATGAAATGTCTTTGTTTTCGTTATATATATATATATAGCCTTTTGTCAAATAGAATCATCCTAATTTCTAGAAAAAAAGAAAGAAAAAAGAAAAACAAAAAAAAAAGGTTTTCTTTTGTTAGAAAAACAAGTAAAATATATTTCAAAAAATCTTTTTTAAAAACTACGCTTATAGCGCCATCGTGTGGTGAAATTTTAACTGATTCGACTATCAGTCGACTATAGGGGAAATCTGACGAATCAGATTCGACTACGAAAATTTGTAGTTGAATACAGCCCTAGTGCCCATCATCATGTTTTGGAACGTGGGAGGAAATTGGAACCCATGGAGAAAACCTGCTCAGGCACAGAGAGGACATGAGGACCTGCAGACAGTAAGGACGCCTCCTTCTTACTCCCCTTATTGTCCATGTTCTCAGTTCCTCGTTCCCTTAAAGATGGACTTTGTAGTTCTCCAATTCCATTCTGTAGTCCATCTGTGTGTGTCCTACAGTACATACTGTGTACTCTGTTCTCTAATGCTCAGAACCCCAATAGTACCACCACAGAGCAGGGGTTATTGGGTGGGGGCATTAGTCCTATCCCAGCAGTGTGACTGAGGTGGAGAAATGAAACTCCACTAGAACCCCCTCACCACATCAGTGTCACTGCAGAACTGACAAGAAACAATCCACCACCCAAATGATACCTGTTCTGTGATGCTCCTGGAGAACAGAGAACCAACAGGGGACTAACAACAACAAAGAACACAGATGTTCTACAGTCTGGAATTGTAGAACTACAGAGTCCATCTATATGGTAAGTGGAGGAAATAGATGATGGAGCAAGAAGGGGGCGTGGCCAAACATTTGACTGTTAATAATATGTAGTCAATAAATTATTAAATTAATGTCAAGTGTTTTAACCCGACGACTGTATCCTCATCTTCCACTTAATCATGTACTAGAGTTGAGGGGACAGGGGACGGGGGGGGGGGGGGGGGGCAGGAAGAACAATTTGTGCGCAGAACAGATACATCCCGGACAGGGCGCCAATATATCGCTGGGCACAATCAGATACACACAATATGTGGGGGCAATTTAAATAGGGGTATTAAAAAGCAGCCAATTTGCTGTGAATCCATGTTTTTGGACTGTGGGAGGAAACCGGAGAACCTGGAGGAAACCCACATGGACACGGGGAGAACATGGAAACTCCACCCAGATTGGAATTCAAACTGGGAATCCCAAGCGCTGAGAGGAGAACATGCTAACCACTAAGCCACCGTGCCACCCCATTATTCATTTATTCATTCATTATCTCCCACTTTATCCTCTATTAGGGTCGCGGTGGTGTTCCCCATGCCCATCCAGGGGAGAACGTCTCAGGCACTGGGCAGATACACCCAGGACAGGACGCCAATCTATCACTGGGCACACACTCACTCACACAGACACACTCTATATGGGGCAATTTTAAGAATTCAATTGACTTGATCCATGCTTTTGGACTGTGGAAGGAAACCGGAGAACCCGGAGGAAACCCACGTCGACACGGGGAGAACATGGAAACTCCACCCAGATTGGGATTCGAACCAGGAATCCCTAGTGCTGAGAGGAGAACATGCTAACCACTAAGCCACCGTGCCGCCCCATTATTCATTGATTCATTCATTATCTCCCGCTTTATCCTCTATTAGGGTCGCGGTGGGGTTTTCCCCATGCCCATCCAGGGGAGAACGTCTCGGGCGCTGGGAAGTTAGACCCAGGACAGGGCGCCAATCCATCGCTGGGCACACACACACTCACACAGACACACTCTATATGGGGCAATTTTAAGAATTCAATTGACTTGATCCATGTTTTTGGACTGTGGGAGGAAACCGGAGAACCTGGAGGAAACCCACGTGGACACGGGGAGAACATGGAAACTCCACCCAGATGGGGATTCGAACTGGGAATCCCTAGCGCTGAGAGGAGAACATGCTAACCACTAAGCCACCGTGCCACCCCATTATTCATTCATTATCTCCCACTTTATCCTCTATTAGGGTCGCAGGGGGGTTCCCCATGCCCCATCCGGGGAGAAAGTGGTAGAAAAAGGGGGGGGGCGCTGGGAAGTTAGACCCAGGACAGGGCGCCAATCCATCACTGGGCACACACTCACTCACACAGACACACTCTATATAGGGCAATTTTAAGAATTCAATTGACTTGATCCATGTTTTTGGACTGTGGGAGGAAAGTGGAGAACCCGGAGGAAACCCACGTGGACATGGGGAGAACATGGAAACTCCACCCAGATTGGGATTCGAACCGTGAATCCCTAGCTCTGAGAGGAGAACATGCTAACCAGTAAGCCACCGTGCCACCCCATTATATTTATTAGTAACCTTATTTAAGGGGATACAGGTTTCTGCTGGACTTTTCTTTTCTTTTAATAGCAAAGCCCTCAGCCCCTGACATCTGAATTATTAAAAAAGTAAAACCTGTTCAGCTTAGAACCTAAACGTTCTCCGATGCTTCGTTTTCGTATGCATATTCCTGGACTTTGTACTTTTCCGGCCTCCCTAAAGGTGAGCATGCTCACATTTCAAACGCTTGGCTCATTTCGTTAACTCCGTGCCAACACCAGTGAACACAAGGCTGCAATTCAAATGAGGGTGAATTAAAAGGTGTGTGGGTGAATATTAAATGCCCTCCGGTGCAGCACGCTGGCTGATGGAACAGATCACGTCCTTCGTGATGGCGTTTCTATAGAACGTTCTTTGTGTAAAGCTGCGACAGCACCCTCAAGCAATTTATATAATAAAGCAAAACAATATGTTTTATTATTGATTCATTATTAAATTACCACGGTGGCTTAGTGGTTAGCATGTTCTCCTCTCAGCGCTAGGGTTTTCCGGTTCGAATCCCAATCTGGGTGGAGTCTCCATGTTCTCCCCGTGTCCGCGTGGGTTTCCTCCGGGTTCTCCGGTTTCCTCCCACAGTCCAAAAACATGGATCAACGTCAATTGAATTCTCCAAATTGCCCCATATAGAGTGTGTGTGTGTGAGTGAGTGTGTGCCCAGTGATAGATTGGCGCACTGTCCTGGGTGTATCTGCCCAGCGCCCGAAACGTTCTCCCCTGGATGTTCTCCCCCCCCGCGACCCTAGTAGAGGATAAAGTGGACGATAATGGATGGATGGTTAGTGGTTAACATGTTCTCTCATCGCTGGGCATCCCGGTTCGAATCCCGATCTGGGTGGAGTTTCCATGTTCTCCCCGTGTCCGCGTGGGTTTCCTCCGGGTTCTCCGGTTTCCTCCCACTGTCCAAAAACATGGATCAAGTCAAATGAGTTCTCCAAATTGCCCCATATAGAGTGTGTGTGTGAGTAAGTGTGTGCCCAGTGATAGATTGGCGTCCTGTCCTGGGTCTATCTGCCCAGCGCCCGAGACGTTCTCCCCTGCATGGGCATGGGGAACCCCCATGAGACGGAATTGGAAGATAATGACATGCGATGAGATGGGTTGTGTGGTGTTTAGCATGTTCTCCTCTCAGCGCTGGGGATCCAGGTTTGAATCCCAATCTGGGTGGAGTTTCCATGTTCTCTCAGTGTCCATGTGGGCTTCCTCCAAATTCGAAAGTTTCCACCCACAGTCCAAAGATGTGAATTGAAGATGAATTGGCTGCTCTAAATTGCCCCTATATAGTTTGTGTGAGTGCGTCCCCAGTGATGGATTGGCGCCCTGTCCTGGGTGTATCTGGGTGTATGTTCTCCCCTGGATGGACAGATGAAATCATATACAATGCACTGTCTGAGAACCTTGCGTCTGGCCTAACACTTAGATACACAAACGTACACTTCTGTATTTTTAAAGGCTTTAAGGATCTATGCAGGTTAGAGATTCATTCATTCATTCATTCTTTATCCTCTATTAGGGTCGCGGTGGGGTTCCCCATGCCCATCCAGGGGAGAACGTCTCAGGCGCTGGGCTGATACACCCAGGACAGGGCGCCAATCTATCACTGGGCACACACTCACTCACACACACACTCTATATGGGGCAATTTGGAGAACTCAATTGACTTGATCCATGTTTTTGGACTGTGGGAAAAAACCGGAGAACCCGGAGGAATCCCACGCGGACACGGGGAGAACATGGAAACTCCACCCAGATTGGGATTCGAACCGGGATGCCCAGCGATGAGAGAACATGTTAACCACAGAACCCCGCAGTCCGGTTTGTGCCGTCGTACCCGTCTCTTTTTTTTGGAGGCGCGAGTGAAAGACCTGCAGAGAAAGATCACGACACACTGAGCTGATTCCAGCCCCCTGTAGAACATCAAGAGCTTCTAATGGTAGCTCCAGCAACATCCTGTCTGCTAACAGCACGACACTTTCCCCATGCTCTTCAGATGATTCTGTTAAAACACACACACACACACACACACACACACACACACACACCATAAATCACATCCATCCATCCATTATCTTCAGCTTTATCCTCTACTAGGGTCGTGGGGGGGGGGTTCCCCATGTCCATCCAGGGGAGAACATCTCGGGCGCTGGGCAGATACACCCAGGACAGGGCGCCAATCCATCGCTGGGCGCACACTCACTCACACAGACACACTCTATATGGGGCAATTTGGAGAACTCAATTGACTTGATCCATGTTTTTGGACTGTGGGAGGAAACCGGAGAATCCGGAGGAATCCCACGCAGACACGGGGAGAACATGGAAACTCCACCCAGATTGGGATTCGAACCGGGAATCCCTAGTGCTGAGAGGAGAACATGCTAACCACTAACCGTCCATCCATTATCTTCCGCTTTATCCTCTACTAGGGCCGCGGGGGGGGGGGGGGGGGGAGTTGGGTTCACCATGCCCATCCAGCGGAGAACGTTTCGGACGTTGGGCAGATACACCCAGGACAGGGCGCCAATCTATCACTGGGCACACACTCACTCACACAGACACACTCTATATGGGGCAATTTGGAGAACTCAATTGACTTGATCCATGTTTTTGGACTGTGGGAGGAAACCGGAGAACCCGGAGGAATCCCACGCGGACACGGGGAGAACATGGAAACTCCACCCAGATTGGGATTCGAAAGGGAGAATAAAGTGTTCACTTCTATGCTGACGACACACCATGATAAAGATGAGATAATAAATAAATCAATTCCAGATAATTCAATTAGGGCGGCACGGTGGCTTAGTGGTTGGCATGTTCTCCTCTCAGCACTAGGGATTCCCGCTTCAAACTCCATCTGGGTGGAGTTTCCATGTTCTCCCCGTGTCCGCGTGGGTTTCCTCCGGGTTCTCCGGTTTGCTCCCACAGTCCAAAAACTATGATCAAGTCAATTGAGTTCTTCAAATTGCCCCATATAGAGTGTGTTTGCGATCGTGTCTGTGTGCCCAGCGATAGATTGGTGCCCTGTCCTGGGTGTATCTGCCCAGCCCCCGAAACGTTCTCCCCTGGATGGGCATGGGGAACCCCCCCCGCGACCCTAATATAGGATAAAGCAGAAGATAATGAATGAATGAATGAATGAGTAAATTAAAAAAGTTGTTTCTATAGCAACGGTGAAGTAAAAGCTCGTGCATAGCAACAGTCTGATCTTGTTTGTGACGAATTATTCCGACCAAAGTTCCACTACGATGAATGGAAACGTGCTCGAGTTCCCGGAAACGTGTTAAATAAGAACGTTGGAAGCGTGCTGTAATTACCCGGCGGAGGTTTATCTGCAGTCGCACTTTTCTCTTTGCTCGGTGGCTGGGTCGCCTCATTGCTGGCTGTTATCGGGTGGCACTGGCTGAAACAGAAAGATAAAACCGCGTGAGTCGGGGAGCCACGCCGGCATAATGAACAGAGAACGGCGAGCGCGAGGCATGAAAGAGTCCAGCTTTGAGAAATGGGAGGATTCACACAGGTCACACGGTTCACACCGACATCTGCTGTTTGTAAACTCCATGTTCTATCCCAGCCCCAACTGCACCGCGTGATGATTGGAAAGCAACCTGATTTACCGGTGGTGTAATACGGGGGAGGGGGGGGTCAACGGGGTAAAAGAAGCTACAGAGAGTGGTTCGCATTTGCTTTGCTTTCAGATAAAATGGAATTTTGCCGAGGTTGCATTATTACCGAGGAACTGTTTTGCCCTGGTGACGCACTTACGGAGAACGTGGTTACGGGAACTTATTTCAGAGGAACAGTTAACTGCGTAGGTTCTCGTTGTTGAGATGATAAGCAGGGGGGATTTTACGGTTTAGAAACATCAGGGGTCCCTTATACCCCCTCTGTCCTCTTTAAAAAGTGCCCTTTCATGAGTGTATTGATCCGTTTTCAAACTGTTGTTATATCCTTTATCCTCCACTAGGGTCGGGGGGTCGGGGGGGGGGCGGGGGGGCGGGGGGGGCCCACCCAGGGGAGAACGTTTCGGGCGCTGGGCAGATACACCCAGGACAGGGCGCCAATCCATCACTGGACACACACTCACTCACACATACACACTCTATATGGGGCAATTTGGAGACTTCAATTGACTTGATCCATGTTTTTGGACTGTGGGAGGAAACCGAAGAACCTGGAGGAAACCCACGTGGACACGGGGAGGACATGGAAACTCCACCCAGATTGGGATTCGATCCGGAAATCCCTAGCGCTGAGAGGAGAACATGCTAAACACTAAGCCACCGTGTTGTCCCATTGTTGATTAATTCATTCATTCATTATCTCCCGCTTTATCCTCTATTAGGGTCGCGGGGGGGGTTCCCCATGCCCATCCAGGGGAGAACGTCTCTGGCGCTGGGCAAATACACTCAGGACAGGGCGCCAATCCATCGCTGGGCACACACTCACCCACACAGACACACTCTATATGGGGCAATTTGGAGAATTCATTTGACTTGATCCATGTTTTTGGACTGTGGGATGAAACTGGAGAACCCGGAGGAAACCCATGCGGACACGGGGAGGACATGGAAACTCCACCCAGATGGGGATTCGAACCGGGAATCCCTAGAGCTGAGAGGAGAACATGCTAACCACTAAGCCACCGTGCCGCCCAGGTTTAACTGTTTAATTTGCGATATAAATAAACTTACTTATTACTGTGATGGCTTAGTGATTAGCATGTTCTCCTCTCAGCTCTAGGGATTCCCGGTTCGAATCCCGATCTGGGTGGTGTTTCCATGTTCTCCCCGTGTCTGCGTGGGTTTCCTCCGGGTTCTCCGGTTTCCTCCCACAGTCCAAAAACATGGATCAAGTCAATTGAATTCTCAAAATTGCCCCATATAGAGTGTGTCTGTGTGAGTGAGTGTGTGCCCAGCGATGGATTGGCGCCCTGTCCTGGGTGTATCTGACCAGCGCCCGAGACGTTCTTCCCTGGATGGGCATGGGGAACCCCCCGCGACCCTAATAGAGGATAAAGCGGGAGATAATGAATGAATGAATATTACTGTGAGAGGGAAGCACTTCTTACCGTGCAACCATGCCACCCAAACAGATGGAGGTCTTATGGATGTCAAATCAACTCAGAATGTTATAAAGGACTTACAAACGATGGTGGAGGTCAGAGCAGAGGGTTGGCCACAGCATCCTGGAGCAATGAGGGTTAAGGGTCTTGCTCAAGGAGCCACATTGGTAACTTCAGTGGAGCTGGGATTTGAACCCCCAACCTTCAGATTGACAGCCCAACCACCCTGACCACTGAGCTACCATGACATACAAACCTGAAACTCGACAGTCCTAACTGAGAAAGTACTGGTTGGAGATAATCCTTCATTTCTTGCACAAGAGCTTGAAAAAGTTTGTCCCCCTCCTCCTTAACAGAAAGAAAAATGAGATAAAAAAAGTGAGACAATCATGTAAACACTGCATGAAAACTTATTTTGCTGGAGATGAAACTTCTTAATTACGTAATCATCAAAGAGGGTGGCATGGTGGCGTTGTGGTTAGCACACCCAACTCAGCGCTGGGGATCCAGATTCGAATCCCCATCTGGGTGGAGTTTCCATGTTCTTCCCGTGTCCGCATGGGTTTCCCCTGGGTTCTCCAGTTTCCTCCCACAGTCCAAAAACATGGATCAAGCTCAATTGAGTTCTCCAAATTGCCCAATAGAGTGTGTTTGTGAGTGTATGCCCGGTTATGGATTGGCGCCCTGTCCCCATTTCGAATCCCAATCTGGGTGGAGTTTCCATGTTCTCCCCGTGTCCGCATCGGTTTCCTCTGGGTTCTCCGGTTTCCTCCCACGGTCCAAAAACATGGATCCAAGGGCAATTGAGTGCTCTAAATTGCCCCATATAGAGTGTGTTTGTGAGTGTATGACTAGTTATGGATTGGCGCCCTGTCCCCATTTCGAATCCCAATCTGGGTGGAGTTTCCATGTTCTCCCCGTGTCCGCATGGGTTTCCTCCGGGTTCTCCGGTTTCCTCCCACAGTCCAAAAACTTGGATTCAAGGTCAATTGAGTGCTCTAAATTGCCCCATATAGAGTGTGTTTGTGAGTGTATGCCCAGTTATGGATTGGCGCCCTGTCCCCATTTCGAATCCCAATCTGGGTGGAGTTTTTCCATGTTCTCCCCGTGTCCGTGTGGGTTTCTCCGGGTTCTCCGGTTTCCTCCCACAGTCCAAAAACATGGATCAAGCTCAATTGAGTTCTCCAAATTGCCCCAAATAGAGTGTGTTTGTGAGTGTATGCCCAGTTATGGATTGACTCCCTGTCCCCATTTCGAATCCCAATCTTGGTGGAGTTTTTCCATGTTCTCCCCGTGTCCGTGTGGGTTTCTCCGGGTTCTCCGGTTTCCTCCCACAGTCCAAAAACATGGATTTAAGGTCAATTGAGTTCTCCAAATTGCCCAATAGAGTGTGTTTGTGAGTGTATGCCCAGTTATGGATTGGCGCCCTGTCCCCATTTCGAATCCCAATCTGGGTGGAGTTTCCATGTTCTCCCCGTGTCCGTGTGGGTTTCTCTGGGTTCTCCGGTTTCCTCCCACATGTCTAAAAACATAGATTCAATGTGAATTGGCTGCTGTAAATTGCCCCTATATAGTGTGAGTGAGGGTGGGCCTGGCAATGGATTGGCACCTTGAAATCCTTGAAAGCACTAGGGATTCCCAGTTCGAATCCCCATCTGGGTGGAGTTTCCATGTTCTCCCCGTGTCCACATGGGTTTCCTCCGGGTTCTCTGGTTTCCTCCCACATGTCCAAAAACATGGATTCAAGGTCAATTGGCCTCTAAATTGCCCCTATATAGTGTGAGTGAGGGTGGGCCTAGCAATGGATTGGCACCGTGTAATCCTTTTTAACTGAAGGTAAGACCGTATGCATACCGTTCGTCCGACAGTCTGTACATCTCTGTGTTGACGAGACTCTCTCAGTACGGTCTGTGCCACCGTCTCTCTGAAGTCACGGGCTTGGTTCTGGATTTGATACAGGACGGAGGGCGGAACTCGAGCTTCGGCCACTCTGGAACATACTAATCCACCTGAATCACAAACACACACCGTAAGAATTAAAATCTATCTCATACAAATAACAAGTCCCACTGAGCCTCCAACAGTTTCTTGTGCACATACTGCTTATTCAGCAAAAGCTACACAGGAAGTATATAAACCACTATATATATATATACACACACACACGCATACATACTGTACATAAATTTACACATATACATATACACACACACACACAAATATAAATATATATATACTGGTTCGTATCCCAATCTGGATGGAGTTTCCATGTTGTCCCCATGTCAGTGTGGGTTTCCTCCGGGTTCTTCAGTTTCCTCCCACAGTACGAAAACATGGATTAAGTCAATTGAATTCTCCAAATTGCCCCATATAGAGTGTGTTTGTGTGAGTGAGTGTGTGTCGATAGAATGGTGTCCTGTCCTGGGTGTATCTGCCCAGTGCCCGAAACGTTCTCCCCTGGATGGACATGGGGAACCCCCCTGCGACCCCAGTAGAGGATAAAGTGGAAGATGATGGATGGATGGATGGTATTATCGTAATTAGGAAGTATTAAGGATGTCCTGGGTGTATCTCTCACACACACACACACACACACACACACATATATATATATATACACATATATATATATATATATATATATATATATATATATATATATACACTAAGCTGGGTGTATATCCAATTTCATAATTTTATCTTTGTAATTTATATCATTCTGCTTTCTTTTGCACATGATTATTTTTAAATGTAAAATGTAAATGTTTTTTAATGTGTATGTTTTGTACAGCGTCCTTGGGTGTTTTGAAAGGCGCTTTCAAATAAAATGTATTATTATTATTATTATTATTATTATTATTAAGCTCAAAACTCAAACCCAGCTTTTAAAAGTAAAACGTATTTATTACCTGGGAGCTTGGACGCTTTCTCTTTCTCATCCCTAATGATTTGTACTTTCTCATAAACTGCTCCATAGAGGACGGAACTGCAGACAGAACAAAAAGCACAAACACATGATCCTCCACATGATGAAAGAAAGGTGCTGTAGTGGTTAGTAGAGTTTCCATGTTCTCCCTGTGTCTGCGTGGGTTTCCTCCGGGTTCTCCGCTTTCCTCCCACAGTCCAAAAACATGGATCAAGGTCAATTGAGTTCTCCAAATTGCCCCATATAGAGTGTGTCTGTGTGAGTGAGTGTGTGCCCACTGATAGATTGGCGCCCTGTCTTGGGTGTATCTGCCCAGCGCCCGAAACGTTCTCCCCTGGATGGACATGGGGAACCCCCCCTGCGGCCCTAATAGAGGATAAAGCGGGAGATAATGGATGGATGAATGATCCCCAAATATTCAGCCGAATCTATTTTATATTGATTGATATTGGATAACGGTCTTAGTGGTGGCTTAGTGGTTATCAGGCCGCCTCTAACCACTGTGGATCCAGGTTCGAATCCCAATCTGGGTGGAGTTTCCATGTTCTCCCCGTGTCCGCGTGGGTTTCCTCCGGGTTCTCCGCTTTCCTCCCACAGTCCAAAAACATGGATCAAGGTCAATTGAGTTCTCCAAATTGGAGAGTGTCTGTGTGAGTGAGTGTGTGTCCAGTGATGGATTGGCGCCCTGTCCTGGGTGTGTCTGCCCAGCGCCCGAAACGTTCTCCCCTGGATGGACATGGGGAACCCCCCCGCGGCCCTAATAGAGGATAAAGCGGAGGATAATGGATGGATGGATGATCCTCAAATATTCAGCCGAATCTATTTTATATTGATTGATATTGGATAACTGTCTTAGTGGTGATCAGGCCGTCTCTAACCACTGTGGATCCAGGTTCGAATCCCAATCTGGGTGGAGTTTCCATGTTCTCCCCGTGTCCGCGTGGGTTTCCTCCGGGTTCTCCGCTTTCCTCCCACAGTCCAAAAACATGGATCAAGGTCAATTGAGTTCTCCAAATTGGAGAGTGTCTGTGTGAGTGAGTGTGTGTCCAGTGATAGATTGGCGTCCTGTCCTGGGTGTATCTGCCCAGTGCCCGAAACGTTCTCCTCTGTATGGGAGCTTCCAGTGTCAGAAAAAGTCAAACTTTGATGATGGAAGGTTTTTTAAAGGTGCGCTTATAATCACCAAAACCAATATAACTTTAGCAACTTCCCATTTTAGAGTTTTTGGAAAGAAGATTGCTTTGTTTACTGATAACACACTCGGACTCACCCGTCTCCAGTGTGCTGCAGCAGCAGGATTTTGAGATTAGGTGGCAACTCGCTCAGTAAGTTCAGGTGGTTTGGGTTAATGTTCAGCTGGTGGAAGGTCTGTGACATTGAAAGGAAAAGCACCTCATTACAGTAACCTCTCATTCCTGTTGCAACTCAAGTTTATTTTACATACAGTAGCAGTCAAACATTTGGACACGCCCCCTTTTGCTCTATTCTATATGTCCTCCACTTATCATATAGATGGACTTTGAAGTTGTACAATTCCAGACTGTAGAACATCTGTGTTCTTTCGGTTCTCCGTTTCCTCCCACAGTCCAAAAACGTTTCCAATTGAATTCTCCAAATTGCCCCATATAGAGTGTGTGTGTGTGAGTGAGTGCACGGTGATAGATTGGCGCCCTGTCCTGGGTGTATCTGCTCAACACTGGAAACGTTCTCCTGGATGGGCATGGGGAACCCCCCCCCCCCCGCGACACTAATAGAGGATAAAGCAGAAGATAATGGATGGATGGATAATAATAATAATAATAAGGGCGGCACGGTCGCTTAGTGGTTAGCATGTTCTCCTCTCAGAACTAGGGATCTCCGGTTCGAACCCCAATCTGGGTGGAGTTTCCATGTTCTCCCCGTGTCCGCGTGGGTTTCCTCCGGGTTCTCCTGTTTCCTCCAACAGTCCAAAAACATGGATTAAGGTCAATTGAATTCTCCAAATTGCCCCATATAGAGAGTGTGTGTGAGTGAGTGCACGGTGATAGATTGGCGCCCTGTCCTGGGTGTATCTGCTCAACACTGGAAACGTTCTCCTGGATGGGCATGGGGAACGCCCCCCCCCTCCCCAGCAACCCTAATAGAGGATAACGCAGAAGATAATGGATGGATGGATAATAATAATAATAATAATAATAATAATAATAATAATAAGGGCGGCACGGTGTCTTAGTTTTTAGCATGTTCTCCTCTCAGAACTAGGGATCTCCGGTTCGAACCCCAATCTGGGTGGAGGTTCCATGTTCTCCCCGTGTCCGCGTGGGTTTCCTCCGGGTTCTCCGGTTTCCTCCAACAGTCCAAAAACATGGATTAAGGTCAAATGAATTCTCCAAATTGCCCCATATAGAGTGTGTGTGTGTGTGAGTGCACCGTGATAGATTGGCGCCCTGTCCTGGGTGTATCTGCTCAACACTGGAAACGTTCTCCTGGATGGGCATGGGGAACCCCCCCCCTTCCTCCGCGACACTAATAGAGGATAAAGCAGAAGATAATGGATGGATGGATGATAATAATAATAATAATAATAATAATAAGGGCGGCACGGTGGCTTAGTGATTAGCATGTTCTCCTCTCAGTGCTAAGGATTCGCGGTTCGAATCCCAATCTGGGTGGAGGTTCCATGTTCTCCCCGTGTCCGCGTGGGTTTCCTCCGGGTTCTCCGGTTTCCTCCCACAGTCCAAAAACATGGATTAAGGTCAATTGAATTCTCCAAATTGCCACCCTGATTGGCACCATGTCCTGGGTGTATCTGCCCAGCGCCTGAGAAGTTCTCCCATGGATGGGCATAAAGAACCCCCCCCGACCCTAATAGAGGATAAAGCAGAAGATAATGGATGGATGGACGTGTCCAACACCTTTTTCCAGTGATTTTTTTAGCACTAATGCACGCCCTCTTGTGCCTGAATGCGTTATAAACACTGAATGATACACTGAAGGATATTTTACTGAGCAATAAGCAGAAAAGCAGCACCTTTGAGTGAGTTTGAAGAGACTGTTGAATAGCTGAAAGCATGAAGCTGCCTCTGTGACAGGAAGAGGCCTCCAGATTGTTCTGCAAACCCAGCAGTGCAGCAACCTGTGACTGACGGCTGTCTGAACACGCCGTACGCAGCACTCTGGACAACGCAATACAGCACATACAGCTCTGAGATCAAAGCAGAGAACAGACAGGTGAGTAATGAATACAGAAATACATTCAAACACTAATATCTTTATATACAATATATTCATTTTCATTATCTCTTGCTTTATCCTCTATTAGGGTCGCGGTGGGGTTCCCCATACCCATCCAGGGGAGAACGTTTCGGGCGCTGGGCAGATACACCCAGGACAGGACGCCAATCTATCGCTCACACAGACACACTCTATATGGGGCAATTTGGAGAATTCAATTGACTTGATCCATGTTTTTGGACTGTGGGAGGAAACCGGAGAACCCGGAGAAAACCTACGCGGACATGGGGAGAACATGGAAACTCCACCCATGGAGGGGGATGGGGATTCGAACCGGGAACCCCTAGCGCTGAGAGGAGAACATGCCACCCACTAAGCCACCGTGCCGCCCTATACAATATATAATATATAAAAATAGCGTATATTCATTCATTCATTATCTCCCACTTTATCCTCTATTAGGGTCGCGGTGGGGTTCCCCATGCCCATCCAGGGGAGAACGTCTCGGGCGCTGGGCAGATACACCCAGGACAGGGTGTCAATCCATCGCTGGGCACAAACTCACTCACACAGACACACTCTATATGGGGCAATTTGGAGAATTCAATTGACTTGATAAATGTTTTTGAACTGTGATAGGAAACCGGAGAACCTGGAGGAAACCCACGCAGACACGGGGAGAACATGGAAACTCCACCCAGATGGGGATTCGAACCGGGAATCCCTAGTGCTGAGAGGAGAACATGCTAACCACTAAACCACCATGCCGCCAATATTATATATGTAATAGTTAAAAAACGCTAACTGTTTAGTTTAGTATTGGAACTTTATGTAAGGTTTGGACACGCCCTCCTTCTTACTCCCTTTATCGTCCATGTTCTCAGTTCCACGTCCTGTAAAGATGGACTTTGTAGTTCTCCAATTCCATTCCGTAGTCCATCTGTGTGTGTCCTACAGTACATACTGTGTACTCTGTTCTCTAATGCTCAGAACCCCAATAGTACCACCACAGAGCAGGGGTTATTTGGTGGGGGCATTAGTCCTATCCCAGCAGTGTGACTGAGGTGGAGAAATGAAACTCCACTAGAACCCCCTCACCACATCAGTGTCACTGCAGAACTGACAAGAAACAATCCACCACCCAAATGATACCTGTTCTGTGATGCTCCTGACCAACAGAGACCAGAGAACCAACAGGGGACTAACAACAACAAAGAACACAGATGTTCTACAGTCTGGAATTGTAAAACTACAAAGTCCATCTATATGATAAGTGGAGGACATAGAGGATGGAGCAAGAAAGGGGCGTGGCCAAACTCTTGACTGGCACTGTGTATTCATTTTAGGATCTTCAGGTTTCTTTCTGGAAGGCATGGTGTGTGTTTAGCAGATAAACCTGGGTATCAATGTTCTCCCCGTGTCTGTGTGGGTTTCCTCCGGGTTCTCCGGTTTCCTCCCACAGTCCAAAAACATGGATCAAGTCAATTGAGTTCTCCAAATTGCCCCATATAGAGTGTGTCTGTGTGAGTGAGTGTGCGCCCAGTGATAGATTGGCGCCCTGTCCTGGGTGTATCTGCCCAGCGCTCGAGACGTTCTTCCCTGGATGGGCATGGGGAACCCCCCCGTGACGCTGATAGAGGATAAAGCAGAAGATAATGGATGGATGGAAAAGCTCATGGTCTCACCTGCAGCAGGGCGAGGTACTGGCCAGATACCGATGGCTCGTGGTGGTGGCACGCAAGAAGCTCTGCACAGACCTGGCTGAGCAGTTCCGGCTGGTTATGCTGCAGACCCAGAGTCAGCGCTTCAGTCAGAGTCTGGACAGCCTGAGTCAACATCTGCGGTCCGGCACTACTGCTGCTCTGTAAACCAGATCAGACCGGTGAGAGAACCGTACATCTGAAGGTATAAACACAACACGACTTCATTCCCTGTGGATGGAAACTCGAACAGAAGTGAAGAATCAACATTCATTCATTCATTATCCTCCTTTTTATCCTCTATTAGGGTCGCAGGTGGGGTTCCCCATGCCCATCCAGTGGAGAACGTTTCAGGCGCTGGGCAGATACACCCAGGACAGGGCGCCAATCCATCGCTGGGCACACACTCACTCACACAGACACACTTTATATGGGGCAATTTGGAGCATTCAATTGACTTGATCCATGTTTTTGGACTGTGGGAGGAAACCGGAGAACCCGGAGGAAACCCACACAGACATGTGGAGAACATGGAAACTCTAAGCCACCGTGCCACCCCAATTAAACTAATTTATTTTAATTTACAAACTCAAATTAGGGCGGCATGGTGGCTTAGTGGTTAGCATGTTCACCTCTCAACACTAGGGATTCCCAGTTCGAATCCCCATCTGGGTGGAGTTTCCATGTTCTCCCCGTGTCTGCGTGGGTTTCCTCCGGGTTCTCCGGTTTCCTCCCACAGTCCAAAAACATGGATCAAGTCAATTGAGTTCTCCAAATTGCCCCATATAGAGTGTGTCTGTGTGAGTGAGTGTGTGCCCAGTCATAGATTGGCGTCCTGTCCTGGGTGTATCTGCCCAGCGCCCGAGACGTTCTCATGCCCGATATGGGCATGGGGAACCCCCCCGCGACCCTAATAGAATACAAAGCGAAAGATAGTGGATGGGTGGATGGATTCTTTTGTTCTACCTTAAGGATTTGTGTTACATTCTGAAGATGTTCATAAAATAATCTAGAGAATTTTAAACAGCTCCCAAACGTTGAAGATCCACCATATCCAGGACATCTGAAGAGAACCCACAGAACCTTTTGAAGACGGCGTGTGATATGTCTTGGGAGGATGTACTCTACCTGCTGCTCTGCACTGTGGGTAGTTTTTGCTGCTGTCTGCGTTGGACTTTCGGCCGCTTCCTCGCTGCTGGCACGTTCCCCCTCCTCGTTTTCGTTTATGTTCTCATCTGTAGAACTGTCCACCTGGTAGAACAAAGCGACAAATCTCCCACGAATCACAAGCAGACCACATTACGCTTCAGATTTGAGAATAAGCCACGATTTTAACGCCCTTCTGCAGAGTTAATGTTCCGGTTTCATCAATGAGAACCACACAGGTTCATTTCACCAATTACACTGATTACATTTTGATATGGTGATGTATTTCAGCACTGTAGATCCAGGTTCGAATCCCAATCTGGGTGGAGTTTCCATGTTCTCCCCGTGTCCTCGTGGGTTTCTTCCGGGTTCTCCATTTTCCTCCCATAGTCCAAAAACATGGATCAAAGTTAATTGAATTCTCCAAATTGCCCCATATAGAGTGTGTCTGTGTGAGTGAGTGTGTGCCCAGTGATAGATTGGCGTCCTGTCCTGGGTGTATCTGCCCAGCGCCCGAAACGTTCTCCCTTGAATGGGCATGGGGAACTCCACCAACCCCCCCCCCCAATTACAACATTCTAATTGGAGCAGCAAGGTGGCTTAGTGCTTAGCATGTTCTCCTCTCAGCACTAGGGATTCCCGCTTCGAATCCCAATCTGGGTGGTTTCCATGTTCTCCCCGTGTCCACGTGGGTTTCCTCCGGGTTCTCCGGTTTCCTCCCACAGTCCAAAAACATGGATCAAGGTCAATTGAATTCTCCAAATTGCCCCATATAGAGTGTGTCTGTGTGAGTGAGTGTATGTCCAGCGATGTATTGGCGTCCATTCCTGGGTGTATCTGCCCAGCGCCCGAAACGTTCTCCCTTGAATGGGCGTGGGGAACTCCACCAACCCCCCCCCCAATTACAACATTCTAATTGGAGCAGCAAGGTGGCTTAGTGGTTAGCATGTTCTCCTCTCAGCACTAGGGATTCCCGCTTCGAATCCCAATCTGGGTGGTTTCCATGTTCTCCCCGTGTCCTCGTGGGTTTCCTCCGGGTTCTCCGGTTTCCTCCCACAGTCCAAAAAACATGGATCAAGGTCAATTGAATTCTCCAAATTGCCCCATATAGAGTGTGTCTGTGTGAGTGAGTGTGTCCAGCGATAGATTGGCGTCCTGTCTTGGGTGTATCTGCCCAATGCCTGAGACATTCACCCCTGGATGGGCATGAGGAACCCCCCCCCCACGACCCTAATAGAGGATAAAGCAGAAGATAATGGATGGAGGGAGGGAGGGATGGTTCTACTGTATGTTCTGATAGCACTATTATAATAAAGATGAACTTTTGGAAAACATCTGCACAGTAAGAGTGCGAGAGAGAGAGACAGAGGACAAGCAAGAGAGCGAGAGAGCGAGAGAAGGAGACGGTATAGATATAATAAGTACCTTGGGTTTGTCCATCTGTGCCATTATCCTCAGGCACTTTCCCAGCAGGATGATACTGTGGGTTCGAGTCTTCACACAGTCGTTTGACTGAGAGCGGACCAGCGTCAGCTGGGTCATCGCAACCTGACCCACAGATTGAACTACAGTCAGCCACTCCTGCAGGGAGACCAAACAAATTCAATGAATCCCGGTCCGGGGAAGCTGCACACTATACGTACTGTACATACTAAACAGACTGCAGGTGGAATCGGATGCTGTAACATCCTGTGCTGCTGCTCCAGCACCTGACTGGAATAAAACGTGGTTAGGAACTCAGGCCAGGCTTCGTGGTGTTCTACAGTGTATTCACAGCCTGTTACCCGGGTGGCATGGCGGCGTCGTGGTCAGCATGTCTGCCTCTCAGTGCTGGGGATCCAGGTTCGAAGCCTGATCTGGGTGGAGTTTTCCTGTGCAAGGGTCTGTGTGGGTTTTCGGGTTCTCCGGTTTCCTCCCACAGTCCAAAAAAAACATGGATTCGAGTTAAATTCATTCATTATCTGCTTATATTAATACTCTACACCCAGAAGAGGGCGTCAATCTGTCATTCAGACACAAAGACTCAATTTTTTTCATTCATTCATTCATTCTCTTCCGCTTTATCCTCTATTAGGGTCGCGCACGGGGGGAGGGGGGTTCCCCATGCCATCCAGGGGAGAACGTCTCGGGTGCTGGGCAGATACACCCAGGACAGGACGCCAATCTATGGCTGGGCACACACTCACACAGACACGTACAATAACACACTCTATATGGGGAAATTTGGAGAATTCAATTGACCTTGATCCATTTTTTTGGACTGTGGGAGGAAACTGGAGAACCCGGAGGAAACCCACGCGGACACGGGGAGAACATGGAAACTCCACCCAGATGGGGATTCGAACCGAGCATCTCTAGTGCTGAGAGAAGAACATGCTAAACACTAAGCCACCCTGTCGCTTTAGATGAAAGCATCTGCTAAATGACCAAAAGTAATGTAATGTAAATGTAATATAATGTAAATGTAAATGTAAATGTAAATGTAAATGTAAATGTAATGTAATGTAAAGTAATATAATGTAAATGTAATGTAATGTAAAGTAATATAATGTAAATGTAATGTAATGTAAATGTAAATGTAACGTAAATGTAATGTAAATATAATGTAAAGTAAATGTAATGTAAATGTAAATGTAAATGTAATGTAATTGTAAATGTAATGTAATGTAAATGTAATGTAATGTAAAGTAATGTAATTGTAAATGTAATGTAATGTAATGTAAATGTAATGTAATATAAATGTAATGTAATGTAATGTAAATATAATGTAAAGTAAATGTAATGTAAATGTAAAGTAATGTAAATGTAAATGTAAATGTAATGTAATGTAAATGTAAATGTAAATGTAAATGTAATGTAAATGTAATGTAAATGTAAATGTAATGTAATATAAATGTAACGTAAATGTAATGTAAATGTAAATGTAATGTAATGTAATGTAAATGTAATGTAAAGTAAATGTAATGTAAATGTAATGTAATGTAAATGTAATGAAATGTAATGTAAATGTAAATGTAAATGTAATGTAATGTAAATGTAATGTAATGTAAATGTAATGTAATGTAAATGTAATGAAATGTAATGTAAATGTAAATGTAATGTAATATAAATGTAACGTAAATGTAATGTAAATGTAAATGTAATGTAATGTAATGTAAATGTAATGTAAAGTAAATGTAATGTAAATGTAATGTAAATGTAAATGTAAATGTAAATGTAATGTAATGTAAATGTAATGTAATGTAAATGTAATGAAATGTAATGTAAATGTAATGTAAATGTAATGTAACGTAATGTAAAGTAAATGTCATGTAAATGTAAAGTAAATGTAATGTAAATGTAATGTAAATGTAATGTAAAGTAAATGTAATGTAAATATAATGTAAAGTAAATGTAATGTAACGTAATGTAAAGTAAATGTCATGTAAATGTAAAGTAAATGTAATGTAAATGTAATGTAAATGTAATGTAAAGTAAATGTAATGTAAATATAATGTAAAGTAAATGTAATGTAAATGTAATGTAATGTAAATGTAATGTAATGTAAATGTAAATGTAATATAATGTAAATGTAAATGTAATGTAAATGTAATGTAATGTAAATGTAATGTAAATGTAATATAATGTAATGTAATGTAAATGTAATGTAATGTAAATGTAATATAATGTAAATGTAATGTAAATGTAATGTAAATGTAACGTAAATGTAATGTAATGTAAATGTAATGTAAATATAATGTAAAGTAAATGTAATGTAATTGTAAACGTAATGTAATTGTAAATGTAATGTAATGTAAAGTAAATGTAATGTAAATGTAATGTAATGCAAATGTAATGTAATGTAATGTAAATATAATGTAAAGTAAATGTAATGTAATGTAAATGTAATGTAATGTAATGTAAATATAATGTAAAGTAAATGTAATGTAAATGTAAATGTAATGTAAAGTAAATGTAAATGTAATGTAAAGTAAATGTAATGTAATGTAAAGTAAATGTAAATGTAATGTAATGTAAATATAATGTAAAGTAAATGTAATGTAAATGTAAATGTAATGTAAAGTAAATGTAAATGTAATGTAAAGTAAATGTAATGTAATGTAATGCAAATGTAATGTAATGTAATGTAAATATAATGTAAAGTAAATGTAATGTAATGTAAAGTAAATGTAATGTAATGTAATGTAATGTAAATATAATGTAAAGTAAATGTAATGTAATGTAAAGTAAATGTAATGTAATGTAATGTAATGTAAATATAATGTAAAGTAAATGTAATGTAATGTAAAGTAAATGTAATGTAAATGTAATGTAATGTAAAGTAAATGTAATGTAACGTAAATGTAATGTAAATGTAAATATAATATAAATGTAATGTAAATGTAACGTAACGCGTTGGCATGCTTACAGTTTGTAAGTCACTCAGCTCGGCCGTGCTGTTGAGGTATTCGGCCAAAGCTCTTTCTCCGGGACTCATCATGCTCAGGATGTGAGCCTGGGCGGCTTCGTCCTCACGTTGCATCTCTAACATTATCAGACCCAAATCAGCCAGTTGAAGCCTGATATGCATACACGTGTGAACAGCAGGCTGCCTCGACCAATCACACTGCACAGCCAGAGACAGAACACAGAACAACCATCGTGAGAACCATAAACAGGCTTTCAAATACCAATTGCCATATTTGTACAGTTTCTCTTTTTTTTTTTAAACTTAATTGCACATGGTGGCTTAGTGGTTGGCATGTTCTCCTCTCAGCGCTAGGGATTCCCGGTTCGAATCCCCATCTGGGTGGAGTTTCCATGTTCTCCCCGTGTCTGCGTGGGTTTCCTCCAGGTTCTCTGGTTTCCTCCCACAGTCCAAAAAACATGGATCAAGGTCAGTTGAATTCTCGAAATTGCCCCATATAGAGTGTGTCTGTGTGAGTGTGTGTGTGCCCAGTAATAGATTGCCACCCTGTCCTGGGTGTATCTGCCCAGCACCTTTCTGAGATGTTCTCCCCTGGATGGGCATGCGGAACACACCCACGACCCTAATAGAGGATAAAGCAGAAGATAATGGATGGATGGATATCTTCCACTTTATCCTCTATTAGGGTCGCGGGGGTGTTCCACATGCACATCCAGGGGAGAACGTTTCAGGTGCTGGGCAGATACACCCAGGACAGGACGCCAATCTATCACTGGACACACACTCACTCACACAAACACACGCTATACGGGGCAATTTGGAGCATTCAGTTCACCTTGAATCCATGTTTTTAGACTGTGGAAGAAAACTGGACAACCCAGAGAAAACCCATGGGACACGGAGAGAACATGGAAACTCCACCCAGATTGGGATTCGAACCTGGAACCCCTAGCGCTGAGAGGAGAACATGCTAAACACTAAGCAAATATCCATCCATCCATCCATCCATTATCTTACGCTTTATCCTCTATTAGGGTCGCGTTGGGGTTCCCCATGCCCATCCAGGGGAGAACTTTTCGGGCGATGGGTAGATACACCCAGGACAGGGCGCCAATCCATCGCTGGGCACACACTCACTCACACAGACACACTCTATATGGGGCAATTTGGAGAATTCCATTGACTTGATCCATGTTTTTGGACTGTGGGAGGAAACCGGAGAACCCGGCGAAAACCCACGCGGACACGGGGAGAACATGGAAACTCCACCCCGATGGGGATTCGAACCTGGGACCCCTAGTGCTAAGAGGAGAACATGCTAAATACTAAGCAAATATCCATCCATCCATCCATTATCTTACGCTTTATCCTCTATTAGGGTTGCGGGGGGGTTCCCCATGCCCATCCAGGGGAGAACGTTTCGGGCGATGGGTAGATACACCCAGGACAGGGCGCCAATCCATCGCTGGGCACACACTCACTCACTCAGACACACTCTATATGGGGCAATTTGGAGAATTCAGTTGACCTTGATCCATGTTTTTGGACTGTGGAAGGAAACCGGAGAACCCGGAGGAAACCCACAGGGACACGGGGAGAACATGGAAACTCCACCCAGATTGGGACTCGAACCTGGAACCCCTAGCGCTGAGAGGAGAACATGCTAAACACTAAGCAAATATCCATCCATCCATCCATCCATTATCTTCCGCTTTATCCTCTATTAGGGTTGGGGTTCCACATGCCCCACCAGGGGAGAACGTTTTGGGCGATGGGTAGATACACCCAGGAGAGGGCGCCAATCCATCGCTAGACACACACTCACTCACACAGACACACTCTATATGGGGCAATTTGGAGAATTCAATTGACTTGATCCATGTTTTTGGACTGTGGGAGGAAACCGGAGAACGCGGAGAAAACCCACGCGGACACGGGGAGAACATGGAAACTCCACCCAGATTGGGATTCGAACCTGAATTCCCAGTGCTTCGAGGCAGATGTTCTAAGCGTGTGCCGCCGCAGTACGAAACCATCAGGTGCTGCTGCATGGCTGTGCGTATAGTCGACTCTTCCAGTCGTTATTCTTCCAAATTAAAATCGAATGAAGTAATGCTGCAGGAGTTTAATTGCTTTAGTGCTTCTGATTTCCCTCGAGTGTCTTTTTCACTTTTAATAAACATCACCTTTAATGTGTTGGAAGGCAAAACTTAGCTGCTTTTAGAAATTAAATAAAACTAATTGGGGATTTGTTTAGTGCTGTTTGCGACACATCGCACTGGATCAGATCAGAGCATCAAACCCAGCTGGAGTCGGATTGCATTCATCACACGTTCCGTTATCGAAGCCCAAATCTGATGGTTCCTCGCATTTGGAGAATTAAAAAAAAAGGGCTAATTAGGTTCCAGCCTTGTAGGTGATCGACTCTTTAACCTAATGAGGCTCAAAATGTGAAACGGACGCTTAAACTGATAAATCTATATTAGCATATCAGAGCCCCAGTACTGCATCACAGCTTAATGATTAATCGTATCTCATTATGGAACACTTAGTCCTCCACAATGGTCACAGCCAATTCACCTTAAATCCATGTTTTTCGACTGTGGAAAAAAACCGAACGACCCTGGAAAAATCCCATCCATCCATTATCTTCCGCTTTATCCTGTACTGTATCCTCTATTAGGGTCGCGGGGGGGTTCCCCATGCCCATCCAGGGGAGAATGTTTCAGGCGCTGGGCAGATACACCCAGGACAGGGTGCCAATCTATCATTAGGCACACACACACATTCTATATGGGGCAATTTGGAGAATTCAATTGACCTTGAGCCATGTTTTTGGACTGTGGGAGGAAACCGGAGAACCCGGAGGAAACCCACGCGGACACGGGGAGAACATGGAAACTTCACCCAGATTGGGATTCGAACCGGGAATCCCTAGCTCTGAGAGGAGAACATGCTAACCACTAAGCCACCGTGCTGCCTGCTTCATATTCCATCCATCCATTATCTTCCGCTTTATCCTCTAATAGGGTCGGGGGGGGGAAGGGTTCCCCATGCCCATCCAGTGGAGAACGTTTCGGGCGCTGGGCAGATACACCCAGGACAGGGCGCCAATCTATCACTTGGCACACACTCACACAGACACACTCTATATGGGGCAATTTGGAGAATTCAGTTTACCTGAAGCCCTGTTTTTGGACTGGGGGAGGAAACCGGAGAACCCGGAGGAAACCCACGTGGACACGGGGAGAACATGGAAACTCCACCCAGATTGGGATTCGAACTGGGAATCCCCAGCGCTGAGAGGAGAACATGCCAACCACTAAGACACCGTGCCAACCCAGATTGGGATATGGAGATTCCAAATGTGTCTCTGGAGATCGTTGCCCATTTATTAGGTGTAGGGCGGCACGGTGGCTTAGTGGTTAGCATGTTCTCCTCTCAGCACTAGGGATTCCCAGGTTCGAATCCCGATTGGGTGGAGTTTCCATGTTCTCCCCATGTCCGTGTGGGTTTCCTCCAGGTTCTCCAGTTTCCTCCCATAGTCCAAAAAAATGGATCAAGTCACTTGACTTCTCCAAATTGCCCCATATAGAGTGTGTCTGTGTTAGTGAGTGTGTGACCAGCAATGGATTGGTGCCCTGTCCTGGGTGTATCTGCCCAGCATCCAAATTGTTCTGCCCTGGATGGGCATGGGGAATTTCTGGACTGTGAGAGGGGGGAACGTTCTAACCACTAAGCCACAGAACCGCCCTCTCATTAAATTACACAAACGCTCAGAATACTAAACACGTACCTCATGAGGTGGGAGAAGCCCGAAGAAACTGGAAAGAACTTCCTCTTGAACGGACAAAGCACGCTGCATGACAAGCAAGGCATCCAGCAGGTGGCGTTGTTTTTCTTCTTTTATGGAAGTTAACATGGCCTGCATTCTATTAAAAGAAAATTGAAATAAAAATATTTAGTTTTAATGATTCCTTTATATTTGTGATTTTAATATTAGTGAAGGGGGACAAATTAATATTTTTATTTTAATTTTGCTAATTTATTAAAGACTTATTAAAGTCATACTTTCGATATTAAATAACAAAGACGAAGACGATATATACTGTATATAGCTCACTGATTCTCCGCCTTTGGACAATTTTTGTATTCGATGCATCTACACACACACACACATATATATAAATGTGTGTGTGTGTGTGTGTGTGTGTGTTGTATATAAAAATATATATATAGTCTGTATATAAATAATAATAATTAATTAATTCATTCATTATCTCCCGCTTTATCCTCTATTAGGGTCGCGCGGGGGGGAGGGGGGGGTTCTCCATGCCCATCCAGGGGAGAACGTCTCGGGTGCTGGGCAGATACACCCAGGACAGGACACCAATCTATCACTGGACACACACTCACTCACTCACTCACACTCTATATGGGGCAATTTTGAGAATTCAATTGACTTGATCCATGTTTTTGGACTGTGGGAGGAAACCGGAGAACCCGGAGGAAACCCACGCGGACACGGGGCGATCATGGAAACTCCACCCAGATGGGGATTCGAACCAGGAATCCCTAGAGCTGAGAGGAGAACATGCTAACCACTACCAGCCACCCGCCCACTATATAATATTTTATATTATATAATTATTATTATTTATTCTCCCTGTGTCTGCGTGGGTTTCCTCCGGGTTCTCCGGTTTCCTCCCACAGTCCAAAAACATGGATCAAGTCAACTGAGTTCTCCAAATTGCCCCATATAGAGTGTGTCTGTGTGAGTGAGTGTGTGCCCAGCGATAGATTGGCGCCCTGTCCTGGGTGTATCTGCCCAGCGCCCGAGATGTTCTCCCCTGGATGGGCATGGGGAACCCCACCGCGACCCTAATAGAGGATAAAGCAGGAGATAATGGATGAATGAATGAAAAATATTATATAATTTACCACTCTATCAAATTTCTATACATATATATATAAAAAAAGTACTTTGGTGGACACGCCCCCTTTCTGCTCCACCTGTTGTCCATGTTCTAAGTTCCACGTCCTGTGAAGACGGACTTTGTAGTTCTCCAATTCCATTCTGTAGTCATCTGTGTGTGTTCTACAGTACATACTGTGTACTCTGTTCTCTAATGCTCAGAACCCCAATAGTACCACCACAGAGCAGGGATTATTTGGTGGGGGCATTATTCCTATCCCAGCAGTGTGACTGAGGTGGAGAAATGAAACTCCACTAGAACCCCCCTCACCACATCAGTGTCACTGCAGAACCGACAAGAAACAATCCACCACCCAAATGATACCTGTTCTGTGATGCTCCTGACCAACAGAGAACCAACAGGGGACTAACAACAACAAAGAACACAGATGTTCTACAGTCTGGAATTGGAAAACGAAAGTAGGGCTGGTATAAAGTCACTTTAACAAGTATAAACCTACAGATGTATTTGGTTTTAGTGTTAATGCACATTTGGAACACTGCTGTTCATTCTGTTTTGTGCGTCTCTTTTATCTTTTATGGGTTCGAGCTGTATTAGCGTCTTTATAATTATTATATATAATAATTATAATTATTTTAATCAGACACATTTACAGTTCAGTAACTAAACCGGAGAACACATTTTACATCGGACACAATACCACGCGTTTCACTGAAGCCAAATCATCCTCAAAAAGCAAACCAGTCTTTTAATTTTGGTCTCACTTTGTGCGTATGGGCTTTCATCAGCCTGGACACTCTGACCTGAATGTCCAAATGCACTAATGATCAGTGTTATTAGTAAAGTAGGACATGTATTCAAGATTTATTAACTGCTTTTTAACCGGCAACAATGACAATTACATTGAGGCACTAATATATCTAAATAACCAGCGTTTTTAGAATAATGATCAAGGATATGCATGTAGGGGCAGCACGGTGGCTTAGTGGTTGGCATGTTCTCCTCTCAGGACTAGGGATTCCTGGTTCGAATCCCAATCTGGCTGGAGGTTCCATGTTCAAGTTATCTTATTTTATAACGGGTTCTTTTTACAACAGTACATGGTCAAGTCAAATGAGCTTTACAGAATGCCCCATAAAGCCTGTTTGAAACCCCCAGTGAAGAGCAAGTCCTCGAAGCTACAGTGCCCGAAAAAAAACTCTATGTATGGCATGAAGGAAGAACCCTAATAGGGAGGTTCTCCTCTCAGTGGGGATTCCTGGTTCCTCCCCTTGAGTGGAGTTTCCATGTTCTCCCGTGTCCGTGTGCCTCCGGGTTTCCTCCCACAGTCCAAAAACATGGATCAAGTCAATTGAGTTCGCCAAATTGCCCTATGTAGAGTGTGTCTGGTGTGAGTGAGTGTGTGCCCAGTGATGGATTGGCGTCCTGTCCTGGGTGTATCTGCCCAGCGCCCAAACATTCTCCCCTGGATGGGCATGAGGAACCCCCCCCCCCCCCACCCCGCGACCCTAATAGAGGATAAAGCGAAGATAATGGAGTGATAGAGATATCCATGGTACCTCGAAGTTGTTGGCCTGCTCTAAGATGGTCTCTGCAGCTGAGGACTTGAAGCCATGATGCAGTAATGTTGCAGAACACTGTTTCAGATGTTTTAAAGCCGTGCTCAATCTCTCTGCCGTCTCGGCATTTGCAGGTTCACCAGGATGAGAAGGTCTCGAAGCGAGTCGACAAAGAATGGCCCCTCTGTGACACAATATACTCAGCAATGTCCAATTGCATTAAGAAACACACACAACACACAAAGATGAGCATGAGCACACATTTGTGTATACTTACTTGTAGGGGTGTCTTCAACTAAGGATTTTCATAGTCGAATCTGATTCGTCAGATTTTCCCTATAGTCGACTGATAGTCGAATCAGTTAAAATTTCACCACAAGATGGCGCTTAAGATGTTTTTAAAAAATTTTTTTTCAATTTTACTTGTTTTTCTAACAAAAGAAAACTTTTTTTTTTTTTTTTTCTAGAAACCAGGATGATTTTAGGTCAAAAGCTATATATATAACGAAAAGAAAGACATTTCATGTAAAAACTAATGATAGCAGCCATAGGCACCCCATGTGGTCAAAATGGTACATTCGACTATGAGGTTCATAGTCAACTACGGTTCTCCGAATCGAATCGAATCAGCGAATATTGCAGCTCACCCCTACTTACTTGGTCTGCAGTGATGCAATATAAAATTGCAGAACAGCTGCTCGGTTTGGTCTCTGCTCCAGAGCAGAACTGAAGGTCCTGGTAGCTCCATCCAGAATCTGACCAATCTGAAGAGCAGAAGTCATTCATAATGATGAACTCAAAGAAAAACACACCTGACCATAAACTGCTTATATTATATTATATAGGCCAGAATGATAAGGTTCGAATCCCAATCTGGGTGGAGTTTCCATGTTCTCTCCGTGTCCGTGTGGGTTTCCTCCGGGTTCTCTGGTTTCCTCCCATAGTCCAAAAACATGGATTCAATGTTAATTGAATTCTCCAAATAACTTCTCCAAGGTCAATTGCATTCTCCATATAGAGTGTGTGTGTGTGAGTGAGTGTGTGTCCAGCGATAGATTGGCGCCCTGTCCTGGGTGTATCTGCCCAGCACCAACATTCTCCTTTGGATGGGCATGGGGAACCCCCCCGCGACACTAATAGAGGATAAAGCAGAAGATAATGGATAGATGGATGGATGGATGGATAAATTGCCCCATATAGTATGTATGTGTGTCTGTGTGAGTGAGTGTGACCTGGTTGTATCTGTCCAACGCCCGAAACGTTCTCCCTTGAATTGGCATTGGAGAACCTCATCACCCATGACCATAGTAAAGGATTAAGCAGAGAATGATGGATGGATGGATGTGTGGGTTTTCTCCAGGTTCTCCAATTCCCTCCCACAGTGCCAAAAAGATTCAGGGTGAATTGGCTGCTCTAAATTGCCTCTATATAGTGTGTGTGTGTGTGTGTGTGTGTGTGTGTGTGAGTGAGTGAGTGTCCAGTGATGGATTGGCACCCTGTCCTGGATGTAACTGCCCAATTCTCAAGATGTTCTCCCTTGGATGGGAATTGGGAACCCTGGCTCCCCTGACCCTTATGAGGAGGTTTTAGTGTAGTTTCATTTCTCTTCCTCAGTCACACTGCTGGGATAGGAATAATGCCCCCACTAAATAACCCCTGCTCTGTGGTGGTACTATTGGGGTTCTGAGCAGTAGAGAACAGAGTACACAGTATGTACTGTAGAACACACACAGATGGACTACAGAATGGAATTGGAGAACTACAAAGTCCATCTTGACTGAGAACATGGACAGTAAGTGGAGCAGAAAGGGGGCGTGTCCAAACTTTTCACAGGTACTGTATGTGTATATGGAAGGTGAGAGAGACAAGAAGAATGGAACCTGGAAGGGTGTGTCTTCTCCTTCAAGCTTGGCTGTGGCTTTCAGGAGGTTCTTAGTGAGGTGGTACCAGAAGTCCTCGTCTCCACCAATCTCCTGAGCCTTCTCCAGAAAAGCAAGAGCGTCTGCGAAGTGGTTCTCCAAATACGCCACTTCAGCCAGAAGGAGAAAACTCTTAGCCAGTGATGACTGATCTCCAAGTTCCTAAATTACAACAGAGATCTCAAATTAAGCTTAGAAGATCTAAGTTCTAGTAAATCTTGAGTCTTTGTGTTACCCAGTTCCCTTGTAGCATAATATTCTTTCTGTTACAATGACCCCACCTACGAGTCATGACACATTTTCAGGGTCAGCATTGGTGAACCCACCTTTGCCACCAGGTTCGACTCAGACAGCAGATGCCTGGCCGGCTGGTAGAGTCCCAAAGCCAGACACACGGACGCCTTGTGCAGCCAGAGCTCCTGCAGAGAGAATACGTCCAGCTTGGTCCTCCACCCGCTCCCTTCAGTTCCCACCACCTAAAAGAGAAGCTCTTAAAATGACATGCTTTTTACTTGACAACTAGGGGTGCGCATCTCTCAGTGTCTGGCGATTCGATTCGATTCCGATTTTTGAGCTCACGATTCGATCCATAATCGATTTTCGATTCGGAAACGAGTTTTCAGTTCAAATGATCTTTAAATTTTGTTTAAATGATGTGACTGAGGCGGCACGGTGGCTTAGTGGTCAGCACGTTCGCCTCTCAGAGCTAGGGATTCCCGATTCGAATCCCCATCTGGGTGGAGTTTCCATGTTCTCCCCGTGTCTGCGTGGGTTTCCTCCGGGTTCTCCGGTTTCCTCCCACAGTCCAAAAACATGGATCAAGTCAATTGAATTCTCAAAATTGCCCCATATAGAGTGTGTCTGTGTGAGTGAGTGTGTCCAGCGATGGATTGGCGCCCTGTCCTGGGTCTGTCTGCCCGGCGCCCGAAACGTTCTCCCCTGGATGGGCATGAGGAACCCCCCCACGACCCTAATATAGGATAAAGCAGGAGATAATGAATGAATGAATATTAATATAGGCGCCCTGGCGCCCTGTCCTGGGTCTGTCTGCCCGGCGCCTGGGATGTTCTCCCCTGGATGGGCATGGGGAACCCCACCGCGACCCTAGTAGAGGATGGAGCGGGAGATAATGAATGAATTAATGAATAAATGAATGATGTGACTGACGAGATGAAACGACAATATAAACCAATTGAGCATTTATTTAAAACAATACTTCAGGTTCCGTCCTGTATCAAATCTTTTTGCAATCATTTTATATTTATATAAAAATAGGACGGCGGCACGGTGGCTTAGTGGTTAGCACGTTTGCCTCTCAGAGCTAGGGATTCCCGGTTCGAATCCCCATCTGGGTGGAGTTTCCATGTTCTCCCCGTGTCTGCGTGGGTTTCCTCCGGGTTCTCCGGTTTCCTCCCACAGTCCAAAAACATGGATCAAGTCAATTGAATTCTCCAAATTGCCCCATATAGAGTGTGTTTGTGAGTGAGTGAGTGTGTGCCCAGCGATGGATTGGCGCCCTGTCCTGGGTGTATCTGCCCAGCGCCCGAAACGTTCTCCCCTGGATGGGCATGGGGAACCCCACCACGACCCTAATAGAGGATAAAGCGAAAGATAATGAATGAATAAATAAAAATAGGATTACGCTAAATTAAAATGAGCAGTGTTAGGTTCGCTTAGCTGCCTGGCTTCTTACATAAAAAACATCCACCAATGAACAAATAATTCAAAATATATTAATACCAATTAATATATAATTATATTTATAATTATAATTATATATTCTATTTATATTTATATAATATAATATAATTACCTTTAATCAAAACTAAAATACAGACTTTACAGTCACAGTGCATTTAAATTTTGCAAATCTTTAAAACTCATTCATTCATTCATTCATTATCTCCCGCTTTATCCTCTATTAGGGTCGCGGTGGGGTTCCCCATGCCCATTCAGGGGAGAATGTCTCGGACCCAGGACAGGGCGCCAATCCATCGCTGGGCACACACTCACACAGACACACTCTATATGGGGCAATTTTGAGAATTCAATTGACTTGACCCATGTTTTTGGACTGTGGGAAGATGTAGTTTTCCTGCTTTATGAAAACTACTCCAGAAAAGCTGTGCTGCAAAACGGATGCGCTGGAGACATTAGTTCTGACTTCCTCATTTAGATTAATATAAAAACAACAGCACAAGTTGTTGTATTCATTTTTGTTTTGTAGGTTAAAGTGTTAATAATAAATTGTGCTCCTGAATGAATGTTGCTGATGAATTTGAATTTATTATTATTAATTGATTTTATTTCATTTCATTTTTCAGTATCAAATGCCAGTCAGATCAGAAATGTTTCACGTTTAAATAAGGATTTTATTCGTTTCTGTTACGAACTAAAAAACAAAGTAAATCAAATGATTCTTTGTTCTAAGTTGATCTATATTTCTTGCTTTTTTGTTTTCTTTATTGTTAATAAGGAGACATTGTTATAAAAGAGGTGAACATATAACAAATTTATAGACAAATCATACTACAGTGGGCGTGTAAAAATAATTTATCCCATTTTTGATAAATTTGGGGGGATAAATTATGTGGGGGGGGGGGTGAGGTGAGTGTGCATGTGTGTGGGGGGGGGGGTGCAAAATGTTTTCTTCTTCCTGGGGGGGCTTAAGAGAAAATAATTAAGAATCACTGCCCTAGTGGCAACACGGCAGAAAACGTTCAGGTTCGGTTTGCTTTAATGCCAGTGATGAAAAACAACCAACCTCACACGGTGTCCCACCTTCCTCTCCACCTTCTGATCGGGATCCGGCGCCTTCTCTCCGAAGCATAATTGCCTTCCGACCTCTAACGGGATGAAGTTGGGACAAATTACCGGAACGTAATAGGAACTTTACGGAACATGGTCAGACTGAAAAGCCAAAAAGAGTTCGAGGACGAGAACGGGGGGCTTTATCAACCTCAATCTCATACAGTCACACCGAGCTGGAATGGCTTATGGTCAGGATGTGGCACCATGAGAGGACAACAACTTTTAATGTTCCCAAGGTTAACTGGGTATGACCTCAAGAACCAAATTAGTTAGTGGGGGGGGGGGGGGTGTGGACTGAAAAGTTCTTGCCGGCAAACACTGAGAGGAGTTTAATGGGGTTGAGGGTAAGGCTTTGTGAGGGTCAGTCAGGTTCTTTCACATGGAACAAATCCAACCATGCACGTAGAACACCTTTGCATGGGGGGACGGTGTCACAGTCATGTGCAAGTAAGTAGTTTATTTACAGCAAATAGCAGCAATAACAACGTAGGAGAGTCGTGTACAGATTGTGTAGCGATCAGGTGTTCCTATTTAATAATTGGAAAAACTATAACAAAACCGGTGGCACGGTGGCTTAGTGGTTAGCAACGTTTCCTCCTCTCAGGCACTGCAGTGCGATTCCATTGATTCGCTTTCCCAGTTCGAATCCCATCTGGGTGGAGTTTTCAATGTTCTCCCCGTGTCTGCGTGGGTTTCCTCCGTGTTTCCTCGGTTTCCGGTTCCCACAGTCCAAAAACATGGATCAAGTCAATTGAATTCTCAAAATTGCCCCATATAGAGTGTGTCTGTGAGTGAGTATGTGCCCAGCGATGGATTGGCGCCCTGTCCTGGGTGTATCTGCCCAGCGCCCGAAACGTTCTCCCCTGAATGGGCATGGGGAACCCCCCCCCCCACGACCCTAATAGATGATAAAGCGGGAGATAATGAATGAATGAATGAATATAACCAAACCTTATTGAAAGGTTGGATGCATAAAACAGTCGAAAATGCATAATTATGTGCTTCATATTCCATACATCCAACCATTGGGGGATGTATGGGGGGGGGTTCCCCATGCCCATCCAGTGGAGAACGTTTCGGGCGCTGGGCAGATACACCCAAGCAAGGACGCCAATCTATCGCTGGACACACACTCACTCACACAGACACACTCTATATGGGGCAATTTGGAGAAGTCAATTCACTTGCTCCATGTTTTTGGACTGTGGGAGAAAACCGGAGAACCCGGAGTACACCCACGCGGACACGGGAAGAACATGGAAACTCCACCCAGATTGGGATTCGAACCGGGAAACCCTAGTGCTGAGAGGAGAACATGCAAACCACTAAGCCACCGTGCCGCCCGCTTCATATCCATCCATCCATTATATTCAGCTTTATCCACTATTAATGTCGTGTGTGTGCGTGGGGGGGTTCCCCATGGCCATCCAGGGGAGAACGTTTCGGGAGTTGGGCAGATACACCCAGGACAGGACACCAATCTATCACTGGGCACACACTCACTCACACAAACACACTCTATATGGGGCAATTTGGAGAACTCAATGGACTTGATCTTGTTTTTGGACTGTGGGAGGAAACCGGAGAACCCGGAGGAAACCCACGCAGACTCCAGATTCCCTAGCACTGAGAGGAGAACATGCTAACCACTAAGCCACCGTGCCGCCCGTGCTTCATATTATAAAACTCAAATAAATGGATGACCTCAATTATATTAGGTTGTATTAATTTTTGTTCCTTCCATTGTTCCTTCACTGATCATATAGATGGACTTTGTAGTTTTAAAATTATATTCTGTAGTCCATCCGGTTCTCCACATACTTTGTAAGTCGCCTTTAGTATGTTCTCCATCAAAACCATGATGGTAGGAGAGATAATGACTATTTTTTGAGCTTATTGAGCCCTAGTTCAGTCAAACGCACAAACAGATGGACTACAGTCTGGATTTGTAGAACTACAAAGTCCATCTTTACAGGAATTGGAACCGGAGAACATGGACAATAAGTGGAGCAGAAATGGAGTGTGTCCAAACTGTGTGCATTTCTTACTCCATCAGCTCAGCTTCAGGAATCTGAGCAACACTCAGTAACATCTCCCTGTAGGGGGCAGAAGACTCCACTCCCATCTCACAACAGGTCTTTAAGATCCTAAAATCCAAACAATGTAAATAAACGATAGCATTGTCTGTATGACATTAAAGGCTTAAATAGAGATGGAGACATGCAGAGAAATACATAACGCAATGGCACTGGGAGCCGCAGGTACCCGATGTGACCTACCGGAGGCGGTAGAGGTCCGCGTGACTCTTGTGAGGTGACAGATTGTGAGCGATGACCTCAGCGAGGTGCAGAGGAGGGAGCGTCAGCAGCGTGAGAGAAACCCAATCCAGATCGTTCACCAGAAGATCCAGAAATAAGAGAGTCCGCTTCTAAAAGCACAAAGCATGAATTCAATATCCATCCATTATCTTCAGCTTTATCCTCTATTAGGGTCGCGGGGGGGGGGGTTCCCCATGCCCATCCAGGGGAGAACGTTTCGGGCGCTGGGCAGATACACCCAGGACAGGACGCCAATCTATCACTGGACACACACTCACTCACACAGACACACTCTATATGGGGCAATTTGGAGAACTCAATTGACCTGATCCATGTTTTTGGACTGTGGGAGGAATCCAGAGAACCCGGAGGAAACCCATGCGGACGCGGGGAGAACATGGAAACTGGAACAGATTGAGATTCCAACCGGGAATCTCCAGCACTGAGAGGTGAACGTGTGTACCACTAAGCCACTAAAGTATATATCCATCCATCCATTTTCTTCCGCTTTTTCCTCTATTAGGGTCGCGGGGGGGGGGGGGGGTTCCCATGCCCATCCAGGGGAGAACGTTTCGGGCGCTGGGCAGATACACCCAGGACAGGACGCCAATCTATCACTGGACCCACACTCACACAGACACACTCTATATGGGGCAATTTGGAGAACTGAATTGACCTTGATCCATGTTTTTGGACTGTGGGAGGAAACCGAAGAACCCGGAGGAAACCCACGCGGACATGGGGAGAACATGGAAACTCCACCCAGATTGCTAACCACTAAACCACCGTGCTGCCAATATTTAAGGTTAAGTTTTGAAAATGTAGCGAACGTTGGTGCAATATAGTTAAAAAGACTGAAATATTTATTTTATTTTTAAGGTTAAGTTTTAAAGATTTGCAAAATATAAATGAACTCGGCGGCATGGTGGTGTAGTGGTTAGAACGTTCGCCTCTCAGCGCTAGGGATTCTCGGTTCGAATCCCCATCTGGGTGGAGTTTCCATGTTCTCCCCGTGTCCGCATGGGTTTCCTCCGGGTTCTCCGGTTTCCTCCCACAGTCCAAAAACATGGATCAAGTCAATTGAATTCTCCAAATTGCCCCATATAGAGTGTGTGTGTGTGAGTGAGTGTGTGTCCAGAGACTGATTGGCGTCCTGGCCTGGATGTATCTGCCCAGCGCCCGAAACGTTCTCCCCTGGATGGGCATGGAGTTTCCATGTTCTCCCCAGTGTCCACGTGGGTTTCCTCCGGGTTCTCCGGTTTCCTCCCACAGTCCAAAAACATGGATCAAGGTCAATTGAATTCTCCAAATTGCCCCATATAGAGTGTGTCTGTGTGAGTGAGTGTGTGTCCAGTGATAGATTGGCGCCCTGTCCTTGGTGTATCTGCCCAGCGCCCGAAACGTTCTCCCCTGGTTGGGCATGGGGAACCCCACCGCGACCCTAATAGAGGATAAAGCGGGAGATAATGGATGGATGGAGATACACGGCTGCATTTCAAATTAAGTCCACTATTATTAAACATGTGGTCTCTGATGGACACTGACCTGCATGCTGATACTGTGTTTGTTGATGGAGTGAGGACCACAGTCCAGGCTGAGGGTCTGCAGAAGGTCTTCAGAGCACTTGAACCGAAGCCACTCCTCTGGACTTGAAGGAAGAGATGCATCAAACACCGGGGCCTTTGTCTTTTCGACAGGTGGAGGCTGCGGATTAGAGAACATGATGGAGGTTCTCATGATAAAATAATAACGCATCATCAAATTTATTAATGTACTTTAATTCATATACTCAAAAAAATCTAAATCAAAAACTGGTAACGGTGGCTTAGTGGTTGGCATGTTCTCCTCTCAGCGCTAGGGATTCCCGGTTCGAATCCCCATCTGGGTGGAGTTTCCATGTTCTCCCCGTGTCAGCGTGGGTTTCCAAAACCATGGATCACAGTCCAAAACCATGGATCAAGTCAATTGAATTCTCCAAATTGCCCCATATAGAGTGTGTCTGTGTGAGTGAGTGTGTGCCCAGCGATGGATTGGCGCCCTGTCCTGGGTGTATCTGCCCAGCGCCCAAAACGTTCTCCCCTGGATGGGCATGGGGAACCCCCCCACGACCCTAATAGAGGATAAAGCGGAAGATAATGAATGAATGAATGAAAAACTGGTATCATTTTAAATGTTTCCAGTTTCTAGTTTAGCATGTTCTCCTCTCAGCGCTAGGGATTCCCGGTTCGAATCCCAATCTGGGTGGAGTTTCCATGTTCTCCCTGTGTCCGCATGGGTTTCCTCTGGGTTCTCCAGTTTCCTCCCACAATCCAAAAACATGGATCAAGTCAATTGAGTTCTCCAAATTGCCCCATATAGAGTGTGTGTGTGTGAGTGAGTGTGTCCAGTGATAGATTGGCGTCCTGTCCTGGGTGTATCTGCCCAGCGCCCGAAACGTTCTCCCCTGGATGGGCATGGGGAACCCCCCCACGACCCTAATAGAGGATAAAGCGGAAGATAATGGATGGATGGACTTACAAATAGGGGCGGCACGGTGGCTTAGTGGTTAGCATGTTCTCCTCTCAGCGCTAGGGTTTCCCAGTTCGAATCCCAATCTGGGTGGAGTTTCCATGTTCTCCCCGTGTCCGTGTGGGTTTCCTCCGGGTTCTCCGGTTTCCTCCCACAGTCCAAAAACATGGATCAAGTCAATTGAATTCTCCAAATTGCCCCATATAGAGTGTGTCTGTGTTTGTGAGTGTGCCCAGTGATGGATTGGCGCCCTGTCCTGGGTGTATCTGCCCAGCGCCCGAAACGTTCTCCCCTGGATGGGCATGGGGAACCCCCCCGCGACCCTAATAGAGGATAAAGCATAAGATAATGGATGGATGGATAGTTTCTAGTTTCGACGTGGTCCACCTTGGGCTTTTTGCTTCGTCTGTCTTTGTCTTTGTCTTTGTCTTTTTTCGCGCTGGACGTTGTTTCCGGTACAGCAGGAGTGGTGGGACTTTTTGGGATTTCTTTTGCGACTTCCTTTGCTGTTTCCATAGAAACCTGCATTACAATCATCCAATAGGAACAAGTTTGTGATTAAGATTGATTTATAATAATAATAATAATAATAATAATGGCGGCACGGTGGCTTAGTGGTTAGCATGTTCTCCTCTCAGCGTTAGGGATTCCCGGTTCGAATCCCAATCTGGGTGGAGTTTCCATGTTCTCCCCGTGACTGTGTGGGTTTCCTCCGGGTTCTCCGGTTTCCTCCCACAGTCCAAAAACATGGATCAAGTTAATTGAATTCTCCAAATTGCCCCATATAGAGTGTGTCTGTGTGAGTGAGTGGTGTGCCCAGCGATAGATTGGCGTCCTGTCCTGGGTGTATCTGCCCAGCGCCCGAAACGTTCTCCCCTGGATGGGCATGGGGAACCCCACCGCGACCCTAATAGAAGATAAAGTGGGAAATAATGAACGAATTAATTAATAATAAAAATAATAATAATAATATATTTTATTTATATTGCGCTTTTAGGGACCTCAAAGACGCTTTACACGTGCATATATAATATAATATATATATATATAGGGCGGCACGGTGGCTTAGTGGTTGGCATGTTCTCCTCTCAGCACTAGGGATTCCCGGTTGGAATCCCAATCTGGGTGGAGTTTCCATGTTCTCCCCGTGTCCGCGTGGGTTTCCTCTGGGTTCTCCGTTTCCTCCCACAGTCCAAAAACATGGATCAAGTTAATTGAATTCTCAAAATTGCCCCATATAGAGTATGTTGTGTGAGTGAGTGTGTGTCCAGTGATAGATTGGCGCCCTGTCCTGGGTGTATCTGCCCAGCGCCTGAAACTTTCACTATCTTGGGCAGCATGGTGGCTTAGTTGTTAGCATGTTCTCCTCTCAGCACTAGGGATTCCCGGTTCGAGTCCCCATCTGGGTGGAGTTTCCATGTTCTCCACGTGTCCACGTGGGTTTCCTCCAGGTCTCCCCATATAGAGTGTGTCTGTGTGAGTGAGTGTGTGTCCAGTGATAGATTGGTGTCCTGTCCTGGGTGTATCTGCCCAGCGCCCGAAACGTTCTCCCCGTTCTCCGGATGGGCATGGGGAACCCCCCCCGCGACCCTAATGGAGGATAAAGTGGAAGATGATGGATGGATGGATACAAACCTGCCAGATCTTCAGCACATAGTGGTATGCCTGAATCAGGTACTGCAGGTGCTCAGTAGATGTTCTGCACACCATGAGAGCCATTAGTGTGTGTGCTCGCAGCAGGGCTTCCAGACGCTTTATATCTCTGAGCTCCTGAAGCACCGGTTCCGACATTCCATCGGGTACAGTCGAATGAGGTGGAGAACTCTGGGTCACGGTCACATCATTCGGTCCAGCAGTATCTATGGATACAGGTTCTCATTAATTCAGATGGATTGAACCGTCAACATCTCAAGGCTCTACAGGCCTTTAATTCATTCATTCATTATCTTCAGCTTTATCCTCTATTAGGGTCGCGGGGGGGGGGGGGGGTTCTTCATGCCCATCCAGGGGAGAAAGTCTCGGGCGCTGGGCAGATACACCCAGGACAGGGCGCCAGTCTATCACTGGACACACACTAACTCACACACACACACTCTATATGGGGCAATTTTGGAGAACTCAATTCACTTGATCCATGTTTTTGGACTGTGGGAGGAAACCGGAGAACCCGGAGGAAACCCACACGGACACGGGGAGAACATGGAAACTCCACCCAGATTGGGATTCCAATCCCTAGTGCTGAGAGGAGAACGTGCTAACCACTAAGCCAACGTGCCACCCTTATATATTGTCGGGCGGCACGGTGGCTTAGTATTTAGCATGTTCTCCTCTCAGTGCTAGGGATTGCCTGGGTGAAGGGTGGAGTTTCCATGTTCTCCCCGTGTCCGTGTGGGTTTCCTCCGGGTTCTCCGGTTTCCTCCCACAGTCCAAAAACATGGATCAAGTCAATTGAATTCTCCAAATTGCCCCATATAGAGTGTGTTGTGTGAGTGAGTGTGTGTCCAGTGATAGATTGGCGCCCTGTCCTGGGTGTATCTGCCCAGCGCCTGAAACTTTCACTATCTTGGGCAGCACGGTGGCTTAGTTGTTAGCATGTTCTCGTCTCAGCACTAGGTATTCCCGGTTCGAGTCCCCATCTGGGTGGAGTTTCCATGTTTTCCACGTGTCCACGTGGGTTTCCTCCAGGTCTCCCCATATAGAGTGTGTCTGTGTGGGTGTGTGTGTATCCAGTAATAGATTGGTGTCCTGTCCTGGGTGTATCTGCCCAGCGCCCGAAACGTTCTCCCCGTTCTCCGGATGGGCATGGGGAACCCCCCCCCCATCCGCGACCCTAATAGAGGATAAAGTGGAAGATAATGGATGGATGGATATATATTGTCAATATATAATATATATTCTTATGGCTGGACAAACAGCTGAGCCAATCAGATTTAAGGAGATGAACAAGATGTTTTCTAATAATGAATGAATAAATACCAGAGTTCTGGCTCGTTTCCAAAGCCGTGGACAGCAGGATGTCTACAGCCGTCTGGATCTGGAGTTGTGCATCAGTTATTGGGGAATGCTTACAGTATAACCACTGTCCAAACTCCAGCAGCAGATTCACCTTGAACCACTGAACATCTGAACCCTGTGAGGAGAAAACATGAGGAAAGAAGAAATATAAACAACTTCATTTAATAAAAGAAAATACGTGATCGTCTGGGCGGCACGGTGGCTTAGTGGTTAGCACGTTCTCCTCTCAGCACTAGGGATTCCCGGTTCGAATCCCAATCTGGGTGGAGTTTCCATGTTCTCCCCGTGTCCGCGTGTGTTTCCTCCGGGTTCTCCGGTTTCCTCCCACAGTCCAAAAACATGGATCAATTCTCCAAATTGCCCCATATAGAGTGTGTCTGTGTGAGTGAGTGAGTGTCCAGTGATAGATTGGCGTCCTTTCCTGGGTGTATCTGCCCAGCACCCGAGACGTTCTCCCCTGGATGGGCATGGGGAACCCCCCCATGACCCTAATAGAGGACAAAGCGAAAGATAATGGATGGATGGATGGTTTTAGCACCAGGCGGCATGGTGGCTTAGTGATTAGCTTAGTGATTCTCCCAATGTCCGCGTGGGTTTCCTCCGGGTTCTCCGGTTTCCAGTACAAAAACATGGATTAAGGTCAGTTGAATTCTCCAAATTGCCCCATATAGAGTGTGTTTTTGTCTGTGTGAGTGAGTGTGTGGCCAGTGATAGATTGCACCCCTGTCCTGTGTATCTGCCCAGCGCCCGAAACGTTCTCCCCTGGATGGGCATGGGGAACCCCCCCGCGACCCTAATAGAGGATAAAGTGGAAGATAATGGATGAATGGACAATCTCTAATGGTAAGGCACAGTGGCTTAGTGGTTAGCATGTTCTCCTCTCTGTGCTGGGGATTCCCAGTTCGAATCCCAATCTGAGTGGAGTTTCCATGTTCTCCCCGTGTCCACGTGGGCTTCCTCCGGGTTCTCCGGTTTCCTCCCACAGTCCAAAAACATGGATCAAGGTTAATTGAATTCTCCAAATTGCCCCATATAGAGTGTGTCTGTGTGAGTGAGTGTGTGTCCAGCGATAGATTGGCGTCCTGTTCTGGGTGTATCTGCCCAGCGCCCGAGACGTTCTCCCCTGGATGGGCATGGGGAACCCCCAGTGACCCTAATAGAGGATAAAGCGGAAGATGATGGATGGATGGATGGATGGATCTCTGATATGTCACCGTGGTGACAGTGTTTACCTGAAGGGCACTGACAGCTTTCTGATAAGCTTGCACTTGTTGATCTTTGTCGTTGGAAGCGAGAGCCACTCGGTGCCAGATCTGAGCATAGACCAGTTCTCCACACTTTTTAAACTTCTGCATGTCGAGTTTAATACTCTCCCTCAGCTGAACCTTCACCAACACGCGCTGCTCAAGGAGGACTCTGTACACACACACAGAGGTGACCATGTCAACCTGATACAACACACCACAGGTACAAAGACAAGAGGGGTGTAAAGAGGACGTGCATTAATGTGAATAAATCACGCGGAGGACAGTGAAACCGCTTTCCGTGATTTATTTACGATAATGCACGACCTCGAGTGTCTTTTTGCTTTTATAAAACGGTTGCAAACACAATATAGTTTAAAAAAAAAACAAGGGTTGATTCATAAATGTGTTTATTGAAAGCAAAATCGATGATAATCTGGTCTTCAGCAATGTAATGGAATCCAAATAGTGCCATCTAGCGGCCAAATTGTAGAACACAGGGAATAGGCTTGCTGTTTATATTCCATCCATCCATTATCTTCCGCTTCATCCTCTACTAGGGTTGCGGGAGGGGGGGGGGGGGGGGGGGGGGGGGGGGGGGGGGGGGGGGGGGGGGGTTCCCCATGCCCATCCAGGGGAGGACGTTTTAGCGCTGGGCAGATACACCCAGGACAGGACGCCGATCTATCACTGGACACACACTCACTCAGCCACCCATATAATAATAATAATAATAATAATAATAATAATAATAATAATAATAATAATAGTGAGGCGGCACGGTGGCTTAGTGGTTAGCACGTTCGCCTCTCAGCTCTAGGGATTCCCGGTTCGAATCCCCATCTGGGTGGAGTTTCCATGTTCTCCCCGTGTCCGCGTGGGTTTCCTCCGGGTTCTCCGGTTTCCTCCCACAGTCCAAAAACATGGATCAAGTTAATTGAGTTCTCTAAATTGCCCCATATAGAGTGTGCTTGAGTGTGTGAGTGTGTACCCAGCGATGGATTGGTGTCCTGTCCTGGGTCTATCTGCCCAGCGCCCGAGACGTTCTCCCCTGGATGGGCATGGGGAACCCCACCGCGACCCTAATAGAGGATAAAGCGGGAGATAATGAATGAATGAATAATAATAGTGGGAGGCACGGTGGCATAGTGGTTAGGTGTCCGCGTGGGTTTCCTCCAGGTTCTCCGGTTTCCTCCCACAGTAAAAAAACATGGTTCAAGTTAATTGAATTCTCCAAATTGCCCCATATAGAGTGTGTCTGTGTGAGTGAGTGTGTGCCCAGTGATGGATTGGCGCCCTGTCCTGGGTCTATCTGCCCAGCGCCCGAGATGTTCTCCCCTGGATGGGCATGGGGAACCCCCCCACGACCCTAATAGAGGATAAAGCGGGAGATAATGGATGAATGAATGAATAATAAGATGAGAATCTATACATTGCTCACAGGGTTTGTTGACCTAAACAGACACAAAATGAACTCACAGTCTGTGGCTGTCGCAGGTCAGCTCTCTTAAGGCCTGATCCAGGACCTGCAGGGCATCCGTCCATTTCCCTCTGTCTGCATGGATCTGTTGCAGCACATTATACATGGCCGCTCTCACGGGCTGATCATCAACAGCTGCACCTAGTTTAACAAATAAAGCAATTTACATCAGATTAGATAATCCTTCGTTGCTCACTAAAAGACACACAATGCTCAACATGGGGTTCGAACCCAGGACCCTGAAATTTAGAGTCTCATACATCACCAAATGAGCAAGCCAAGCTTCACAAAGACATTATATCAGGATCCTGTGTCGCTCAAAAATAAGTCGTTATTTACTCATTCATTCATTCATTATCTTCCGCTTTATCCTCTATTAGGGTCGCGGTGGGGTTCCCAATGCCCATCCAGGGGAGAACGTCTTTGGCGCTGGGCAGACACACCCAGGACAGGGGCTAATCCATCGCTGGGCACACACTCACTCAAACAAACACATTCTATATGGGGCAATTTTGAGAACTCAATTGACTTGATCCATGTTTTTTGGACTGTGGGAGGAAACCGGAGAACCCGGAGGAAACCCACGCAGACACGGGGAGAACATGGAAACTCCACCCAGATGGGGATTCGAACCGGGAATCCCTAGCGCTGAGAGGCGAACGTGCTGACCACTAAGCCACCGTGCCGCCTCGTTATTTACTGTCTTCATTAATTTAACGGGTGGCTTAGTGGTTAGCATGTTCTCCTCTCAGCACTAGGGATTCCTGGTTCGAATCCCAATCTGGGTGGAGTTTCCATGTGTCTGTGGGTTTCCTCCGGGTTCTCCGGTTTCCTCCCACAGTCCAAAAACATGGATCAAGTCAATTGAGTTCTCCAAATTGCCCCATATAGAGTGTGTCTGTGTGAGTGAGTGTGTGTCCAGTGATAGATTGGCGTCCTGTTCTGGGTGTATCTGCCCAGCGCCCGTGACGTTCTCCCCTGGATGGGCATGGGGAACCCCCCACGCCCCTAATAGAGGATAAAGCGGAAGATAATGGATGGATGAACATAACCTGAATTTACACTAACACACACTCATTCACACATATCTATTTAAAATTAAACAGTTAATAATAATAATAATAATAATAATAATAATAATAATGACTAATGCAGCAGGTCAGTGGGATGTTGGATGTCAGATGAAACCAGAGATCTGGAGAACCTCCTCCCCTCTCCTGCACTGAATGTCCCGTATTCTGCTGGATCTTCCACGTCTCTGTATGTTTCTCCAACCAAGTCACTGGCCCCGCCCCTGCATGCTGACACGGCAAAACACTATGACACTGATCATAATGTCTGTGAAATGTTTAGGGAGGGGCTGTGACCTCATCATCTGAACACATTTCTGACATCATGTGTGTTCCTGAATCTTCCACTGATCTGAATGATCCTCTAACCAACTGGCCCCGCCCCTTTATGCTGACATGGCAAGTCACTCCACTGTAAAACCCACATGCAGGAGAACCTTCATCATGTCAGCATTGGTGGTTCAGTGGTAGAATTCTCGCCTGCCACGCGGGAGGCCCGGGTTCGATTCCCGGCCAATGCATCGCTAATTTTTTTAAACATCAATTACAAATATTGTATATATACGAACACCCCTATATGCTGTGTTTGTGTGAATGTTTGTGTTTGTGAATGTAAAGTTATTATACACAGATGTCACGGCTAGCTCAGTCGGTAGAGCATGAGACTCTTAATCTCAGGGTCGTGGGTTCGAGCCCCACGTTGGGCGAAGTGTATCTTTTTTCACAGTCTGTGTTTGTGTTATTTTAATTTGTGTGTCTTTATGTGTGTGTGTTTGTATTTGTGTTTGTGTTTATGTTTGTGAATGTAAAGTTATAACACACTGATATCTCTCCCTGGTGGTCTAGTGGTTAGGATTCGGCGCTCTCACCGCCGCGGCCCGGGTTCGATTCCCGGTCAGGGAACAGGTTTTATTTTATGATTGACTCTGAATGAACACTAACACACACTCATTCACACAAATCTGTTCCAAGATCCAGAGATCTATCTCAGATTTCTGGATCTCACTCAAACCCCTAGAAGCCCGGCTAACTCAGTCGGTAGAGCATGAGACTCTTAATCTCAGGGTCGTGGGTTCGAGCCCCACGTTTGGCGAAGTATATCTTTTTTCACAATCTGTGTTTGTGTTATTTTAATTTGTGTGTCTTTATGTGTGTGTGTGTGTTTGTATTTGTGTTTGTGTGAATGTTTATGTTTGTGAATGTAAAGTTATAACACACTGATATCGCTCCCTGGTGGTCTAGTGGTTAGGATTAGGCGCTCTCACGACCGCGGCCCGAGTTCGATTCCCGGTCAGGGAACAGGTGTTACTTTTATGATTTACTCTGAATGAACACTAACACACACTCATTCACACAAATCTAGTCCAGAGATCTATCTTGTACCTCTGCACCTCACTTTGGCCACGCCCATATATGTTCTCGCAGTGATCTGTTCTCACAAAAGCCCGGCTAGCTCAGTCGGTAGAGCATGAGACTCTTAATCTCAAGGTCGTGGGTTCGAGGGGGGGTTCCCCATGCCCATCCAGGGGAGAACGTCTCGGGCGCTGGGCAGATAGACCCAGGACAGGACGCCAATCCATCGCTGGGCACACACTCACTCACACAGACACACTCTATATGGGGCAATTTGGAGAACTCAATTGACTTAATCCATGTTTTTGGACTGTGGGAGGAAACAGGAGAACCCGGAGGAAACCCACGCGGACACGGGGAGAACATGGAAACTCCACCCAGTTTGGAATTCTAAGCTGGAATCCCTAGTGCTGAGAGGAGAACATGCTAATCACTAAGCCACCGTGCCACCGTTGTTTATCTCATCTTGTTTTATTATCTCCTGCTTAATCCTCTACTAGGGTCATGGGAAGGGGAGGGGTTCTGGGAGGGGTTCTCCATGTCCAACCAGGAGAATTTGGAGAACTCAATTGACTTGGATCCATGTTTTTGGACTGTGGGAGGAAACCGGTGAACCCAGAGGAAACCCATGCGGATATGGGGAGAACATGGAAACTCCACCCAGATGGGGATTCGAACCGGGAATCCCTAGTGCTGAGAGGAGAACATGCTAAACACTAAGCCACCAGTGTTCATATCCTCCTGATCTGATCTGTATAGCTGCTCATTGTAGTTACACTGTAGTTCATCTGCTTCTGATATCTCTCCCTGGTGGTCTAGTGGTTAGGATTCGGCGCTCTCACCGCCGCGACCCGGGTTCGATTCCCGAACAGGGATTCCTTTTTTTACTCACTGAATCTTCCACTACCCTGACTGATCCTCTACACACTCCTCTAACCAACTGGCCCCGCCCCTTTATGCTGACATGGCAAGTAACTCCACTGTAAAACCCACATGCCGGAGAACCTTAATCATGTCAGCATTGGTGGTTCAGTGGTAGAGTTCTCGCCTGCCACGCGGGAGGCCCGGGTTCGATTCCCGGCCAATGCATTGCTCATTTTTTTAAACATCAATAACAAATATTGTAAAAAAGCCAAATACTGACATAACATGGACCACAGAATGAAGGCCATCTACATGTAAGAGTCTTGAAGAAACAAAAACTGCTGATGTGTACGCGTCCAAGTTGGTGGTGTTGCTGATAGTGTGAGTTGCACTTTTTACAAAACTAAAACAGCTGCCAGCAGAGAGGCTTGAATCCACAAACCCTGTGAGTTCTGTACAAGCTCGGCTAGCTCAGTCGGTAGAGCATGAGACTCTTAATCTCAGGGTCGTGGGGTCGAACCCCACATTGGGTGAAGTGTATGTTTTTTATCTGTTTGTGTTATTTTAATTTTTAGTGTCTTTATGTGTGTGTGTTTGTATTTGTGTGTGTGTATTTGTGTGTGTGTATTTGTGTGTGTTTGTATTTGTGTGTGTGTGAATGTTTATGTTTGTAAAAGTAATGTTATAACACACTGATATCTCTCCCTGGTGGTCCAGTGTTCATATCCATCCATTATCTTCCACTTTATCCTCTATTAGGGTTGCGGGGTGGGGGGTTCCCCATGCCCATCCAGGGGAGAACGTTTCGGGCGCTGGGCAGATACACCCAGGACAGGACGCCAATCCATCGGTGGGCACACACTCACTCACACAGACACACTCTATATGGGGTAATTTGGAGAACTCAATTGACTTGATCCATGTTTTTGGACTGGAAACCGGGAACCCGGAGGAAACCCACGCGGACAACATGGAAACTTACAAAACTAAAACAGCAGCCAGCAGAGAGGCTTGAATCCACAACCCTGTGAGTTCTGTGCAAGCCCGGCTAGCTCAGTCGGTAGAGTCTTGATTTAATAAAAAATAAAAAAAAAAATGCAGTGGAGATCTGCTCTCACAGAAGCCCACTGGGGATCTAGGTTTGAATCCCAATCTGTTTGTATAGTGTGTGTTCGTGAGTGAGTGCCCAGCGATAGACTCGTATATTCACATCCGGTCATTTATTGGACGCTTTTATCCAAAGCGACTTACAAGGTGAGCACAGGGTTCATCACAACATCCCTGGAGTAATGAGGGTCTTGCTCAAGGACCCACATTGGTAACTTCAGTGGACCTGAGATTTGAACCCCCAACCTTCAGCTTGATAGCCCAACACCCTAACCACATACCTTACAACACCTTAACCACTACCACACCCATAGACACTTGTATGTGTCTTTGTGTGTCTTTGTGTCTTTGTGTGTGTCTTTGTATGTGTCTTTGTGTGTCTTTGTGTCTTTGTGTGTGTCTTTGTATGTGTCTTTGTGTGTGTTTGTATTTGTGTTTGTGTGAATGTTTGTGTACAAAACTAAAACAGCAGCCAGCAGAGCCCACAATCCACAAACCCTGTGAGTTCTGTACAAGCCCGGCTAGCTCAGTCGGTAGAGCATGAGACTCTTAATCTCAGGGTCGTGGGTTCGAGCCCCACGTTGGGCGATGAATATCTTTTGTAAGTATCTGTGTGTGTGTGTGTGTGTGTGTGTGTGTGTTTTTTTGTGTCTTTGTGTGTATGTGTGTGTTTGTGTCTTTGTGTGTGTGTGTGTGTGTGTGTGTATGTGTCTTTGTGTGTGTGTGTGTATGTGTCTTTGTGTATGTGTCTTTGTGTGTGTGTGTGTGTGTTTGTGTCTTTGTGTGTGTGTGTGTGTGTGTATGTGTCTTTGTGTATGTGTTTTTGTGTGTGTGTGTGTGTAGAAGCCCGGCTAGCTCAGTCGGTAGAGCATGAGACTCTTATCTTTTTTTTACTTTCTGTGTTGTGTGTTAGTGTTTGTGTGTATGTGTTAGTGTTTGTGTATGTCTTTGTGTGTGTGTGTGTGTTTGTATTTGTGTGAATGTTAGTGTTTGTGTATGTCTTTGTGTGTGTGTGTGTGTGTTTGTGTGTGTGTGTTTGTGTGTGTGTGTGTGTTTGTGTGAATGTTTGTGTTTGTGAATGTAAAGTTATAACACACTGATATCTCTCCCTGGTGGTCTAGTGGTTAGGATTCGGCGCTCTCACCGCCGCGGCCCGGGTTCGATTCCCGATCAGGGAACATGGATTCCTTTTATGATTGACTCTGAATGAACACTAACACACACTCATTCACACAAATCTAGTCCAGAGATCTATCTTGTACCTCTGCACCTCACTCTGACCCCGCCCTTATATGTTCTGAGATCTGTTCTCACA